>JARHVA010008740.1:17500-115000 GCA_037957365.1 Torreya grandis
AACCCATATGTTTTAAAACAATTAAAATTTAGATGATTTTTTTAAAATGGACATTAGGTAATGATATGGACACTACCATAAGTGGTAGTTTTCTTCAGTGGCTAGTAGTGTATAGAATGCTAGAAAAAAATTATGGATCTGAAACTAATAGTGAAGGATGTATATCCTTTTAAATAATTATGCGTAGTGCATGAGACTTGGGTCATTAAAATTATATGGATCAGATTAAGAGATAATAAATTAGGCACATAGATAATTCAAGCCTTTTGGTAGCAGGGAGGTCTAGAATTGAAGGGTAGAGCCCTAATTGATATTTATTGAATGTAGAAGATTGAGATGCTATAAATGTGTATTTTAATTATCTACCTAATGTCAAATTTTAAGTGTTAATCCCATGTATTAGTAAATTAAAAAATAATAATGTGAATAAGATTCATGTATGTGAACATATTTCAACATATTGGAGATTAGTCAAATCACACTTTATCAAGTGTCTAATATCAAATAACAGTGTCTACAAGGACACATAAATAAATAAATATTTCAAATATATTTATATTACATTGGTGTATATTATTGTATATTCTATTATAAAAAGGATAAAATTAATTAAGGGCAACATAAGCATAGAGTATATATTTGAATAATTTATCTTTTATTTTGTGTAATACGATAGGTGTCCTAATAAATATTATATGTTTGATTGGTATAAAACTATATGCTAAAATAAAAATTCATCTAATGATGGGTGGTAACATATGTAATAAGTGGTTAAATTTTGGAGGATGTATGAATTTATTTTGGTTGTGTAGTTGTTATAATAATTCATGTAAAACCCATAGGGTAATAATTATGAATCTAGTTAGATGCCAATATACCAAAAATTTATTTTGTTTTTTAGTTGAACTATAAAAAAATGAGACTACCATTTTCCAACACCTTCCATGAGACTAAATTTCTTTTAGTATTTGTATCAAATAGTTCCCATTGACCAATTTTGATCCCCAAGGTCAAAATGTCAACCCCTATAGGTAAAATCTTGATTGTCATGTTTTATCAAACATGTTCATATTATATTACATTTCTTGAGGGTCTTCAATTGGTTTTTATAGGGTCTTATTAGCATTGTTTAAGGTAAATTGGGAAAAATTAAGGTAACATTATTTATCAGTCTTGTACTAGGTTAGACATGTCATGGTGTGATGAGATTTTCAAAAATGGTGTCATAGGGTCCTTAGTTGATTATTAAATTCATTCCATGCCTTAATCACCTTGTATAAATATTTCACATGTATTTGAAAGGTTTAAGGTTCTTTTGTGAACTTTAAGCTAAATTTTTTGAAGGAAAAGGAGGTTTTTAACTAACTTCCATTTGTGTCAAAGATATAAAATGAAAAAAAATTCCATACAAGCACATTTTTTCAATCTCTTTAAGTAGTTATATAACTGTCATATATGTCAGTATGTTAGACATTGGTTAGATTATTGCATTTCAACACTAGAGAAGGGAATTTCAGTTAATTATAAGGATTTAGCATATCCACATCCATTATAAAATATTTTATATGTGTCTATTAGGATTATAAAGTTAAAATGTATGTTTATATTTTAGGTACAAGTCCTAAAGTTGCAAAAAATGCTTCCTTATCTCCATCTCTCCGTTGACAAGATTTTAAAGGTAATTTTCAAGTAGATGATATGGTAAGGAGAAAGAGAGATTTAAGATCTGATATTTTTGACATAGAAGTGGGTATTATTAATATTCAAAAAAAATTCATTGGTTTTAATATCCATCCCCTCTCCTATATGAACAATCACTAACAAGGTAGGGCAGTTTGAAAGAGCTAATCAACCCCATAGTCTCATTTTTCATCTTTAAAATGATAATTTGAAACAAGTTGAATTCATAAATAAAATTTATGGAAATTTTTATGGTTTTTTCATATATTTAACATTTTTTTCCAAGCCACACTTTTCATGTTTCGGATTAGATTGACAAGAAAGCTCCATTTTTGTATATATTACAAGATGACTATCATTATTCTTCATGGTTTCAAGGATTTCCATAGGGTTAAAAGTGAATACAAGGTATGATTTAATGTTTAAAAATATTTATACTTAATCAAATTCTATCCAATCATCTGATTACCTTCTATATAAATCCTCCAATGGCATTCATGCTGACTTTGAAGACTGTGTGTGTAAATTACATTCATATCAATTGTTTCAAGGTCTGATCTTGCATTATCAAGGTGATATGGAGGTATTGAATTTAAAATATAAGTTAAAAGGAAATTAATAAGTGATTTTAGACTTTATAATATCAACCCAACAATAATTCAAGGCCTATATTATAAGAATACAGACCTACAGGTCTGTCTAGACTTGTAGGCCTATTTTGTACATAAAATGTAATAATATTTCATAAGGATTGATGTTTTATGGGTTTGAGTGAAGTTTTAAATCCATGAAAAGATTCATAACACTATAAATTATATTAATATGCTAATTATCCTATTTAAAAACCTAAAACTTTAGGGTGATAATCAAACAACCAATACTACAACCTATAGGCCAACCTTAGCCCTTATGAAGTTTATGATGATATGAAGTCTTAGAGAGGTTACAGAGTTTCAAATAAAGTTCATAAACCTAAAAAATTTTGATTAAATTCATTTAAGTTATTATTTATTTTTAAATATTTTAAAACTCTAACACACAATCAAAATATTAGAAGTAATCACCTACAAGATTGCATGAGCAACATAGGATGATTTCAAACTTGAAAAGGAGATAAAATTCATGGTATTAGATTGGGAGTTTAACTAAGTGGATGATAAAGATACAAGATTAATTTGAGGTTTAATATATTATCATCATAATCTTGCATACTCACACATAGTCAAGTGCTCATATAGTCCTGCTTTATCAAGTGAAGATGCATACTTATTTTGGTTAGAGAAAAGGTATGTTAAAAGAAACCAACAAGTAAAAATTACACTATAAATATATTATAAACTCTATATTATATTTAGGATATTTTAAGATAAGTTCAAGCTTTATAAAGGTTTCATTATACCTAGTAAGCTTGAACATGTACACACATGCTTGTGTGTATAGATAAATGTTGAAGAGTTGTATGTTGAGGGTATGAGAGAGAGTATGATAAAAATGTGCAGATTTATGTTTCAGATCAAGTGAATATAATCAATATATTCTATATATACCTAAATAATGTTATAGAGTGGTGTACAAAGCAAACCTATATTCAACATACAAACATGCAGTCATAACTATCACTAGCCAGGCATGTGTGTCTTAAAGTGGTGAAAAGTTTTTTTTATTGTATGTAAGATGAGAACATAAAGGAAAATATAAGGTGGATAATAATATAATTTAACACTCCATGGGATTTTTAACTTCTCATTAGTGAAGAAAATGATAACAATAACAACTATCGTCTTTTGCCTTTCTTTGCTTACAAATCCTAGCCTGAGCAAAAGAAGGATATAATAGTGACTATGGAGGTCAACTAAAATGGAATAAATTTAAAATGATAAATATGGATTTCACAAACCTAAAAAAGGTTTTTAGAGATGAAACCAAAATTCAAATCATACTTTCAGGACTTGTCTCTCTCTTGACCTTACCAAAGCATAGTTTTCTAGCCCAAAAGTCTCCTAAACATGCTCATATCTTTAATGATAATATGAATGGTGTTAAAATATATTGGGAGTAAGAGGTAACCCATATTAAATAATTATAAATGGAATTTTTATGTTCATATAAGGCTTGTCCTTTATGAATCATCTTTAAAATAATGAAGCACTCACAGGTTGTCTACAAAGCTAGATTTGACCCAAAACAATAAAGAGGCCTCAAAATGTCTTATAATGGATTAATTAAATCCAAATTTAATTTTTATCCTTTTTAGATCATTTTAACAACTTATAAAATAATTTTTGGCACATGTTTAGGTATAAAACAATATTGATTGCTCAAAAATATAGGGTTGTAGGCTTGTGTGTGAAGAAATAAGGTATGAGATGGCCTCCAAACCAAGAATATAGTTATATTAGGAATTAAAAAAGGATATAAACCCATATACACACCAATTAATTTATCCTAATAATTTTTGTAAGATCTTCAAGTCATCAACTTGGTCAAGAAGAGAGGAATGCACTATTTTGCAAACCAAAAGGCTTATGTGTAGGTCTATAAAACAATTCAAGAAACATATCATCAGTGGATTAAGTTTCATAATGATATGTTAAGACAAAAAAAAACTAATTAAAAGATTTATATTCTAAAATAATCATTCCAAACACTCCATATGCCTCTCAATCCTATACAAGTACATAGACTGTGGTTTTTGACCATTTCATGGTTTGCCCATCATATAAGGTCTCAAGAGATTGAAATTAACATGGAGCATGGTACTATCATGGGTAAATTTAATCACACATTTTTAATAATTTTCACACAAGTGGTAGTTATTTTGGGCCAAAATGCAATTTATATGTAATTAGGCCTCATTAAGGAGAGAGAATAGCAAAAAAGGTGTACTTCCACTTGGTTTCAGGTCCTACAATTTCATATGGAGATATAATGGGATACTGGGTCCTCAAATATATATTTATTTTTCCTATTTCCTCCATAAACTATCTTACACGATGATATTTACATGTTTTTAGGGATACAAGACATAAGTGCTAGTAAGAGTTTGATGACACAAAACAAGTTGTTCTAGGTATGATATGATATGAACAATCCATACATGAATATATATTTATTTTATTACCAAAAACTCAATATTTTAAACTTGTAAGAAAGGTGAGGTGTGACAAAGAAAAGGGATTTCATAAGATCTAGAGAGTTACTTGATGATTACTACTAATATGTCAGTTTGAGGAGATCCTAAGTAGTTTAAAGGTTTAAGAGAATATATATAATGTAACTCAAAGTTATTTAATTTTTAATGAATCCACGTTTCATCTCAAAAGACAAAATAAAGGCCAATTTTGAAGAACAAAGCAAGGTGTCAAGCAAGGTTTGAAATGCCTAAACCACTAGGAGGAGAAGATCATCTTTAAAAGAGTAACACATGGAATTGAGGACCAATTAATATTTATTATAACCCTATCTTAATATAAAATTTATTTAAAATTGTTTCCTCTCTCTCATACACCCTTCTATCCTCTTCTCTCTCACATTTCTCTATATATTCAACCTTGATAGGCTATGTTTATATCCTACACCTAGGTATGGTGAAGCCCTACACATTTTCAAGAATTTGATCAATGATAAAATTTTGGTTCTACCTCCTCCTTTTATTGGTTTCAATATGTTTGTATGAATATTTGATATTATCAAGTGACTAACTTTGCATCCTTGGCATGTTTTCATTCTCTAACATTCATATTTAGTTTGAAAGTCCTTTTACAAGTCTTGTGAAGGGTGAAAGTGAAGTTTGAAATGTTGAGTGAGTTTTATTTTCAAGCATCTTTCACAACCTTCTCAATTCACTCAAACCCCTAAGTCAAGCATCTTTCACAGCCTTCTCATGTAATTCTGATGTAGAGGGGCAGATTAGGAGTAGTATTTGTTACAAGTTAGTCTTATGATTGAAGTGAATTTGTAGTTGGCTGGTATTGGTCAAGTATATTTGGTTGATCACCTCCATTAGAGTAATTTTATATCTCTTTTCCTAAAAATTTTTTAGAGTATTTTATGATTTTAAGTGATTCATTAAGGGGAGATATCCCTTTAACCTAGAGATTCAATCCAATATTAGGCCACTCATAGCCTAAGAATGTCTCCATGTTATTCCAAATTTGGAAGGTTTGGACTACCTTCCAAAGGGTGAAAATGTGGTTGATAATTTTTTTGACATGTCTATTGGGAATAAGGTCCAAAGTATTGGAAGGATTATTGGTGTTGTTTTTCTACATATCATCCTTTTGAGGCATTCAAAATAACAATGATGACTTTGAGCTCAATCATCTAGTTTCAAAAACCTAGGCAATTGTTTAATGTAAGTTTTTTTCATTTCATTATCTTCATGAGATTGTTATGGATGAGTTTAAAGTAGAGTTAAATTTTGTGTAAGTTTTTGAGTCATCTTTAGCCTATGGTATTCTCTGTCAACCTCACCATGACTCTTATCAATCATATGACTTCCTTACTTTCCCTTTATGTGACCCTAACTACATACATCGGTAGGCTTATGATTCTTGTTACACTCCTTAATACCAAGAGCATAACTATTATCCTCCTTGTGAGATATATTAGTATTATGATCAACCTAAATCATCCCCATATGGTTATGGTGATGCATATGAATAAAAAAAATTCAACCATGCTACCCTCCTCCCCCTTCTCCACTATTTTCCCAAGATTTTCAATATGGAATGGATGATATAGATAATAAGGTACTATAATGTGAAATAAGATTTTTTTCAAGTTATAAATATAAGGAAGATATTGGGATATTTTATATTGTATCTAATGATATAAGGAATGATTTATGTGATTTGTATTAGAGAAGATGGACATTTGGGAAAAATAAAAATATGAGTTTGATCAAGTGTTTAAATAATCCCCTTGTGTTCCTTATCATTCTTCTTATGCTCTATATCCTCATGAAAGAATGAACTATACTAAAAATTAACCTCCAAGAGAGCCAATTCAATCTCCAAGATAACCTAATATTGTCAAAGTTCCAAAATATATATAAGTAGTAAAGTCTTAGGAGAAATAAAAGGACGAGATCCAAGATCAAGATATTGAAGTCAAATAAAACCTTGAGCCTATTAAAAACCCATTTACCTCTCCTTAAGAACCCAACTATTTTATATCTTGGGGGATATATACAAGAAGTCACTCAAGACAAGAGGGAGTTCCTAGTTGAGAAGATTGAAAATCAAGTTATAGTTATTGAAGAGCCTCAATAAGAATATGAGAAATATGAGGTGGTTTTTGAGGATAATTAATCACTTATAACACAACTAAATTTGATTTCTCTCCAAGAGTTATTTCAAGAATCTACCATATCTAACATCTAGAGTTAGAAGAAATCTATTTCAATTCTCAATCCAATTCATGAGCCACCAACCATAACTCATACTCCCTCTCATACTCACAAAAATATTGATCTCCTTCACATAATATCCCTTCCTAGAGAGGAGTATCTTCTATGGAGGATAGAAGATAAGTTACATCTACAAGTGAGGTTCAATGAGAGTGTGATGAAGATGATTAAAGTGTATATGATGAAGAATTCACCATTGGTAGTCCCATTGGTTAAGATATACATAAATTAGTCTTTATAAATGAATAAAGGAATGATATTTATAAGGTTATATATTCCTATGAGGAGAATGTTAAGATTACTACCTTGGCCAATGAATAAGTTGATTAAGACATCAACAAAGAAAAGGCTCTTGAGAGGAACATCATGTTGGCTAATCTTGTTGAGTCAAATGAGAAAGTTTAAGGAGATTTGAAGGAAATGTGGTATACCTATTTGTACATGTTTAAATAATATGAAGGTTTTAAGAAGTTGACACCTCTAAGAGAACAAGATCTAGTTGATGATGAGGAATTGAATGTTCCTAGTGAGCTAATATGTTTTGGACATCATCACCTAGAGTTTTAACTCCATGATAGAGTAATCTATGATGAATACATTATTAAAAATAAACAAGAGATTATATTGGAAAAACAAATAGAGGATAAGGATATTTATACCTTCATGGATGAAGAGGACCTATGGTATATGTATTTGGAAATTTGAAATGAATTTTAGACTCTTCAAGGGTCTATATCTCCTATTAGATAGAGTGAGGATGTTCTTGAAGCTTCCTTCCTTCTTGATGGATAATGTGAGAATATCCAAGGTACCAAGTTTGAGGATGTCCCTATGAACAAATAATTAGTCATGTTTGAGATAGGCATAAGCATAAACAAGAATCATGAGAAGGATATTGAGCCATATGATGAGTTCAGTGACTGGTTTAATGTTGTTGATTCACTTGAGAACTTGCCAAGAGGATTGAAAAGCAAGAAGAGGATGATTAAAATAAGATAAAGGTCCAAGAGGTAGCTTTATTCATGTTATTTTCCACCTCATGAAGTAAAATTTCACATAATCTTTCCATTTTATCTAGGAGGAAGAAGTTGTTTAAGGGTAGTTGTATATAGTTAGTTGATTTGTTGTGTTTTGTGTTCCCTAAGTGCTTAGATAGCACATGTGTGTCTGTCTTGTTCATTTTTATTTGTGGGTTTTATCCTTATTTATGTGGTTTGGATGTCAAACCATTTTTTTCAAAGTTTCAAGGTTTGGTCAGGTCTGAAGTGGAGTGAAAGTGACTCCATTGCCTAATGGAAGGAAAAGGATATTGGTATAATTAAGATAGCAAGCATGTTACCCCTATGAATTATAAATTTGTTGATCAATTTTGACCCCTAAGGTTAAAATGTTAACCCATATATGAAAAAAATTTATTTTCATTTTTTATAATTATTTTCATATCCTATTTCATGACTTTATAGTCTGTAATTGGTTTTTATAGGGTCTTATTAGCATTGTTTAAGGTAAATTTGGAGAAATTTTTGTAATGTTCTTTTTTGGTCTTGTACTAGGCTAGTCATGTCATGGTGTGATGAGAGTTAGTAAAAGTGTGTCATAGGGTAATTATTTTATTATTCAAGTAATTTCATTCCTTAATCACCTTTTATAAATATTTCACATGTATTTGGAAGGTTTAAGGTTATTTTGTGAACTTTAAGGTAAGTTTTACGAAGGAAAAAGAGTTTTTTGACTAAATTCCACATGTGTCAAAGCTCATAAATGAAAAAAAATTAAAACATAACATTTTAAAAATATATATAAGTAGTTATATAACTGTCATATATGTCAAGATGTCATACATTGGTCATATTCTTACATTTCAACACCAAAGAAGGGGTTTTCACTCAATTATATAGACTTGGCATATCTGCTTACAGGTTAAAAAATTTTAGAGGTGTATATTTGGATTATATATGTCAAATTAATTATTATATATTATATACATGTCCTATAATAAAAATATATATTATTTTTCTCCATTGCTTCATTAACAAGCTTATAAAGGTAATTTTCAAGTAGATGGTATGGCCAAGAGAGAGAGATTCAAGGTATGATATTTTTATAGAGGAGGGTGTCATAGTAGGATTTAAAATTGTGGATTTTGTTTCCATATACATCCCATATCCTTTATTAAAAATTTCTAAGAAGGTAGGGTAGTTTAAAAGAGCTAGTCAGCCCCACAGGCTCATTTTTACTCAAAGAAATGATAGTTTGAAATAATTTGAACGCATAATGGAAATTGAGGGAGATTTTTATGGTATATTAATATATTTTTCATGTTTATCCAATTCAAAATTATCACTTGTGGTCTTATATTGATAATAAATCTCCTTTTTGCATATATTACAAGATGACTATCATTGTTCTTCATGGTTTCAAGGTTTTCCATAGAATTATAGGGAATACAAGGGATTTTTAATTTTTTTTAAATATTTATATTTCATTCAATGTTATCCAAGCCTTTGATTACCTTCCGTATAAATCCTCCAATGACATTCATTCTCACTTTGAAGACTATGTGTAAATTACCTAAATATCAATTGTTTTAAGGTCTGGTCTTGCATCATCAAAGTGATATTGAGGTATTGAATTAAATATAGAATTTATAATGAAATTAATAATCTATATCAAATTTAATAAGATCAAACCAACCACAATTCAAGGCCTGCAATATAAGAATGCAGACTTACAGGTCTATCTAGACCTATAGGCCTATTTTGCACATAAAATCTAATAATCTTACATTAAGATTATTGTTTCAAGTGGTTGAGTGAAGTGTGAAATCCATGGATATATTAATAAAAAAATTTAAAGGCTATTTATATGTTAATTACCTTATTCAATAACCTATAAGTTTAGGGTGACAGTTAAACAACCAATACTACAACCTATAGGCCAACCCTAGGCCTCGTGAATTTTATGAAGATATGAAGTCTTAGAGAGGTTATATAATTTTAAATAAGGGTTATAAAAATTAATTTTTTTGATTAAAGTAATTGAATTGCCTAGTGATTTTTAATAGGTTTCAAACTCTAGTATTCAGTCAAAACCTTAGAAGTAATTATTGTCACCAAATCTTATATACCCTGGAAGAGAGTGTTCAAGTCTATTCCAAATTTTGTAAATGTTAGAAAATTTATATAGAATGTGGGTATAACTATATATGAAATTAACCTCTAAATTTAAATGGCTAGTTATGTGAATATATCTCTATAAAACAACTTCTATCTAAACTAGTTTTCTTGAAAGGAAAAGAGTTAGAAATTATAATAAATGAAAACCTAATTTAAGAGTGGTGATAAACCAATATTATCTTCCACATGGATATCATATTTTAATGCATAATAAAACAAAATTCATAGACCACTTTCAACATCTAAGGGTTCTAACATAAATATTTTAATATAGGGGTGAGATGCATAAAACAATACAAGGTAAATGAACTGAAAGGAAAATTGCACATTCCATGAATAGTTATACACTTATAGAAATTTAACACACTTAAATTCACTCTACATGACCTATTAGAATAAGAAATTTTTCTCAGGCATGAATGATAGAGAATCATCACTTCCTATTGTTATACGTCACTTACACACTTAGATAATTATTCAAAAACTTGAAAGAAATAGACTAGTACAAACTCTTTAAAGGCAAAATATGATATCAATCCACAAGGTCTTCACCATAAATTTTGTGTAAATTATTTTTATTAGCCCAAGGTATATATTTATAGTAGAAGTGAAATAAGAGGGGATTTTTTTTGGCACTAGAAAGAGGACTCAATCTATTAGAATCCTCCAACTATAGTTGTAACTATCTTTCCAAATGATGCTCATTCATGCCATTTGATTGATCCATGTCTCCTTAAGTGGTTGTATTTCTCTTTCAAAGATGATTCCCTAATGGTTACAACAATATAATCAAGATATTATGAGCTGAGTGATGGCATTAATGTGGTTATTATTAATGATTCTACTTGTTGTAGATTTAACTTGATGTTAACAGGTTCTCACTATCTCACTGAGGTGTATAGCAATGTAGGGGAGAGTTCGTTTCATTCTATTGGCCTTGGAGATGAAACTATATGAACCCTACCTATATGCCTCCTTATAATTTTTAGGATGTTTACTCTACATGTATGTCTACAAACATTTCATGGAAGTTTGCTCTAACTCAACCTTGGTTAGATGTTCCATTTGCATAGAGTCCCTTAGCCTCTCACCTTTTGATTGGCCATTGATAATGACTCAGATCTTGATCATAATGCTCATAGTGATGTGAGTGCTTTGATCTACTTGATTTTTATTTATTTGATCTTTTTAATGGATGAAGAATGTGAGCCCTTGGATCTTTGAGCATTTGAGCAAAGACCATCAATCTTCTTGGGACCCATTATTTAAATGCTAATAGATATCCCATCACCTTGAAGTTGACGTCCATGTAACCATCACTCTATTGGAACCATTCCTTAAAGGTATTTTCCTTGAACCTTTGCTTTATCATTTTCCCAAAAAAATTTCCCACAAACCCTTTTCTTTGAAAGAAATAACTTTTTGGGCCCCTTCTTATTTCATCTTTTAGAAATATTGAACATAACCTTCAAACTTTTGCAATGTCCTTTTAGAAAGATTGAACATGCCTTTTAAACTTTTGCATTTGTCCCTTTAGAAATATTGAAAAGGACACTTTTATTTCTTAAGTAATTCCTTTAGAAAAAAGTCTAAAGGGATTATGCCTTAGTTTCTTTTGCTTTGGAAACACTCCCTTCGAAGGAAAAAAACCTTAGAGAAAATTGTATAGGCACCTTGCTTGAAGATTCCTTTAGACTTTTTATTGAAGATGCCCCTTCATAAATCTGAGAGATGCCTTTCATAAAAATTGAACTGTACCATTTAAAAAACTTGAACATGACACTTTCCAAGAAAAAGACCCTTCAAGAAAGTGTGTAGGGCACTTGCATGAGACATAATTCCTTTATAAATATTGAAAAGGACCAATTCATTTGGAAAGATTGAAAGTTCCTTTCAGAGAAACAACCCTTTGGAAATATTGTTTTAGGCAAATTGTCTAAAATAATTCCATTGTAAATATTGTTTGTAACAAAATGTCTGAAACATTTTTTTTAGAAAGATTGTTTTGAATTTTTTTTCCAAAATAATTCCTTTGTCTTAAATAAAAAACATGAAACAAAACCTTGCTGAAAGAAATAACACTTGTGCAAAAGACCAAATAAAGATTCCAAAGGAAATAAAGCTTGACACCTTTTTTTGGGCATAGTGTGAAATGCTTCTTCCAATAGATAACTTCTGAATGCTTCAGTTAGCCAAAATGAAAAATGCAAAACTTGGGAGTGAAAATTTGATAATTTTCTTGGTGATTCTTATGGGGGCATGCCTGCTCTGCCTAAGACCATTTTCGTAAATCCTTCCATTGGGCATGGAGTCATGCATATAGGCACCTTAAGTGACTTGAACAAACCTTTGGATAAAAACAAACACAAGATGGTTAATTCACATGCATAAGGGTAAAGATAGTCACCAAACAAAAGGAAATAAAAACACCTATGCGACAAAGCTCTTAGGGAACACAACATCAAAACAAAGGAGACAAAACTAGATTAAACACAAACACTTATACTACTATTCAAAAAATAGACTTGCAAGGACTAATATCAAAACTTTAGATGTATCACACTCATAGGGATAGGTAATTCTTCTCCATTCATCATGGTTAGTTGAAAGGATTTGCTTGGCTTGCACTTGCTAATTATGTAAGGGCCACTCCACAAAGCATCAAAATTTGTGTGTCTTCTTAATTTTGCTCTATTTTCATCCCATTTTAGAACTAAGTCACCTTCCTTGAATACTCTTGCACTTGGTCTTTTGTCAAAACATGTTTTCATGAGTACTTGGTGGTGTTTTATGGCCTTGTGTGCATTGTCTCTTACTTCTTAAATATGTATTAGTTCAATCAATTTGAATTTCATTAGAGTATTTTCAAGTAGTTATAGATGATGTATAATTTATAGAGTATGGATTTCTTGAGATATGGACAACCTCTCCTCTCTCCCATAAAAAATCACAAAGGGAGAGTTACCAATTGATATCTTAGGAGTAATCCTACTGGCCAATAATGTTATATTCAACTTGGTATGTCATGTTCTTTGATTGTTCTCCAATGTCCTCTTGATGATCTTGATGAGATTCTTATTAGTATACTTAGCTAGGCTGCTACCTTGAGAGTAATAGTTGGATGGAGTACTCAAGTAAACTCCATTCCTATTTTCCCAATCAAAAGTTTATCACTTATGAAATCAAGTGCATTATCAAAAAAGATAACTTGGGGAACTCCAAACATTATTAAAATGTTCTCATATAACTCCAAGTTATCATTTTAAATTGCCTCCTTTAATGTAATAGCCACTACCCACCTTGTGAAGTAGTCAATATTAGTCAATATCCATTTGTGTCTAGAACTTGATGGAGGGTTCATCACACTAATGAAATCAAAGCCACATTGCATGAAAGGCTAGTTTACTTGGATAGGATTGAATGGAAGGGATATACATTTATATTTGACTACAAATAAGGCACATTAAGGACACATCTTATCCCAATGGTAATAGTCCTTAAAAATACTAAGCCAATAGTAACCAAACCTCATTATCTTTAAATCCATCATTAAGAGAGAAATGACCTCCATTTGCACCATTGTGAAAATTTTCTAGTAGCATAGCAAATTGATCACTTTTAACACACCTTAACAACACACCATTCTTGTATTTCCTAAAGAGAAAACCATATACAACATAGTAAGTAATGGTATTCAATCTAAAATACCTCCTTTGACACTTGTTTAATCAATTGGGGCACCCACCATTTTGAAGGAAACTAATGATGTCTTGTGTCCAAATTTGAACTTGTTCATGATCAACTAGTTGGGGGTGAACTTGGTTGATCAAGAATTCATCTTTTGTATCTTTATAATATGAAGACAAATTCTCACATAACCCTTTTCCTCTTACTAAGTTTATCACCTTCATATCCATATCATACTCCATTACCTTTGTAATCCACCTATCTTTCTTTTCATTGACATCTTTGCTTAGGATAAACTCCTTGGTGTTAGGATGAGAAACCATGACATGTATCTTTTTATTTGAAACCATGTGCCTAAATTTTTTCAATCCTCTTATCATATCTAGAGCTTATTTTTCAATAAATGTATACTTGACCTCAAAATATTCTAATCCTTGGCTAAAGAATATAATTGGTTACTCTACCTCTTCATCATTATTTTGCATAAGCATAGTTGAGATTGTATCAAGGTTAGCAAAGGTATATAGTATGAAAAATTTGGAAAAGTTTGGGTTTAAGAGAGTAAGAGATTTTTTAATTGCTTTTTTGATTGCCTCAAATCTATCCTTACATTATTTTTTCCAAGAAAAAGCTTGGTTCTTCTTGAGCATGGTTGTGATAGGCTTTACCAAATATGCAAATCCTAGAATAAGCCTTCTTACAAAGTTTATTTTCCATAAGAATATTTGAAATAATTTCTTATGTTGAGGTAAATACAATCTTAGAATAACCTCAATCTTTTTGAGGTCCATAGAGAAGCCTTCTTTTAAAACAATATGACCTAATAACGTACCTTTATGGATAGAAAAAATGTTCTTTTTTGGATTAAGGGATATTACATACTCCCTACACTTTTAAAACACTTGCCTTAGATGATATATATGATCATTAGCATCTTTCTAAAAAATATTTATATCATCAAGGTACAAAACCAAAAACTCATTGATCAAACTTTTAAAATCCATTTCTATTACCCTTTGAAATGTAGCTCTCACATTGGACAAACTAAATGGCATCTTTCTATAGGTAAAGGTCCCCCATTTTTTAGTGAAGGATGTATTGGACTGATCCTCTCCATTCACTAGTATTTTATTATAACCTTAATAACCATTAAGAAGTTACAAGTATTGATAAACTGAAACAACTTGCAGAATTTATTCCAAGGAAGGTAGTGGATAATGATACTTGAGAGACACCCTATTAAGGTCTCAAAAATCCACACAAAGTCTGATATTTCCATTATTATTTAAGATAGGTAGAATATTATCCAACCAAGTTGAGTTTTTGATAGGAAAGATGATCCTAGACTCAATCATCTTGGTCAGCTCTTTCTTCATGAGTTCCTTTATCTTGGGGTTGATAGGCCTTTATTTTTACCTAACCGGTTTAGCTCCAAGTTCTAACTCAATGATGTAATCATTTAGACTTGGATCAAACCCTTTAAAATATTTATATTCCCAATTAGAAATGTCATGAAACTCTTTTCATAATTCAATAAAGGCCTACTTCTCAAAAAGGGAACATATCTTACAAATTTTTAGAAGATTGTCCTTGTAAATCATGACTCTCTCATAGTTCTCTTATTTCATGGACATGCTCACTTTTTCTTCTTTTGATCATCTTAATTGAAAACACTCTCTAAATTAATCATCCCTTTATGTATCTTGTTTTTATTCATTTGAATAATTTGTTCATATTTATCATGCAGTCTCTTTTGGTTCCTTAAGGAGAATTCTACCTCATTTTGTAAGAAGTGTGCAATGTGTTCATCAATTTTAAACACTTTACATGATAATTAATTATATTGAATATAAGGACTAATAATGACCTTGATATTATACTGATCTTTATCCTTCTCTATATCAACAACTGTGTCAAATTATGCTCCTATGGTAGCCAATCTATCAACATGTTTATTTGAATCCCTTGGTATAGGTTGTATGTTGAAGGAATCAAAGTATTCAAGTAGGTCCCATACCCTATTCTTATAGGATATAAAAAAGGGATTATTTTCTATATATTTATTTCTCACTTGATGAATGACCAATTCACTAATCCCATAAACCTTCAAATTCTTGATCGTTCTCTTATTTGCCCATTAGAGGCCATGAACTAGGCCTTCATATTCTACCACATTATAGGTATAGTTGAAGTGGAATCTATATGAGAAGTAGTATTGATTATTTTTTGGATAAAATATCATAACACCATCTCCTACACCTACTTTTTTTCTTGATCCATCAAAAAATATTTCCCATATCCCTTCAAGTTCATGATCTTCATTAGTGAGTGAAGGTATGGAAGCATCTTTTTTATGCATATAATAAAATCCAAAATTAGTCTCTTCTATGAATGTATATGGATCAATTACATGTGTTTTAGTGATATAATTATCAAGAAAAAGATAAAAAAATACCTTGAAGAGAGAAGATGTTTCACCATCCATGACACCTTCTTCTTCTTTACTAATTAGACAATTCTGATTTGAATTTGTCTCTATGTATGGCTCAATATGAAACCTTGCTAAGGGTTGTGTCCTTATAGTCAATTTGGTTCTATATTTTTTTTTGAAAGATATAAAATACCTATCAGTATATAGTTACCCTCCTATCTAAGTTGTGAAGTCCCTCGACAAACACATAACAAAATGAGCTAGAAGGTCTACCACCATAATGTCTTTTATAATGGGGAAACTTGGGTAACCAATCAGAAAGAATTTCAAACCTATAACAAATCCAAATATATTTTTTAGAGTCTCATCAAGATGAAACACACCTTCAATATTTATTTCATATTTCAATCCTAACTTATCAGGGACCACCTTAGTCATGATAGTGGTACTAGCTCCATTATCTACAATACAATTGTGAACTAACTTGTCTCCCACAATGAGTGTGAGGTAAAAGGGTGGAGGCTTTTCAGTTTTGGTGGAGGGATATAAGACATAATTTGGATAATTGGTAATGGCTACATTTTTTTTTAAAAGTTTGAGGGGCTATATGAAAGCTCATAAGCTATTCATGTAACAGCTCCTTTTCACTAGACATATACAAGAGTTCCCAAAGAGATATGATTGTCTTGGTATTATTCAAAGAATAAAAAATATCTAGAGGGGAAGTATTCACCTTTTATTTTATTATTTAATGTAGTGAGGGAGGTTGAATTTGCATCATTTTAGGCTTGATAACCCTACTCACAATCTAGATTTGTTGATGAATATGATTGATAGTAGGTATTGCACTAGGATTCACACTTTGTGGCCTTGGAGAGGCATTGCTTGGAGTCACCTGTGATTTTGGAACATATAATAAAGCTCTCTTTTTGGTTTTTATGTTGGCTGTAATTTATGTGCTTTGATTCAATACATAATCATCCTTCATTTAAAATTTCATCATACCTACACTTTGGCTGCTACCATCTCCATGAATATACCTTTACATGAGATTCACTTCTTCTAATGTCATGTAAGGAGTATCCTCTTTTTATTCCACCAAATCTTGGCTATCTTCTCCATCATCATACAGAAATTGACCTTGAGGTTGTCCCCATTGGTCTAAATGATCCTCTTCTTGGACTAGATTAGCATGCATTAAAATAATAACCTTCATGGAAGGAATGGAATTAGGATTATAATAATTGGGCTTCTTATTGAAACCTTGATGACCTTGTACTCTTCCTTGTTATTTGTATTAGGGTGGAGATCTATAGCCTTATTAAGGATAGTATTGAGAGTTCAGTGGAACACTTGTCTGAAAATGAGCTTTCTTGAGTTAAGCTCATAATGACTAGATCTCTTCATATTTGTCCACATCATTATCCATCTTCTTCATAATGGTTTGCATCTTGGTATAGACATTAGGAACTTGTGCTATGTTTGGAGCCTCAACTAAACTATGAGACAACAAAGGCATATAAACCCTTAGAGGTAACTTTCCATCTTATATCAAGTTATTCTTAGCTTCAATAGATATTTCATATACATATAATAAAGTAAATCCTCCCCTTAACTATAAAATTATTACTACATCAGTACCAATAGCCTTGAGATAAGTGGGAAAGACAAAGCTCGGAGGAGCTCTCATGATAGGTGGTAACCTATGCTTTGTCCCTTAAAACCTTTCATTAAAATTTCCCATGGATTTATTAGGACCTCTCTTTATCACATTCAGCTAGTGGATTAGCGAAGCATGGTCACTCTTATTCTCAAATCTAGTTACCAATAATTCCCCAAAGCCATCCCAATTTGTAATGTAACCACGTTCTAAAGTCATATACCAGTTGAGTGCCTTACCTTTTAGAGACATAACAAGAAATCTAATAGTTATGTTGGTTTGGGTGACATTATGGAAGTTATTAAAATTTGAGATTTCCCCAATATGTTTAGATGGGGTAATATGACCCTCTCCATTAAACTAGGGAGATTATTGTTAACATTGGGAGGGATAGGGTCATATGCATGAAGGTCAATTGGATTTTGGGTATTGTAGGTCGAGAAAGGTTGTTTCTTATCCATTTATCCTATTTCCTCTTGATCTCCTATCTATTTAGTCTCTTCAGCTTCTTTTACTTCTTATTCAAAATATCCTTGCCCAAGATATCTAAGCATTAACAATGGTTCAAGGTGTTGTTATTCAAGAAGAGCTTTAGCTAGAGGGGGTTGATCAAATATTATAGATGACCTAGTCAGGACCATGAAGTATAATGTTGGAAATAGAATCCACAACTAGAGATTCTCAACTTTCAAAGTTTCTAAATGTTGGATTAAGAATATTTCTACAAACTTAAGCTTGTCAAGACCAAAATTCACCTTGACATGGAAATAATTAGGACCATCAGTCCCATCAGGCATGCTGTAATTATTGTCACCAAATATTTCACCCTAGAAGAGAGTGCTCAAGTCTCTTCTAGATTTGGGAAATCTTGGAACATTTCCAAGGTATGTGGGTATACATATATGGGAAATTAACCTCTAGATTTAAATGGCTAGCTATATGAATATATCTCTATAAAACTTCTATCTAAACTAGTTTTCTTGAGAGTAAAAGAGTTAGAAATTATATAAAAGGAAAACCTAATCTAAGAGTGGTGATACACCAAGATTATCTTCCATGTGGATATCATATTTTAACTCACAATACAGCAAAATGTCTAGACCACTTTCAATCTCTAAGGGTTCTAACATAAATATTTTAGTATAGAGGCAAGATGCATAAAATAATACAAGGTAAAGAAACTAAAAGGAAAATTCCACATTCTAGGAATATTTATACACTTATATAAATTTAACACACCTAAACACACTCTACATGACTTTTTAGATTAAGAAATTTTGATCATGCATGAAGGATAGAAAATCATCATTTCCTATTGCTATACATCACTTAAATGCTCAAATAATTATTCAAAAAATTGAAATAAATAGACTAGTAATAATGCTTTAAAGGAAAAATGTGATATCAATCCAACAGGGCTTCACCATACATCATGTGGAATTTATTTTTAGTAGCCCAAGGGCTATATTTATAGTAGAAGGGAAATAAGAGGGGAGGTTTTTTGGTGCTAAAAAAAGGAATCAATCTATTACAAGCCTCTAAATGTGGTCACAACTATCTCTACAAATGATGTTCATTTAGGCCATTGGATTGATCCACATTACCTCAAGTGGTTATCTCGATCTCTCAGAAATGCTTCCCCAATAGTTACACCAATAGAATCAAGATATTTTGAGCTAAGTGATGTCATCAATGTGGTTATTATGAACGAGTCCACTTTTTGTAGATTTTTATTGATGCCAAAAGATTCACACTAGCTCATTGAGGTGTATAATGGCATAATGGAAAGTACCTTTCATTTTGTTGGCCTTGGAGATGAAACTGCCTGAAGCCTACATGTATGCCTCCCTGATATTGATAGAATGCTAGATCCATGTGTATGTCTATAAACATTCCATGGAAGCTTGATCCAAGTCAACCTTGGTAAGATTTTTCATTCTCATAGACTCCCTCATCCTCTCACCTTTTTATTATCCATCGATAATGACTTAAATATTGATCATAATGCTCAAAGTGATGCAAGCCCTCTGATCTACTTTATCTTGCTTTGTCTGATATTTTTAATGGATGAGTAATGTGAGTCCTTAGATCTTTAAGTGTTTGAGTGAAGACCATCAATTTTCTTGGGACCCATGATTTAATAACCAATAACTATCCCATCATCTTGAAGTTGATGTCATGCAACTATTTCTCTATTAGAACCATTCCTTTGGGGTATTTTCCTAAAACCTTTACATTGTCATTTTCCAAAAAAAAATCCTACAGACCCTTTTGTCTAAAATAAATAAATTATTAGGACTCTTCTTATTTTATCTTTTGTAAATATTGAACATTCACTTTAGCCTTTTTCAATGTCCCTTTAAAAATATTGAACATGTCCTTTGGCCTTTTGCATTGGTCCCTTCAAAAATATTGAAAAGGACACTTTTATTTATTAAGTAATTCCTTTAGACAAAAGTGTGAAGGGATTATTCCTTAGTTTATTTTTCTTTGGAAACACTCCATTCAAAGGGAAAATACATTTTGGAAAATTTCGTAAGCACCTTGCTTGAAAATTCCTTTTGGCTTTTTGTTGAAGATGCCCTTTCAGAAATATGGAAGATGCCTTTTGGAAAAATTGAGTTTTACCCTTTAGAAAAATTGAATAGGACACTTTATCAAGAAAAATACCCTTTATTAATGTGTTTAGGGAGCTTTCATGAGAAATAATTCCTTTATAAATCTTGCAAACTACCAATTTCTTTAGAAATACTGAAAGTGCCTTTCATAGAAACAACCCTTTGAAAATATTGTTTCAGATAAACTATCTAAAAAAATTCCTTTATAAAGATTGTTTTAGATAAAATGTCAAATTTTTTTCTTTGAAAATATTTTTTCAAACATATTTTTTCTGAAACAATTACTTTTTCTTGAACCAAACAAACCCAAAATAAAACCTTGTTGAAAGAGATAACACTTGTGCAAAAGACCGAACAAAGGCTTCCAAAGGAAGAAACACTGAAGACTTTATTTTGGGAATAGTATGAAATGATTCTTATGATAGACAACTTATAAATTATTCACTTAGATAGAATGAAAAATTCAAAACTTGGGAGTGAAAATTGGCTAACAATAATCACCTAT
Source organism: Torreya grandis (assembly GCA_037957365.1). NCBI lineage: Eukaryota > Viridiplantae > Streptophyta > Pinopsida > Cupressales > Taxaceae > Torreya > Torreya grandis. The sequence continues at coordinate 38,668 of JARHVA010008740.1, forward strand.
AGGATTGCATGAGCAACTTAGGATGATTTCAAACTTGAAAAGGAGATAAAATACATGGTATTAGATGAGAGTTTTTGTGAGTGGATGATAAAGATAAAAGATTAATTTGAGGTTAAATATATCCAACAAAGGATTGGATAAGTATGATCAAAACACTCACTCTAACCTTGCATACTCACACACATTCAAGTGCTCATATAGGCCTACTTTATTAAGTGAAGATTCATACTTATTTTGGTTAGAGAAGAGGTTTATTAAAATAAACAAAAAATTTGAAAATGAATTTATAATGATATTATATCCTCCTCATGATCTCTAGGATCTTTAAAGATAAGGTCAAGGATTAGAAAGGTATGATTAGAACTAGTAAGCTTAAACATATACGCACATGCTTATGTGTATAGACAAATGTTAAAGAGTTGTGTGTTGAGGGCATGAGAGATATTATAATAAAATGCACAAATTTATGTTTCATATAAAGTGAATAATAAGTTTAATATAATCAACAAAAAATAAATAGACATATTTAATATTAGAGAGTGGGGTACAAAGCAAACCTATATTCAACTTGCAAACATACAATCATAACTAGCACCAGTTAGGTTAGTGTATCTCAATGTGGTGATTTGTTTTTTAGGAAATATTAGAATATAATGGAAGATATAAATGATAAGTATGAATTCCATATACTCCCAAAAGGTGTTTAGTTTTGAATCCAAAATCAAAATTTCACTTTCAAGAATCATATCTCTCTTGACCTCACCAAAGCATAGTTTTATAGCCTGAGGGTCTCCTAAACATGATCATATATTTAATGAGAAGGTATATGGTGGCTCAATATACTATTAATAGGAGGGAACCAATATTCACTCATTATGCATCGCATTTAAATGTTAATATAAGGCCTATCCTTTATGAATCATCTTTAAGACCATGAAGCACTCATAGGCTATCTAGAAAACTAGTTAAAGATGCCTTAAAAAAACTTATAATGGATTTATTAAACCCAAAAATGGAATTAGTTACCCATTTATATCTTCTTAACACATTCACAAATAATTTTTTTCATATGTGTAGGTACAAAACTATATAGATTGCTCATAAACACATGGTTGTAGGCTTATGTGTGAAGAAGTAAGGTATGGGATGGATTCTAAACAAAGAAAAAACGTCTATCAAGAATTTTAAAAGGTTATAAACACCATTTAAAGTCTTTTGATAAGGTTCATAATCTCTTCAAGTCATCAAGTTGGTCAGAGGAATGCACTATTTTACAAACTTAAAAGGCTTATGTGTCGATCTATAAAACACTTCAAGAGACCTATCCTCAATGGATTGAGTTACCTAATGATGTTTCATGACTTAAAAAACTAATTCCAAGATTTAGAGTTTGAAAAATTCTTTCTAAACACTCTAAATGTCTCTCAATCCTATACAAGCCCCTAAATTAGGGGTTTTGACCATTTCATGGTTTACCCATCTATATAGGGTCTTAAGAGATAAAATTTAAAATGGAGAATAGTATTAGAATTTTTAAATTTAATCGCACACTTTTATTAATTTTAACATGTGTGGGAGCAATTTTGGGCCAAAACTCAATTTCTAGGAAATTAGACCTAATTGAGGCATAATTGAGGAGAGAGAATAACATAATAGGTGTACTTACATTTGATTTAGGTCCTAAAATTTGATGTGTAATTGTAAGGGGATAATTTTTCCTCAAATATATATAAATTTTTTCTAAGATCCTCCATACATTGTCCTAGATAAGGAGCTTTACACATTTTCTAGGCTACAAGGAATAAATCGTAGTGAGATATTTTGGTGCAAGTTGAAGTCTTGGAGAGATTTTTATGACTCAAAATGAGATTTTGCATTTATAATGTGATATTAAGAAGACGTACATGAGGATATATTTATTTGATGAAAAAAACTCAATATTTGACACTTCTAAGCAAGGGGAGGCATGATAAGGCTAAGTGGTTGAAAGACACCTGGAGAGTTACTTGATGATTGCCACCAAGATGTTAGTTTGTGGAGATCCTAGTAATTTTAAAGGTTTCAAGATCATATATAGGATGAAAATAAACATGATTTGATGATGAATTTATCCACTTATCATCTCACAAGCCGACACAAATGGTAGTTTTGAAGAACAAAGTAAGGTATCAAGCAAGGTTTTAAACATGTATTCCACTTAAAGGAGAAGAAAATACTAAGAGGATTATCACATGTCATTGAGGACCTACTGATATAGTTTCATAACCCTCTCTTTATTTTAACTCCCTTTGACACTTCTCACCTCTCTCTCTCTCTTACACCCTTATTTCCTTTCCTCTCTCACATTTCTCTACATATTCAAAGTTGATAAGTTATGTTTGTGTCCTACACATGGGTATGGAAAATCCTTACCCATTTGAAATAATTTTATCAATGATAAAATTCTAGTTTTACCTCCTCCTTTATCCATTTTTAATATGTGTGTGTGATTATTTGATCTTGTCATTTGAATTGTTTTTCTTCCTTGGCATATTGTCTTTCTTTAACATTCATATTTAGTTTAAAAGTGTTTTTATAGGTTTTATGAAGTGTCAAAGTGAAGTGTGAAAGTTTTAGTGAGTCATATTTTAATTAGTGTCACTTCATGATATCTTGACTAGTCCTCCTAGCCCAAGAATCTTTCACAACCTTCTCATGAAATGATAATGTAGAGAGGTAGATTAAGTGTAGTGTTTATTTTAGGTTAGTCTTATGATTGAAATGCATTTATATCTAGTTGGTAGTGTTCAATTATATTTGGTGCATCACCACCATTGCATTAGGTTTCTCTCTCTTTTCCTAGTAAGTTGGTAGATTAGTTTGTGAACCTAAGTGATTCATAAAGGGGAGATAGCCCTTTAACCTAGAGATTCAATACAATATTAGGCTACCCATAACCTAGGATTATATCCATTTTATTCCAAATTGAGAAGGCTTTAACTACCTTAAAAAGGGTAAAAATTTGGTTGAAAAAAGTTCCCATGCTTCCTATCAAATCTCCATTTCCGTTAGGTAATTTTTCAAACTATTCTTGTGCCTATAACTCCACTTTTTACAAACATGTCTATCAAGATATGTAAAATCCATTTTGTCATGATGTTTTTGGTTAGGATACATTCTTTATAGATTAATTAGTTCAAATATTTTCAAAACATCATTATAAAATTCATTTCATGAATATTTCATTGAAACATTTTGTAAAATAGCTCATATGCCTTGTATAATTTTTGTACAAGCATGCCTATTTGGGCATTCAATCTAAACATCTGATAAAAATTCACTTTGATAATTATGATGAATTCCATATCCTATCCTAATCTTAATTTATGGAATCAAGTGGAATTGTTCAAACTACAACATCTAATAAAAATTTATTTGATAATTGTGATGGATTTCATACTTTGTCCTAATCTTTCTTTATGGAATCAAGTGGAATGTGTTGTTAAAGGTGATTTTTTGAGTTGGAAACATGTTTTTTATTCTTTTCAAATAGTGCATATTCCTCATGGGCATACCCATTTATTTTAATACTAATAATTGGTGATTTAATTCATTTTGGATGAAAAGCTAAGGATACAACCATTATATATTTTTAAGCTAAGGGAAAGCATGATAATATTATTTCACTCATCCATCTAAACAAACCATCACAAAATATGTCTATGTTTTACAATTAGTTTCAAACTTCATTCCATTTTCAAGATGCCATTGGTAAGATTATCAATTTTTCTTATTAATTTGGGTTTAGAATTAAAGTTGTAGGAATATCATTGATTAAGTAGTGAATCACATATCACATTATGTCTAGATGCACTCTCAAAAAATATATCTATATTTATTGAATAATATTTTTTTAATTTTTTATAATTATCGAATACTGAAGTTTAATTATTTATATTTATTGAATAATTAATTTTTTTAATACTTATTAAATAATAAAATTTTATTATATATATTTATTTTTATAATAACATGTTTAAATAAAGGTGTGGATAGTTAGATTCATAAGGTCTACATTCATATTTTAAACTTCCAAATTGATTTTTATGGTCTAAATAAATTATAAGAATATTTCAAAAATAGGTTGGTGTTGTGTGTCATAAAACTATGCAATTTTTGATTGGTTTAAATTGATGTAATAGCCCATCTATGTTAGACTAGAGTTAGGTTAACTATTATTTTTTAAACAATTACTAAATTAGTAATAAATTTCCTTTTATAAATTCAAGAATAAATGATCTTTAACTAAATGCATCAGTAAATGAGCTATTCATTACCCCTCAAGATAAGCATTTGATTCATTTAGTTAATGATCAATATAATGAATATAGATCTAATTTTACAATTAAATAATAGAATAATATCATAAATACATAGCTTACAAATCAAACATTATTGGATTAAATGTCACAATTGATATAATAATAAATATCCAACTACCATAATTTTAAATTTCTATCAAATAATAAAATTATACTTTGTAACATAGCTGAATATCAAGTTACAATTAAATGCATTATTTCATAGAACATATGAGTCTTGACGAGTTTATTGATGAAACTAAATAATCTTGAGTTTAGTCTTGATCAATTGATTTTTTGGAGCAGAGGTAGAGTATCATCTGAGTTTTTTTATACATCAACCACATACCATAGATACCCCACACAATCTCCCAGCTAGGGAATGACCCTCCCTTCGTGGATGGGAGGATAATGGAAATGTGAGAATCAAGAATGTCAACTAGAATCTATGTGATATAATATAACTATTTCATGTAGCATATCATAAAGAAATATGTTGTAATATGATATCACATAAAATATGTAAACTAAATCAAACTGGTGAAATTATAATGTTCAACCAAAAATATTATTTTGGCCAAATTTTTAATATAGTTTTTAGATCTACAAGATCAATCAAATTAACACATAAAACTCAATTATATTACCTCAATTATACCTATTAGTGATATTAATTAATTGCATAAATTCTGTCTCATATACTTATTTAGTGTCATTAATATTAGATTGATTCAAACATATTTAATGTTAAATCAATAGATTTAATATATAGATTCCCATAAAAAATGCCACAATATGTACAAATACAAGGAAACCCTATTATAACATATAATCCACCATATGTATTATAAATAGTACATAAACAACTAACTATTCATATTTCTAGTCATTCAATAAAAAAACTAACTGTTCATAATATATGAAGGATGAAAATACTTTAATATTCCTTTATTGAAGGTATAGTTCTACACACAACCCATTGTAACTATGTCAAGCTATTACTCGGTACCTTACATGATTATAATCAGTTTCATAAATTATATAAATATTAAAATCAACATCTAAATATAGTTGTGCTTATTATCATCATGAGTTATTGTTCCCTTTAGATGTTAATTGTTCATGCATCTTAATTAAATATCTCTTCGTAAAATTTATTTACACCTTATTTATAATTTATACTTATCATAAACACTGTACATAAACACATCAGGACTATAAATAACCTATATTCATATGTATATGTAAATTTATGTTTGTGTTGGTCTACCTACGATAACCCTTTGTAATATATATTTAGTACACATACTTGTACATTATTATATGTGTATTTATAAACCTTTGTAAATCAAGTGAAAATATCACTATTTAATCCCAATAACTATATGATGTTTATCCATGGGGATCTAATAATATAATATAATTACATGAAAAGTGTAAGAATTACATAATTACATTTGTATCTAGTCATAATATCACAATTAATTAATCACTTTTTCAATAACATCTAATAAACATATGAAACTATATGAAATAATTTCTCATTATATATCCAAGCATTCTATAGGAATAAATTTATAAGTCTATTTGCTTCAAGAAACTCAAGCAAATATAGGTGAATGTTTCTATATTAAAACACACACACACACACACACACACACACACACACACACACACACACACACACACACACACACATGTATATAATTTTTATAGAGTTCATACATTAAACCCTATATATATATATATATTTATATATATATATATATATATATATATGTATATATATATATATATGTATGTATGTATGTATGTATGTATATGTATGTATAATTATACAATTTTTAAATAAATTTTCAAATGGAAATTTACCCAAGGTAAATATATTTTAATCAAGAGATTTGTCTTCACTATAAAATAACTTATTAAGGATTTGAAAGTCCATACTAGTTATTATAATTTAGACATTATTTGAATTTTGAATGGCTTATAATATTCTAAAAGATACCACTATTACAAATTTATTAAAAAAAAAAAAAAAAAAGCAACACACAAGAATAGGTCTGAAGGGTTTAATGATCCTAGCTAATGAAAATAACTATATCTTGCATTGAGCTAGGTTTATAATTCAATCATTACCAATCCCAAATATTACATAATTCCACAAGGTTTTACAAGTTTAAAATTACCTTATTTTATCCTTTATAATGTTTCTATGAATAATTCCATAGATATTTTAAATAAAACCTTAGTACTATAATTTATCTTATGGACACTCAAATACATATCCGTATTGGCAAGGGTTTGGGTTTATATGCATTTGTCTCTATAGATGAGCCAAACCCATATCAAAGTTTGATCAAATATAAATAATCCATTAAATAATTCAATGACATACTCAAAATATGATTTTTGATTCATTTCATAATGAATAAAACATGAATATTAAATCATAAAACACTACCTAGGATATGTAGTCAAGGTGATGTTAAAGAACTCTACTTTTTTACCAAAATCCCAACTTATTCCTTAAAATATTTATCCTCATCCATTGTGTGTCTCTTTGTGTCCTAAAAATATTATCCCTTCCTCCATATATCCATCTAAACATGTTTTTGCATGCCAAATAAATGAACAACTCCATAATATTGGGTCTCACATTAATGAACTCCCAATTCTATAACAAATTTTTGAATTTTTTATACATAAGTAGACCATAACCTATCTAATAGTAAGTTTCACAAAATTTAATGATAGTGAACACATGCAGTCCTTAAAGTCTTCAAAATTGATTTCTAAAAATCATTGCTACAAAATTATCATGCATCATAATTTTATTGGTGCCTTAATATTCCATGGAATATGCCTTCTTTACAACTTTATAATCATTATATAAAAATATTATCATTTAAATATTGAAAAAATAATAATTTATTCTATTTATAAATCCCCTATCAAATCAAACATGGGTCTTTAAGTTAACCCAAAGACTACCTCTTTATATACCTTTGATTACAACATCAACTATTGGAATTTTGAACAGAAGATTAAAATAAGCCACTAGATTAATATTCATAGTGTTAGACCATTTTATATTAGGATAGAGTTTAAATCAAATTCTAAGATAACAAATAAAATAGTCACACAAGCAAAACCCAAAGAGATTGACAATGCATAAAATATTTTACTATTTAGCTTCACATTGTAACATGGTCACAAAAGGATACTATTTTAAAGCTATAACCTAGAAAGACACTAAAAATATGAGAAGCACATCATAATAATTACAAATAAATATCAAATCAACATGCAACATAATCCAAGCAAGTGTGAAACATGAAAGCAATCAACACACAATCCTATTATGGTTTGTAGGGTTTTAGTTTCATTCTCTCAGCCCCAAACATCTTCAAATTATCTATCTTATCTAATGATACCCTCCTCTTAGTAATAGTTTGGATGGTGGAATCTATATTTAATCCACCTAAGTACAATAAAAAATAGTTATCCCACAATAATAGATAATCCATGATAAATTACTATAAATATACAAAATTAAATAATAATGATCATGATATACAATAACACATATATGCACCCAACTAATAAATTTAATGATCATGAAATTAAGTAATATATAACTATCCACAAATGATCATATACAAATCTATCTTACTAATATTGTAAATGAACCAATCATTAACTATAAAATCATAAATTAATAGATTAATAATTCTATAGGAGAATTGGGATGTAACATCCTTCTCACCTAAATATGGTCATCACCTAAATGACACATATTTCAATAAAAATTATAAATTAAAATAGTATGTAATAAAATTTGAACATAATATCAAGCAAAATACTAAGCAAACAAATGTGGAAACAACTTATAGAACTTTCAAAGTCTTCCCAAGTGGTAGTATCTTTAAAATATTGGTCCCACTAGACCTTGCACTATGACACATCTCTATTATGCAAACTAAGTTTTTGAGTGTTAATTAGTCTGATTATTTCTATTATGACCACCCTAAAATCCATAACCTCTAAAGCATTTGAATCCAATACATTAGAAGGATCAAAAAAATACTTTTTAAGAGAGGAGACATGCAAAACATTATGCATGAGTGATATATCTATTGGAAAATCAAACCTATACACCATAGTATTGATGAATTATAAGACCTTAAAGGGTCCCACATATTTGGGTGACAACTTTGATAACTTACCAAATTTAGTCAATCTTTTTTGTGGTTTAACTCAAATAAATACTTTGTCTCCCACTAGAAATTATCTTTATATTATTTTCAAATCAGCATAGCTATTTTATCTATCATTTACCTTGACCAACCTTTGCCTTATCAAATTAAATGTTCTTCCATTTCTAGGAGCATATGAGGACCAAAGACCACTTTATCTACTATCTTGTCCCAATTGATTCATGTTCTACACCTCCTTATATACAATGCCTCAAATTGATCCATTTTTAAATTTTATTGGTATGAGTTGTTGTAAGAAAACTAAACCAATAGAAGTTACTCCTCCCATTTATATTTTTGGTCCATGCAACACATTCAAAGAAGATTCCCTAAAGACTAATTTACCCTCTATGTTTGACTATATATTTTTGAGTGGTAGGCTATACTAAAGTTTATATGTGTGCCCAAATCAGAATTAAGAGTTAACCACCCTATCTAAAATGACCTTTTCTAGAAACCCATGCAATATAAACACTTATTTCATGAACCTTTTCACAATCATAGGTGCATGATTCAATAAATTACTAGGAATGAAGTGAGATACCTTGATGAGTTTATCAACAACCAAAAAAATCATGTCATGTTGGTTCTAAGACATTGACAAACCTTGGACAAAGTCCATGCTAATGACTTTCCCCTTCCATTCTGGTATGAAATGTGGGTATAACAACCTAGTAAGATGCACATGCTCAGACTTAACTCATTGACATTCTAAACATTGAGAAATAAAATATGTTTCTTCTATCTTAATTCCCTTCTAGAAGTATAATAGCTTTAACTTTACCAAGAGATTAGTCACACTTGGATGACCTAAACAAAGAGCATTGTATAATTCCTTTAGTAATATACTCCTCAAATTCTCCTTATCTGGTATATAAATTCTTCAATTATACCTTAGAAAACCATAATTTTCAAACTTAAATCCATCATACTTAGGATCCTAAGCATTCTAAGATAATTCCTTATTTACTTTCTCATAAAATTCATATTCTAGAGATAATTTAACTACCTAATCACAAAAGGTACTCCTCATAATAGCCAAGGTTGTTATATACCTTTTATGACTAAGCTCATCTAAAACCCTATTTTATTTACTCTTTATGTAGTTAATATCAAAATAATAATGTAATAGGAACTTTAACCATCGCCTATAATGTGTGTTCATTTTAGCTTGGGTGAAGATATACTTGAGCACCAAGGTGATAGTCTTGAGCTCAAATGATTTTTCCAAAAATTAATTCCTCCAAACTTGTAAGGAATGAAATATTATAGCTAATTCCATATCATGTGGGGAAAAATTTATCTCATATGGTTTCAATCTTTTAGACTCATAAGCTACAATATAACCTTCTTTCATATGAACTCCTCCAAAATCATCTCCTGAAGCATCAATTATAATTGAGAATTGGCCATTTGGATTAAGAAATATTAGCACTGGTGTAGATACCAACCTCTTTTTTAGATATTGAAAAGAATTGTCACACTTATTTGACCACACAAACCTCTATTTTTTTCATTGAAGAGAGGTAATATGATTAACTATCTTAGAAAATTTTGGCACAATTTTTTTGTAGTATCGATCTAAACCCATAAAACCCCTAACTTCATGAAGAGTTTTGGGTGTCGACCATTCCATAATGGATTTTATCTTTGAAGTATCCACATAAATTCCTTATGTAGATATAATGTGCCTAAGGTATTTTACCTTTCTATTAAATAAGGCACACTTGGATAACTTCCCAAAAATCTTGTGTTTCTACAACCATTGCAAAACAAAATTCAAATATTCTAGATGTTCCTAATTAGATTATAAATAAATGATGATATTATATATAAAAATAAACAAAAAATGATCCAAAAAATACTTGAACACATTATGCATAATATTTATGAATGTTTCAAGATCATTCATTAACCCAAATGGAAGAACAATGAACTCATAATGCCCATAATGAGTTATAAAATATTTTTTTGAAATATTTTCCTCATGTATTCTTTGTTGATGATATCCTGATCAAATATAAAACTTTGATACAATTGATGATCCATGCATTTTATTGAAAATATCATCAATTCAAGGTAGAAGATACTTATATTTTATCATTGCCTTGTTCAACATCTTGTAATCAATACATAGGTGAAGGGTTCCATCCTTATTATTAATGAACACAAATAGTCCACCCCACAGTGACATGCTTGGTTGAATCAACCCTATTGAAAACAACTCCTATAGTTGAGCTTTCAACTCAAACAATTCAGTTGTATTCATTCTATAAGGGGATTTAGACTATGGTTATAACATTAGAATTATATCAATTGAGGAATGAAATTCTCTCTTAGGTAGAAAACCTAGAAATTATTTAGGAAGAACACCCAAAAAATATTGAAGAAAAGTATAATATTCAATGGAAGGTTTCTTTGATTGTTGAATCTCATTTATCTTAACAATATATGCTTGACACCCTTTTCTCTATGCTCTATTTAGCTAAATTATAGAAATTTGCCTATGTTTTATCTCCCATTTTACTTCCTAGATTTGGGTTTGTTTTGCAAAATAATCTAAACATTCTACCTTTTAAAGAAAATAACCTTAGCTTTATGTTGAGATAACTAGTTTACACTTAGGATCACATCATATGAGCCTCATGGTGCTACAAATAAATCCACTACTATAGTGAATATGGGTAGTTTGATCTCAACATTTACCAAACTATATCAACCTTAACCTTAGATTCATTTTTATATTGAAATGACCATTCATTTGACATAAATCCAACATTTATAGACAATTTATTAAGAATTTAAGGAGAAATATAACATTTAGTAGCTTATATGTCAATCAAAATTAAAATTAGATGACCAAATGAAGTACCTTATAGTTCAATAGGAGAAGCCTAAAACTCAACTTGATAGTTTTCAATACATGCATGAATTATCTACTGAAAAGATAATTTATGTGAAACAAAACCTTTATTTTTACTATCTGACTTCCCCTGAGTAGATTCCTTAGCATAATGATCACGTCCATAGATGAAACATCTACCTAACGATTCTTTCTCATAAGATTGTTAATTTCCATTGAAATCTTCCTTGAACCATTTCTTGGTTTCCTATTCCCCGAATCATTGCTAAAATTTGCATTTTGATTCTTGAATTGATTTTTAGAGATTCCACTACTTTTCCAATTCCTCTTTTTGAAAGTCATTTTAGGACCACCAAACTTTTTCTTCAATTTATCTCTAACTTGAGTAAGTGACTTCAACTTTTGCTCCTGATTTACTACCTTTTTGAAGAATTCATCCATAGTGGATAGCCCATGCACATCCACCTCACATCGAATTTGGGTTTTTAATCCCATAATGAATTTCCTAATGTGAAACCTCTCATCTAACTAATACTAAGGGACATATTTTAGGATCTTGGTTAATTATTCCCAATATTAATTCACTCAAAGGTATCCTTGCTTTATATTCTAAAATTATAGTATATTTTAATCAAAATAGAGTTGGGAAATCCACTAAGATCTGAACAAGGTCACAAACTGCTCCCAAGTGGTGGTGGTAGAGTTTAGATTCATCTCTAACTTATTAGTTTACCACCATGTTTTTGATTCAAATGCCAACTAATAAGCTCCCCAAATTGCTTATAAGACTTCAAAGTAATTTAGAATTTTGAAATAATTCTCCATCTCAGTTAGCCATGCTTCTTCCCCTTCTCCCAATATGGTTCCATTTAAATTAGGTGGATGAACTTTCTTCATGTCTCACGCAAGATCTGTAACTACATGAGCTCTCACATATTGTGGCACCTTAACATGCCTATGTTTTTGAGGAACTTATTTCTCAATAGGGTGATCTTTAGGTTCATCTTTATTATTTTCCTCTACATGGCCATGAAAATTTTGTTCAAGGGTAGCTATTCAATATCTTATCTCATTCATGGCTATGATAATTTGATTATGATTTTTAGCTTGTTCAATGGTAAACTGATCTGGTTCAATTGGAGGGTTGGCTTTATTGACATTAGACATACCCTTACCAACTGGTCTACCACACACCATTCTCCTTTATAAATAATATGAGAATAAGAATAATTGGTGGACTCATTAAGTCAAAAATTTTAAACCTCAGATCTTATACCATAATGTAATAGCACCTTTGTGTTAAAATAGAGTTAGGGTAACTAATTTTTTGTTAAATAATTACTAAATCAATAATAAATTTCCTTTACTAAATTCAAGAACAAATGATCTTTAACTAAATTCATTAATAAATGATTTATTCATTACCCATCAAGATGAGCATTTGATCCATTTAGTTAATGATCAATATAATGAATATAGATATAATTTTGTAATTAAATCACATAAAAGTATCATAAATACATAATTTACAAATTAGTCACTATTTAAGTAAATGCCACCAAATGATATAAGAATAAATAGCCAATTATTGTAATTTTAAATTTCCATCAAATAGTATAATTATAAATTATTACATATCTTAATATTAGTATACAATTAAATACATTATTTCACAAAACATATGAATCTCAACAAGTTTGATGATATCACCTAATAATCATGAGTTCAGTCTCTATCAATTGACTAATAAAGGGGAGGGAGAGTATCATCTTATTATTTTTCCTTACTAAATAAGGACCATACATCCCCCACACAATATTGCAACTAGGGAATGGCCCTCCCTTCATGGATGGGTAGATAATGATGATGCAAGAATAAATAATGTTAACTAAAATCCATGTGTTGTAAGATAACTATTACATGTAACATATCATAAAGAAATATGTTTTAACATGATATCATGAAAAACATTTAAGTGAAATCAAATAGGTGAAATGATAATGTTAAACCATAAACATTAATCTGGCCAAATTTTTTATATATTTTATAGATCTATAAGATAATTCAAATTCACACACACACATAGTCTGATTACCTTAATTTGACCTATTAGTTATACTAAGTAAGAACGTGAAGTCCATATCACATACTTATTTAATGTCATTAATATCACATTGATTCAAGCATATTTTATGCTAAAACAATAGATTCAATATATAGATTCCCATACAAAATGTGATAACATGTATAAATACATGAAAACCCTATAATCACATATACTACACCATATGCATCATAAATAGTATAAAAACAATTGACTATTCATATTCTATTCATTTAATCAAAACAACTAATTGTTCATAATATATGAAGGACAAAACTATTATAATCTTCCTTTATTGAAGGGATGGTTCTACACACAACCCCTTCCAACTATGTTAAACCATTACTTGATACCTTAAAAGAGTATAAGAAGTTTCATAAATTATATAAATAGAAAAATCAAAACCTTAATATAATTTACTTATTTCCCTTGTGAGTTATAGTTCCCTTATATGCTAATTTTTCATGCATCTTGATTAAATATCTCTTAGTACAATTAATTTAAACCTCATTTCTAATTTACAAATCATAAACACTATACATAAACACATTAAGATTATAAATATATATAAAAACATATATTCATAAGTATATCCAATTATTTGTTTGTATTGGGCTACTTATAGCAACCCTTTGTAATATATATTTAGTACACATACTTACATATGATTATATGTGTATATATATTTAAAACTTGGTATATTAAGTAAAAAAATAACTATTTAATCTCAATAACTATATAGAGTTTATCCATGGCGATAAAATAATAAATTATAATTGCATAAAAACATAATAAATATAGAATTAGGTATGTATATATTCATCATATCATAACCAATTAATCATATTTTTAAGAACTTACAATATACATATGAAACTATGTGAAATGATTGCCCATTATATATCTAGGCATTCTGCAAGAATAAATGTATAAGTCTATATGATTCAAGCATCTAAAACACATCTAAGTGTAGGTTTATATATAATCACACATGCACACATGCCCACACACACACACACAAACATACATAGATGTGTGTGTGTGTGTGTGTGTGTGTGTGTGTGTGTGTGTGTGTGTGTGTGTGTGTGTGTGTGTGTGTGTGTGTGTGTGTGTGTGTGTGTGTGTGTGTGTGTGTGTGTGTGTATCAGTCTGATGGAGTTCATCCATTGAACTTTACACACACACACACACACACACATACATACATATAGATACATACATACATACATATATATATATATATATACACACACACACACATATATACATATATATACATATATACATACACACATAGATATATATATATATATATATATACACTTATATATATATACATATATATATATTATATATATACATACATATATATACATACATATATATATACATACACACACACACACACACACACACACACACACACACACACACACACACACACACACACATGTATGTATATAATACAATTTTTAAGTAAAATTTCAAAATATAATTTACCTAAGGTATTTAGATTTCAAACAAGAGTCTTGTCTTCACTCTAAGATAACTTATTGAGGATTTGAAAGTTTGTAATTTCTCTAGTTATTATAATTTAGAAATTATTTAAGGTTTAAAGGGATTATAATAGTCCAAAAAAGACCACCCAAATTTAAATATAAAAAAGAAACAACATAAAAGAATATTTATGAAGGGTTTAAAGATCCTAGCCATTGAAAATTCTTACAGACTACATTAAGCTAGGTTTCACATTCAATCATTACTAGTCACAAAGTTTACATAGTTTACACAAGGTTCTAAATGTGCAAAACTCCTTTCTTCAATATTTATAACATTTTTGTGATGACTTATAAATATATCTTAAATAAACCCTAAGCAGTATAATTTATCTTATGGACACTTGAATACATATCCATATTGTCAAGGGTTTGGGTTGATATATATTTAGCTTTATGGTTGAGTCAAACCCATCCCTAGGGTTGATTACATATAACCCATATTATTTTATTTTTAGACACAAATGCAAAGAATCCATTTAATAATTCAACAACATACACTAGATATGATTTGTGTTTTATTTCATAATGAATAAAATATATATTTTAAATGAATAAACCTTACTAGGAAATGTAGTTGAGGTGATGCCAAATAACTCAATTTTGATTATTTTATTCAATCAAGTGTCTTGTCTTTATTCTAAGATAACTTATTGAGGATTTGAAAGTCTATACTTTCTCTAATTATTATAATTTATAATTTTTTGGAATTTTTAAGGGCTTTTAATAGCCCAAAAGAGACAACTATTTCAAATTTAAATATAAAAAAGAAATAAAATATAAGAATAGTTATTATAATAAATAAATTTCAATCAAGAGTCTTGTCTTCACTCTAAGATATCTTATTGAGGATTTGAAAGTTTCTACTTTCTCTAATAATTATAATTTATAAATTCTTTAAATTTTGAAGGGCTTATAATAGTCTAAAATAGATCACTATTCCAAATTTAAATATAAAAAGGAAAAAACATAAAATAATAGTTCTAAAGGGTTTAAATATCCTATCCATTTAAAATACTTATATATCACATTAAGCTAGGTTTTTAATTCAATTATTAGTAGTCCCAATGTTTACACAATTTAACAAGGTTCTACAAGTGTAAAACTCCATTCAATATTTATAATGTTTCTATGATGAATTACAAATATATTTTAAATAGAACCTATGTATTAAAATTTATCTTATGTACACTCAAATACATATCTATATTTTTCAGGGTTTGGGTTTATATGTATTTAGCTCTATGTATGGGTCAAACCCATCCCTAGGGTTGATTACATATAACCCTTGTTATTTTAACTTTAGCCACAAATCCAAAGAATCCATTAAATAATTCAATGAAATACACTAGATATTATTTTTGATTCAATTCATAATGAATAAAATATTAATTTTAAATCAACAAACCCTAATGGGAGATGCGGTTGAGGTGATGCCAAATAACTCAATTTTTTTCACATAAATCCTAACTTATTCCTTGACATATTTCTCCTAGTCCATTGTGTGTGTCTTCATTTCCTCCAAACCTTATCTCTTCCTCCATAAATGCTTTTTCCAAATTTTTTGTATGCCAAATAAATGAACAATTCCACAAAACCAGTCTCACATAAATGACCTCCCAGTTCTATAATAAATTTTTGAATTTTTTGCATGGTGGAATACCATAACCTATCTAATATTAAGGATCACAAAATATAATATATTGAATTAATTTAGTCCATAAATTCTTCAAAATTGATTCCCAAAAATAATTTCTACAAAATTTCCATGCATTTTAATTTGATTGATGCCCTAATATTCTATTGAATATGCCTTCTTTACAACCTTATAATTATTATATAAAAATATTATTATTTTAATATTTTAAAAATAATAATGTATTCTATTTATAATACCCTATAAAAACAAACATAGGTCTCTAAGTTAACCCAAAGACTACCTCTTTATACACCTTTGATTCAAACATCAAATATTGGAATTCTAAACAAAAGTTCAAAACAAGCAATCAGATTAGTAATTATAGTGTTAGACAATTTTATACTAGGATATAGTTTCAATAAAATGATAATATAACAAATAATATAGTCACAAAAGTACAACCCAAGGAGAATATTGATGTACAAAATATTTTAGTATTTACCTTCACACAATAACATGGTCAAAAAAGGATATTAATGCACAAGTTATGATAAATAAATACTAAAGTTATAACCCATAATGACACTTAAAACATTATAATAAAATATAATCATTTAACATAGAGATAAAATAAACATGAAACACAATTTAGGAAAGTACAAAGCATTGATAAAAACAACATACAATCCTATCATGGTGTGTATAGGGTTTTAATTTTGTTCTCTCAGTACCCAACATCTCCATCTTCTCTATACTCTCTAATGATACCCTCCCTCATTCATAGTTTGGAGGGTGGAATCCATCCTACATATACTTTAGAACAATGAATAATAGTTATCCCACATTAAGAGATAATCCATGATAAACTATTGTAAATGAAAAAAACTGAATAATCATGATCATTATGTATAATAAAAAATATGTAAAACCAAGTTTAATAATCATGAAATTAAGAAATAAATAACTATACATAAATTAGTATATACAAATCCAACTTACTAAAATAGTAAATCAACCAATCATTAACCACATATTCATAAATTAATAGATTAATAAGTCTAGAGGAGAATCAAGATGTAAGATCTGATGCCAAGATAAAGTATAAGAGAATGAATAAATAAAGGTGAATGTGATTTTTTTGAGTCCCCTTACATTTTGAATTATTTCCAACATGAATGATATTCTAAGAAAAAAATTACCATAAATAAGTGGCATACCCCTTGTTGATTTTTCTTCCACATTTTACATTTTGAATTATTTCCAAGATGAATGATATTCTAAGAAAAACATTAACATAAATAAGTGGCATACCCCTTGTTGAGTTTTCTTCCACATTAACTTAAAACTATACAATAATTTCACATGGTGGGGTAAATGGACTTTTGTTATGTATTTTTAGAGTAGATTTATTACTTTTTTGATTGAATACAAGTTTTATACACATAAATTTGGTATTAGACACTTGAAAACATCAATTTTGATATATATTTAACATACATAACTTGTACATACACATTTGACTCTTATTCAAACTTTACCTATCAATTTATATATCTATTTACTTGATAAATAAAATGTGATATCATTCATATTTATGATCTCCCTAGTACATGCCAGAACACTCTAAAATCCTAAATAAACTATCACCTTATTCAAGATATTTAATTTTCCTTCTCTGGACAATGATACCAACAATCAGATAGTTGTGGTTAAAAAGTGTCTACTTCAACCAATAACGGTTGGGAACCTTTAACGCTTAATTTTAAAATTAAAATGTCTCCCTTTGGTCAACCTAAGAACTTTACATATTTTAACTATGGGGGTAATGTCAAAGAGTCATCTATAAAAATAAATCAACCCTAAGGTGTTATTATATGGAATAACTTAGTCACTATTTCACATACACATTGAGAAATATATTTGAACACCCTTGATACATTACCACAAAATCATACACATCTAAAACTAATAAAGGGAGAAACTCTAAATCTAAATTTTGAATACAAGTGCAAGGTCAAATTTGAAATTTATCAAGTGTTAAAAATTAAATCATTGTTTTGAATTTTAGTGGATCAATATTGAGCACACATAAAACTAGGTGGGATAATATTTATATTTTTGTCTATTTTTGGATAATTGGAACATAGGAAATGATCAAGCACTCAATAAAGAGTTGTTAAAGCTATATAACTCATCTTTTAAACCCTTTTTCCTATAAAAGTGTAGTTATGGTTTTAAGGAAAATAGAATAAAACTAGGTTTTGTGCATATAATCAAATTTAAAAGAGCATACATATCTCATATAGCAATGTATGTGCAGTGATATGTAGTAGAACACACTAGCATAACCAATGTGGAAAATATTAATAGATAATGGACAATACTATTATTGTATGTGTTTCATCTTCACTGACAATGTCCTCACAATTTTTGTGATCATGTTTCTCTATTTACATATTTATAAATCTTACACAAAAATATTTTGAGCACTATGACATAAATAATGAGTAGTACATATAATATAATTATCTAGTTACTTGGTATATCTATTTTTTCTTTGTATTTTATATATTTATTAAGTGAAATAAATATATTTTTAGCATTTGGATTTGTATGGTTTAATAATTATCTTGTAAAATATTAATTTAAATATTTGTATGTTATTTAGATTGCATAAACACTAAAATAAATAAACATTATGGTGAACTTGACCTTTGTTTTAAACATGAAAAAATATAGCTCTTCAATTAGAATATTTTTGGGACAATGTAGTTATCCCCAAAATATTCTAATTGATTTTATGGATTGTGAAAGTATTAAATATTTAATATATCTGTTTTCCCTTATGGTTTCACCTTTCCTTCTTAGGGTTTTAGATTTATTGTGCATTATGGTTTGGAGTTGATTTTTTATTTTCCTTATTTTAACATAATGAAAATGGAAAATATAATTGATGTGGATGATAATAAGAGAAATATTTATACTAATTTTCATTTAGATTTTATGATAGAGATCAATTGAAACTCATTAATTATCCTAAAATTAATCCACACATGACTAATTCATTATTAGATGTAACTAGTGATGAAAATAAAAAGCTAGCTAATGAACTATACTTTAGGAATGCAATGATAACATTTTAAATAATAATAATTTAAATTTTAGAGGTAAATATTATATAAGAGGTTTATACTTTACTACTATTTATACTTATATTAATATTTTTACACATATTGCTACACATTTGATGTCCATCCATGGTGTGTGAGAAACACAAGTTAATCCTCACATTTAAATGACTATTCCTATTTAACATATTTTATTAATTTTAGGATTTTTAATAATATGAAATAATCTATTTATACTCAATATTCTATGATAACAACTAAAACCCTTCTACAAACTATTATTGATCTTTAATATAAGGTTTCTCAATTGGAACTGGGTTATTTTAGAGAGAGCCATTTGAATTATTATCAAGAATTAGTACACAACCCTTTGGTACAAGAAATTTATGCTTATCACTTACCTACATGATTTATTTCTCCTAATTTTACACCTTTTAATGATAAATATAATCCATACAAACATATTATAACCTTTCATTCACCATGTTTATACTATGTATCTAAAAATAAGTAATAGACCAAGATATTTCCAATAAGCCTTAAGGACTATGATTTGTGATGGTTTTATGACCTCCCATTTCAATCATTATATTATTTAAATCATTTCACTAATCACTTTTCTTATCACTTTCTTCTATCAATGTTAAAGACAAGGTTTCCTATGTTCAAATTATAAAATTTAAGGACCTTATGGGCCCATTCGTGTCTATGTTATTCAATATAATATTATGCTCTCTAAAATTAAAAATCCAATGGTTGATAATTAATTTTAAAAAATATAACATAAAATATTCCTTAGCCCTATACACAAATATATTATTTATACATTATTTCAATCTTTAGACAACATGTGTCATATAGTTAAATATCGTTAGGTTAATTTTATATACATAAATAAGATAAAATATTGGTTTGATCCTCAAACATTGTTTAATTCCAAATTTTAGAGATAATAAAATTTAAAATATAAGCCTAATAAATATAATAAATAAGATAAAGCATTATTTATTTTATTTTCACAATATATTAATGGGAATATCCTAATAGATCCTAGAATAATTAATTTTACAAGGTCATATAAAACACCTCTTAAGGTATTAAATTATCTATTTAAATATAATATAATATATCTCCCTCCAAAAATGGAGGTTTATATGACAAAGTAATAACTGAGGATTTCTATTTCAATGTCTAATGTGATTAGCATATATGCATGGGACATTGTACTAATAGATCATTTGGTGTAAGGCATAATATTAATTATGTAATTAAGGATAATATTATTGGGGTTAATGATATTAATAAACCTAAGAATTAGTTGGTTTCATAACCTATTGCCAAACTTAATATCATTTCTAATCCTTTTTCCAAATCATGTAATAAAAGAGACTAAGACTAATACTTAGGTGCATATGAATTATAAAGTACATCCTAATTTGAATTATAATTCTTAAAAAACTAAGGAGACTCATCCTATAGATGGTATTACTTGTGCACTTACAAATAATAAAACAACTAAACCTATAATCAAAGTCAATGAACATGATATTATTGATGATGATTCTACCAATTCACCTTTGTTAGTACATAATTTCATTGAATCACATCCTATACATAGTGTTATGATAGATAATGGCTAAAATCAAAATATTTGAACTATAACGTTGCTTACTAGTTTCAGGTACACACAGAGATATTTAATTGGTATGACTACTACAATAAAAGGAATTTATGGATAGAGATGAGACCCTATAATGGAATTTTGTTATTTATTATGGTATGGATTATAGTATTTACTACTTGATTATTTATTATACCCAATATTAGGGCATTAAAAATGTTTTTATGATGTCTATGGATACATAATATATGTGTAAGACCATATTTGATACATCTATGTGTGAATCATATCCATAGAAACCAAGTGGTTATATTTCAATATATTCCATATTAGTATCATGTTTAAACATATGAATTTATTCCACAACAACATGTTATAAAACTTGTACATGTTTATTTTATAAATGAAAATTAAATATAGCTAACCAATATTCCATGATGACTAGTGATTTAACATCCATTATATAAAATTTCTATTCAATTTCATTAGATGTTATCTATTTTATCATATCATAATATAGTTTTACAAGATTATTTATGTTCTACATAGTAAACATCATCTTATTCTCCTAGCATATAGTGAAGTTCATAATTTACTATGATTTCTATATTTACACAGTGTATGCATGGCCATATTGACTATGATGATGATTCAAGATATTTTTCATCACATGAACACTTCTTATATATAGATAATTATATATATGGTACTCATCACCCATGGTGTGTGATCACACATGAGAATATCATTTATGGGATTATATGTTAGTATGGATATGTTTTATTATTAAAAAATAAAAAAATAAAAAAAATAAGACATAAAATAAAATTAGGACCTAAGCTAGACATGTTTTTCTAGTTATATGGGTGATTGATGATATTAAATATATATATTGTGCATCACATATCTATTTTCTATGAAAATTATTTTCATGATATACATTAGTGGGATTCAGTACATATAGTTTACATATGAGACATGGGTATATAGGTGTTGGGTCATTCATTACACCTAGAAGATACCTTTCTGCACCAAAGGTAGATTTGCATACTTATAGATTTATTTATTTTTTATACTAATAAATTTATCACAATAGAGTATATAGGTATTTATCTTATGTGTACTCTTAAAATTCATATCCCATATGGATATTATGTTTTTCCATTTTTTAGATGATACTGATTGATTATTTGGACTCACATTACTTATTCCATGCATGTTTGATGTTGTTAATTATTACATTATGTAATGATTGGTGTGTGATATTTTGTGTGTTATATAGGTGCATTTATTTTATCTTTTCATGTCATGCATGATTTATCTTGAGGATACTCTATTCCATAGCATGTTCATGTTTTCTATGTTAGTTTATAATTGAGTTAGAGTCAAGGCATGTCTTGAGTGTTTATGTGTTTAATAATCATGGTATTTTGTGTATATATGTATTGATACACATATGATTATTTATAATATTGGTACCATATTTCCATCACACATTATTGTATTTTTTATAATTCCATGATTCCTATCATGCATCTATCTATAATATTTATTAATGAGTGCCTAATTTATATATTTTCATGGCATGATGCATGTATGTCTATTTATTTATATTACATGTTTCATATATTCTTGAATGATCAAATACTTTTATGATGACATATTTGATCATGTTTTTATACATCACACACACACACACACACACACACACACACACACACACACACACACACACACACACACACACACACACACACACACACACACACACACACACACACACACACACACACACACACACACACAAAAACACACACAAACACACACACACACACACACACACACACACACACACACACACACACACACACCATGGTATTAATAAATATATAATTTAGAATTAGTGCTTCATAGGTTTCATTACTCACCTTGAAATGGGGGCATATAATGGGCTTGTCTTAGATATTTAGGCCATGATAGATAACAAGTTTATAGTTTTTTTAATATTATATGACTAAAATGACATAGATTGAAGAATATGTGATGTATATGTGGGGAATTTTATATGATTATGATGAATAATAAATATATTACATGATATTATGAGATAAATTATATGGGTTAGATTGAGTAGATTTAAAAATAGATTACAAAATTCTTTATCAATTTGGGGTATATATGGATAAAATTTTGGGGATAAATATTATTTATGAAAATATATTTTTATTTATATGATGATTACCAATGCACTATGTGAACTATGAATTTGAATCAAGATAGGTGATTAGTATTGTGTTAGTACCAAAATGAAAATAAATTGATAAAAACACACTAACTAGCATCATCTCTAGGCTAGTTACTAGGGTGAGATTAATAACAAAAACAAATGAAAAACACAACCAAAAAGTAAATAAAAAAATAATCCTTCACCTTCCTTGGATGCTTCAAATTCTTGTTGTAGTGGCTTTCTTGGCTTGTTCTCATGAAGTATTCATCAAAGGAGGCTTGGCTATCTCCTCTTCTCCTTGGCACCTTATGGCTTTGGCTTGGCTTGGATCAATATTATGGCATCATAAATTTTACATGTGAGAGATATTGGAATCATTTTGACATGATATCATTTCACAAATTAATTTTTTAATTCAATAAGCAAGACCTCATATTTATAGATTTTTGAGATTGCTTAGAATCAACCTGAATCATCCATCTCAAGATTTTGATGTGTGGCTAAGGATTAATCTAATTATGAAGTTAAAAATCCATAAATAGGCTCATAAATATTTGGGATGGATGGGAATTAAAGAGGCATGGGAGGAATTAATGATGCATGTGAGGGTTTAACCTTGATATTTTATGCATTTATGGCTTAGGGATGTCTTCCCAAGAAATGATGTCACCTGATGATGTAGATAATCAATATTCATTTCTAAAATTAAGTATAAATTTTTTTTTCATGGAATTATTAGTTAGGATATAATTTGGAATAATTATCTCTTAATCATGATTAAGCACTTTGTGCATAAATTACTCAAATTGATCAGAATGCCTTGTTATTACTCTAAAATTTGACTAGATTAGAATTAGAATGCAATATTAGATGTGTTAGATATTTTATCCCATTTATGATGTTTTCAACATGTAATAATAAATGAACATGTAACATACAAGAAATTTGATAGAAAAGAGAAATCTAGAGCAGCCAGGTGCAAAATTGGCATTTTGACTCAAAATGCTTTGATCAATGTTAGCTGGGCCATAAATTACATTGCCTTATTTAGGGATACCTTAACCAAAATTGGCACTTGAATGTATCAATTTCAACTCATTAATGCATTTTAGTGTTTTTAGGACAAATTATGCAATTTAGGTGGAAATTGGTCAAATCCTGGTTGGAGGTCATTGGTGGCCAAATTTAGGTGTCTACAATTTTACCCTATTTAGGAAGATGCTACAAACTATAGGCAAGGCAATGTATTCTCAAATAATGAGAAATTGACTATATGCCAAAAAGAAGATGATGATTGAATAAAAAGGCTCCAAATGGTGTTTGGGAAGCCTATTATGATGCCCCCTTGAGGGAGTGGCCATCACATTTATTGATGGATGGTCCCTCAAAAAGAAACAAGAAGAAAGGTGGAATTAACCTATGGTTGAGATTAATCCAAATGTGAAAATGTTTTCATGCATTGATGTAAGAAGGATACGAATTTTCCTAAAGGTGATTATAATCAGGATTAAAATTTAAAATAATGATTTTCCCATAGGCATTTATAATCAATAAAAGGACCTAGATTGGGTAAATATGATTGTGCCCCAGTTAGGGATAATTAGCAAGCATAACTTAAGGATATAACCTAGAATTTAGATTAAAGATGAGTGGGTGAAAAGTGATGAAAGAGATGGATAAAGGAATAAGATTGATCACTATAAATGATTTATTTTTACCTACCAATGAGTAGATGCTCATCTTTATTAGTAATGATACAACTAGAATGTCTAATGGGTTAATTTGATCAAGGGTGGGATGGAAGGATTTGCCAAGGTGTCAAGGAGAAAATCCTATAGCTTCATTGATTTTAGACCTTCCTAAATCTAATTTATACTATATCATGTGATGTGAGGCTTCATGATAGAACACCATGATGACTATCCCAAAATATGCATAAGGTTTGACTCCTAATCTAATAAACACTCAAAAATAATACACCAATGATAAAAACCATGATGATAATATTGATGTATGATTATGGATAGACTCAAGAATAATGTGCTCAAGGAATCACCAATGAATGCATATAGATTGAGTCAAGGAAATAATACTAAAATCAAACAAACATGCAAGAAAATAAACAAATAGAAAAATAAACAAATAAACAACTTGAAATAAACAAATAAATAAAAAGCCTAAAAATAAAAGAAAAAAACATCCTAACAATGACCATGCCCCAATAAGGTGGATCAAGGATAATTTAATAGGCTTAGATAAGAATTTTGTTTTTGGATTTTGAAATATTACAAATGTTTTTGGCATTTTGAGGTATCTTAACTCATTAGAGAATGATAAGATACCCACTCACAAAATGGCAAGAGCATTTAGCTTAGCTTGCTCACAAAATGGTGAGAGAGTATGGAAAGGAGGACTAAGGTGACCTCAACATAAATTGATCATAACCCACATAGTCCTAAAATTACATCAAGTCATAGTAATTCCATCCACATAAAAGACAAGGAAAACCCAACTAGGTCCCAACAAGTTCTCAAATTTGGAAAATAACCAGTCAAATGAAAACAATAATGGCAAGGTGATGTGGCAATGCATGATAAGTAAGTGTTGCCCCTAGTTTTCCCATATGAAGTTATAACTAGGATACAATGACATAGGTAAATGATACTAATTTGACCATAGGTAGTTATAATTAGTAGCTAGATTGGGGAAACACGAATTTGCCCATAGGCAGTTATAATCAGGTTCACATAAATAAACTTGATATAAAATGAAATATATCCTATTAGATTAGTAGTCACACTTCTTTCATAGCCTATCATTGTAAAAAAAATTTTGAATGATTATTGAAACTTGATCAAAATCCCCTCATAATAGGTGTAGGAAGAACCAAATGAACCAAGATCAAAATAGGATTGGGTAGGATGACTTAAAAATAGGCTTTGGTATAGATAGGAATGGAATGATAGGATGAAATGGTCTTGCTCTAGGATAATGATGGTTTTTGATAGATTGAAAAAAATGGTAAGAGGGTTTCCCCCAAGTGATAAGGTGATTGGTTTGGATATGAAACAATGGTAAAAGGATATGTAACAATGGTAATGGCATGGCAATGAGATGATATGGTACATGTTTTTGGCCTTGGTGTGGTTTTTGATTTTATTATTCTTGTTGATGGGGAGATGCACATCTTGATTATCAAATGATACAAATAGAATAATCAAGCATGTTAGTTTCTAGCCCACACCTTGTCTAAAAATCTACTCTATCAATAAATTGATGGAGATTTGGTTGCTGAGAATGTTTTTGTGATCTTCATTAGTCATTGATTCTGATAAATACCATCTAATTAAGATGTAAATAAGAAGATATTTTGATCTGATGTTTGATTTTGTTTTCATCAAGTAGTGAAGAAATTTTCTTCTTAGCTATCAGTGCCTCAATGATGTTTTAACTAGTGAAGTTGTCTTGATTGTCTCATAGAGCCTCTAAGAAGGTTTCACTAATGAAAATTAGCTTTTGACTTTGATTTTATTCTAGCACTTCTAAATAAGTTTCACTAGAAGATGTTGAGTTAGAAATTTGATTGTATCCTAGCACCTCTAAAAAGGTTTCACTAGGAGAGTGTTCTTATGATAAAATAGTATGGTCTTATCCTCCTTACTCTTCTTCAACTACTATTTCACCATGGATGTAGTTCAAAAAAGTGTGATTCTATCAATCCCAATCAACACTTGTGGAAGATGGAATGTCGATGATATGGCTATTTTGTTTGATGGTAATGTCTTGTGGAATGGTAAAGGAATGGGGAGAGGCTACACAATCATTGTAAAAGATACTAGGATATCTTGTGTTAAAGCTAAATTACTCATGCTAAAAAATTGTAGAAGGATCACAAATGTATTCAAATTGATCTACAAGGCATGCGTAACGAATTTCGTAATAGTCATGAACATATTTTGTATTTGTATATAATTTTGAATCAAGGGACTCTAAATTTGATGTTGAGACTATTGTTGATTTGAATTTTGATGCTAAATTTGATGTTGGTTCAGGAATATAACCTAACTCTAACTTTGATTATTCATCTCATGGGTACTCTATTACAATGATGTCTTATTGAATGTTTGGTTTTGGATAGGTAATGGCCTGTGATGACATAATGGGCTCCAAAAAAACTAGTTTGTTATAGTGGGAATCCTTTAGGATGGGAAAAAGGTCAAGAGACAACTCCTTAGAGATTGGCTTGTCAATAGGAGGCTCATGAAAAATAGGTAGATGGTCAAGGTAATTATTTTACCAAAGGTAGTTATAATCATTAAGAAGTGACTCAGCAAAGACTATCTCATTAGAGTGAGACTCCGCAACAACTAGTATAGGATCAATAGGTTATTCATCAAAAGTTGACTTATTAGAAATGGTTGATTCAATAAAAACATCTTAGATTGGTTGGATCTCTTGGCCTTGGTTTCAAATGAGCTATAAAATACTAGTTTTAAACATAGCTTAGTCTTTAAAGGATTGGAATGGTTGAGGTTTGGATGGGATTGGTTCTGGATGAGGAATGGCTTATGGTTGGATAATGGTAGGGAATTAGAGATCATGATTTCTTGCATGAGCCAAAGTATGAAGTCATAAAATGGTAATGATAGGTCATTATGGGGCTTTATTTCTTGCACATGCCAAAATACTAGGTCATAAAATGATGAAGGGGCATTATGCAGCTTGATTGCTCGTAAAAGCTAAAGAATGAGGTATCAAAATGGTAATGGTATTCATTAGATATTGTAGAGCTTGATAGCTTGTATAATCAAAAGGAGGGTTAGGAGAAAAATGGAAGATCATACACACAACATCCTTGTATTTTTTGAAAATAATGTGCTAATTGAAAAAATGAAAACAAAATTGACAAGTGTGTTCAATTTTAAGTCCAAATGAAATATTTGGTGGTGTTCTTTTGACCCCTTGGTCTTAACTTGTAGCTTTGAAAGCCTTCACTTAAGCCTCTAAATGTTACATTAAGAACCAAAATAAGGTTCCAAATTTATTTTAAAATCATTAAAAATGTGGTCTAAAACATGATTTATCAAATTTGAAATCTATTGGTTACATGTCTACCCTTAAGGCATCACCCCAAAAGCAAATATGTTAGATTATAAAAAACCAAATATATTTTGAAAAATTTGTAAAAAATCTATGGAAATTAAATTTAAACTAATGTCAAATTCTAAAAATTTAGGAAAAAACATGGTGTTAAAAAAATATCCAAAATAGAGTCCCCATGACCCCAAACCAAGCATTTTAAAATAGCCTTTTAGCTCTTGAGTTTCACATAGTCAAGTTGGGATCTAAGTCAATCCAAGATGGGATTCGAATTGGGGTGAGTTGGATCAAGTTGAGATAAGTTAGAATCCAAGTCAGGGTGAAGTGGGTCAAGTTGAGCCAGGTTGGGATCTAAGTTAGGGTGAGTTGGGTCAAGTTAGGTTAAGTTGGGATCTGAGTCAGGGTAAGTTGGGTTAAATCAGGTTGAATTAGGATCCAAGTCAGGATGAGTTGGGTCAAGTCAAGTTGGGTTGGGATCTAAGTCAGGGCATGTTGGGTTAAGTTAGGTTGAGTTAGGATCTAAGTCAGGGTGAATTGGGTTGAGTCAGGCCAAGTTGGGATTTGAGTCAGGGTAAGTTGGGTCAGGTCAGGGTGAGTTGGGATCTGAGTCAGGGAGAGTTGGGTCAAGTCAAGGTGAGTTGGAATCTGAGTGAGTTGGGTCAAGTTAGGTAGAGTTGGGATCTGAGTCCCACTAAGCATGCCATTATGTAAACTATTAATTTGACTCAAGAGAGGTGATTAGTATTATGTTAGTCCCAAAATGAAAATAAATTGATAAAAACACACTAACTAGCATACATCTCTAGGCCTAGTAACTAAGGTGAGCTTAATTAAAAAAATGAAAAACACAAATAAAAATAAAATAAAAACAAGAATCCTTCACATTCCTTAAATGATTTTAATGCTTGTTGTAGTGGCTTACTCAGCTTATGGTCAAGAATTCTTTAGTAAAGGAGGCTTGGTTATATCCTCCTCTCTTTGGCACCTTGTAGATTTGGTTTGGATTGGCTCAATATTTTTTCATCATAACTTTGTAATGTGAGAACTCTTGGAATTAATTTTACATGGTAATTTTTCACAAATTAATCTTTTAGTTCAATAGGTAAGGCCTCCTATTTATAGATTTTTGATATTGCTGAAAATCAACATGAACGGTCCATCTTAAGATTGAGATGTGTGGCTATGGATTAATCCATTATGTAATTAAAAATTGATGTGTAGGCTCATCACTATTTTGGATAGAGGGGCATTTTAGAGGCATGGGAGGCATTGATGAGTCATGGGAGGGTTTAACATTGATGTTTTATGCATTTATGGCCTAGGGATGTCTTCCTAAGAAATAATGTCACCTAATGATGCAGATATTCAATATTCATTTTAAAAAATAATTATTCAACAAGTTTCCATGAATTATTAATTAGGCTCTAATTTTGTTTAATTATCCCTTAAGGATGATTAAGCACTTTGTGCACAAATTACTCAAATTAATTAGAATGCCTTTTTATTGGTCCAAAATTTGATTGGATTGGAATTAGAATGTGATGTTAGATGTGTGGATCAGTTATCCCATTTATGATGTTGTTAACATGAAATAACAAAGGAATGTGTATCATATAATAAATTTGATAGAAAAGAGCAATCCAGAGCACCCAGGTGTAAAATTGGCATTTTGACTCGAAATGATTTGATCAAAGTTAGTTGGAACATAAACTACATTGTTCCATTTAAGGATACCCTAACCAAAAATGGCACTTGAATGTATCAATTTCAACTCATTTAATGAATTTTAGTGTTTTTAGGCCAAATTGTGCACTTTAGGTGGAAATTAGTCAAAAGCCTAGTTGGAGGTCATTGATGGCTAGATTTAAGTGTCTACAAACTACATAATAATTTTGGGTCTAAAATACATATTCAATGGTTGATTTAGACTTTTAATTTCTATACGAACCTATTTTGGGGTTGCACTAAATGAGTTATGATGATTATTTTGAGTAGTGTAGTTAAAGCTCCATATTTCCCAAAATTTAACACTTATCAATCTAAAATGAAGGTTGAGTAGTTTATACTTCTCAACCCATGGTTTAAAAAATTACATATCTTTAGGGCATAGTCAACCCTTGACATTCTTAGGATTAAAATGACTAAGCAATTATAAATAGAGGTAAAGTGCCACATGTAAAATAAACCTACAAAAGTTAACATCGTCAAATAAAACCAAACTTTAATGTATGGGTGATAGTGACCATTATTATAAAATTTATTCTCACACATGGATAATTTAATCAATGTATTCACAAGACACATAAATAGACTATATGCTGCATCCCAAAGTCAAATCACATTAAATTTTCCAAACTAATATCTATAAATTATTCCCTAAAGTTCCATAGTGAACCAAAAAACACTAGTATTCAAATTATAATATAGAGATTTAGTTATTCAACAATGAAGGCACAAAACTGGGAACTAACTCCTTAAATTTTATACTTCAGAACTAAGCAAGAATACAAAGATATATAATTCTACAAGACTGATCTACTTAGACGTTTTAAACATTACATAGTGTCATACATATAAGTCAAGGTTACCCATACTTACAAATATGAAGATGACTTATCCCTAGATAATATGGAATAATTCATTACTTGTTAGCATTAAATATAGTTGGGATCCATAAGGGAGTACTAAAACTAGATGTATTTCCCTATGTTAACCTAATTTTTCTTTGCTCATCATGGGCACTTGTACAATGGATATCTACCATAATTTTTTTTTTATGGACTAATAGCTTATGTACCATTGTTATCTTTTGAAAAATTATATAGGGATACCACCACCAACCTCATCATACAACCAAAGAGTATTCAATAACTAGTTCAATAATAACAACATTAGAAACACCCTACTAGAATGGCCTAAAACTCAGACAGATTTGTAATGAAATTTTAAGATCTCAATTTCATAATTTAGGTGCAATGCTATAATTTTTATGACATATATAAATAGACTGCATGCGCATTCAACAATCACTCATAGATGAGTTATGGGTCTTGTTTCTATATATAATTTTTTAGGGTAAAAGTTTGCTCCAATGGGAGAGATTATATGTTTCAATATAAAATCCTAGAGATAACATAACATGACTAAATGGATGCTTATTTTTACATGTTTTCCTACCTAGTGGCTTCTATATTTAGAATTATTTCCTTAATCAGTGTTCTTCCCTAGGATACTAAAGAGTCAAAGAGGATATGTAATGATTTTGACCATCTTAGCATATAATTATAAATGGATTACATGGAAAAAATTGGAGAGAATTTCTACCTAATGGTTTACAAAGCGATCAATGGTAAACCTATACCTAGGTTATCAGACTAGATTAAAAGATAACATAATGCATTAGGAGATTACTAGTTATACTTAATCACATTGTCTTTACATCTGAGGGAACCTTGGTATCCACTTTATTTCTACCAAGACTTGTACCTGATAAATTATCTAAGTAAGATATAGTTCAATAGATATTTAATAGTATGGATGATAATTTCAATATGGCTAGATTAGCCAAGTAACATAAGACACATATTAGTATTAGAATATAATAGTTTTATATCTAGGATTATATACCTAAATTTTAAAAAACACTAGGGCTTATACAATTTTATAATGGTTGACCTTGGATGGTGGGATCCTTGGAAGGTTATAAGACAATACATAGAGCAATTCTCTAGGTAGTTTAGGTAAGACTATGGTCACCAAGAATATGAACATGACTTAATCTTCCTCAACCCTAAGGATGATTCAAAAGTCTATATAATAATGAGAAACTTAAAATAATTTGTGAGGATTTTCCAAATGATCCAATTTGATCCAACCATATGGAGAGAAGATGTTATCAAGACAGATCAATGATAGAAGGATTCTAAGAAAACTAGGTAAACAATAGAATAACATAAGAAGAAACCAACAAATAATTAATGGAAACAATCCTTAGGAATTTAGCAAAACCACAAGAAATGAACAAACTAGTTTTATAAATAGTAAATCCTCAAAATTTCATATTACATTCACTTCATCAGCTACAATATATTTCCATTTGAGGTTCTAACCACAAATCAGTTTTCTTCTACTCTTTATTCACAAATAATTTCATCTCTTTTAGTTATAACTTATTGAAGAATATGTCTCACTCCTTCCATAAAATTTCAATTGAAACACAATAAGATGTGGTAATGGAGTCTTTCAATGAATAGTACAAAGAAGTAAATTTAGAGATAAGCTATGGTGCAAACCTACGGTTAACATCATTATTAGACATTATAAAGAAGGTGTACTTATAAAGTGATTATTTGATCTCAAATTATACTCCTCCCCACACTCTAAACATTGATACGGGACAAGGTGAAGGAGTAAATCAAACGAACACTATAATGGGTTCTTTAACTACTATAGTTGTCCCACTTATAGTCACTTTAGTATCTCTTTATCAAGGGTTGACTCAAGTATTTATTTCAATTATCTCTTCAATTGTTAATACAGTTTACATACCTCCTCAAAATTCATATGATATATCAATTACTATATGTTTTCAATCTTTAACTAACATTCTTCCCCCCCACTAGTTCTATGGTTTTTGTAAATTGTTCAATTTTTAAATTTATTAGGATCTAACCCAGGATACCACTACATAACTATCTCTTCCCTTAGCTAACTTTGTCACTATAGTGTCTAGTTCACATTTTGAAAACCTTATGTCATAAATAATTTTTTTCAAAAAGCCCATGTAGGCTCCTTTATTCACCTAAACTGGGTATTTCCATCACTCATGGTACCCTAGTTTATTCCATAGTTCTTTTAGTCAAGCACTATCCCAACCCCTAAGTGTGTCCTTTAGACACCTTATATAAATATCTTCAAGGAGAGGTTGATAATTATACCTTTCCCTTCACTACCTACACCCCTTTCTCTGGTTCTTCATCTCCTTCCATCTTCATACCACCTACACAGATTCTTCCATCTCCTTTTCCCCTTATTCCTCCACCATATAATTTTATAATCACTACCTCTTATACCTCCACCTAAGATCTTCTATTGACTCCTATATGAGTATAAAATATGCAATTAGAATAGTTAGATAGGCAACATAAAATTACCATTGAGGAAACCAAACTAAATAAAGAGTTTTATGCACCATCAAATAGGATAAAAAGGGTGAGATGAAGGAATATTACTATTAATGGTAATCCCATAGATTTTTTAAGAGAGGAATGACTTTTTCCCTTGAAAAATAAGAGGAAAAGTAAGACTAGAGAGGAATATGAAACACAATAATACCTTGTATACATGGTATATTATACTAAGCGAGTACTTGAAAATATTTTCCATGGTATTTAACAAAAAAAATTGGAAACATGAAGTAGAATAGATCGTCCAAAGTACATAGTAGACAATGTATATAGTTTAACTAAAACCCTCTATGAAATAATATGATTTATCTAACACACTAGGGGAGAATCATAACCATAATTGAACAATGTGGTTAATTTTTATGAATCAATGAATGATTTGGATGTTAAATTTAATTTTATTGAGGTGTTTAGGAAAAATTAGTAATATCATCTTAATTTTATATAGCTCTCAGACATTGCTTTGGCTTAGAATTTCATAATAGAAAAGAGGTCTTAACTCATGGAATGGCGTAAACAAATGCAAGAGATGGTTGAATAGTAAATTATCTAAGATAGAAAGTTATCTATACTCTTGGTCATATGCACATTAATGGTATATAGTCCATAAGGGAAAGTAGTCACCAAACCATTTTTTGGTAACCTATTGAAAACTACTATCAATAGTTTTAAAATAAATGTTGAAATCACAATTTTTTTTAGTAATGACTAGTTAATTTAGCTGATTGTATTTGATAAATGCAAGGTCGAATAATAAAAATATTTAATTACTTCATTCAAATCTTCAATAAAGTTACACAGGTATTTTATTGACAAAAAATATGATATTATTCTAAAGTCCAACATTGATTTTGAATCTATTGAGTTGGATTTCACAACAAGTGTAACCACCTATGAAAAGTTAAATAAATAGGGATTTTTATATACTTAGGTAAGAGATTTTCCTTCACAATATCAAGTTTTTATTACCAATTATTCTTTTCTTAAGTACATAATAATCTACACTTCAACATGCATAGTGAACATGACCTTACCTTCTATGACAAATCCTTTGCATGCACAACCAAGAAATATTGTAGTCACAATTACAATAATGACTTCATGGAATTAAGTCATGAAAAAAATTCAAGGATTTTATACATTGTCATCCCATGTTACTATTATTAATAATCTACCAGCTTCAATGATAATTCAATCTAGTTCTAGTATAGTTCCAACTACTATTACCACTCATACTCTGTGATTGAATACTAGAGTTAGTTTTTTGATCAAATTATTTATATATTTATGCATGATTAATATAGATAGAATGATATTTTTTTATATCATTATAAAAAAATTACTATTTTTAATAATTTGGACTTATACACACTAAAGTAGAGCAGAGAAAATTTTCTCCAAAAATATTTTTTCTATATTCTAAATAAATTGAACTATTTCAAACCATTTGGGAAAAAATAATTTCAAATAGATTGGAAAATTTAAAATAAATTGGAATTATACCCACTAAAGTGGAGTGGATAAAATTTTCTCCAAAAATAATTTTTCTATATTCCAAATAAATTAGACTATTTCCAACCATTTGGGCATAGATCATTTTAAATAAATTGGACTTTTTCAAATAATTTAGATTTGTACTCACCAAAGTGGAGTAGAGAAAATTTTATACAAAAATATTTTTTATATATTCAAAATAAATTGGACTATTTCAAAATTAATTTCAAATAAATTGGAATATTTCAAACAATTTAGATTTATAACCACTAAAGTGTAGTGGAAAAAACTCCAAGAATAATGTTTCTATATTCCAAAAATAGTGGACTATTAAAAAACATGTGGGTATAGATCATTTTTCATAAATTGGAATATTTTTAATAATGTGGAATTATACCCACTAAAGTGGAGTGGATAAATTTTTCTTAAAGATTTTGTTTATATATTCCCAAAAAATTGCACTATTTCATATCATTTGGGCATAGATCATTTCTAATAAATTAGACTATTTCAAATATTTTTGACTTATTCTATATTCAAAATAAATTGGACTATTATAAACCATTTGGATGGAGATCACATTCTTACAATAGTCCAGGGACAAGGCTTATATTTTAATATTTTAGACGTGACTACAATGAGACATTTGCACCTGTAACAAGGCTAGAAATGGTAAGGACAACCATAGCCATTGTTGCTCAATACAAGTGGAAGGTAAACAAAATGGATGTCAACTCATCATTCTTAAATGGATATTTATAATAGATGTTTATGTGGGAAAACTACCTAGATATGATATTCTTAGTCATGAGAAAGAGGTATATAGGCTGAAAAAGGTGTTCATATATGGGTTCAAGAAAGCCCTGTTGACCAAATTTGACCCTATAGGTCAAATTCGGACCCTTGTGGGAAAACCCTTAATTTTAGGTCTTTTAGGGGTATAATATTATGTCGTAGGGTGTATTATAATCTATTTAATCTACTTTAATGTCATCTTAGCCTTAGTCTTAGTCTAATTAGTCAATGTATCATTTTGAGTCATTTTAAAGGTCATTAATATAAAATTAAATGAGTTTTATGGCCCCCTCATGAAATTTTATGGATAAAAAAGGTGATGTAACATTACATGTGTTCTCATATGTCTTAATAAACTATTTGTAATTTAAAAGTGGTAGGTTGTTTAGAAGAAAGGACAGTTTTCTTGAAAAAAAAGAGCATTTAAAGAGGTGTACAGAATGGTATGGCCTCCTACATCTAAGGAAACTTTAGTAGTGTTCATTGGTCTACCAAATATTTTATTTGGTGATCAATTTGATCAAAATCTCCAAAAAATTAAGAATATTGCTTTTCCCTCCTTCCACTAGGCTTGGCAAGCAAGAATGGCCTTCAAGTTTGTACCTATTATGGTCATCAAGAGAGATTCAAAGAAAAATGATTTTGGGGGTATATTATGTAGTAATTTTAATTAAATTTTATTTTTTATTGTATAATAATGGTGGCCTATACTTTATGAATCATAGTTAATAAGTTGACTTATCTAATTTGCTTGCTAATGTTTTCCCTTAGTTTGGACAAGTCCATACAATTCACTTGTTGATGTTGTTTCTAGATGATGTTTAATCCTTCACAAAATTATCCCTATGATTTTTTATTGTTTTAAGGTGTTTGGATATGCAAATCATCTCATGTTGTAAGAGGATGCACCATTCTAAGTTACAGATAGTTTTTCACCATTTTCAAGATCATCATGCTCTAGTAGTGATTAAAGGGGTAAAAATAGCTTCATAATAACTTTTATAATTTCATATTTAAAAAATTTACCTTAAAATATATTTATCCAATCAATACTCCATGAGGATACAGTCACAAGAAACATACAATCAACTTGCTCTCTAACTATCATGTACAAGTGCTCTCATAGAGGAAGTCACATTGAAAAAGAAGTGTGAAATCTTGTATTGAGTCTCAAAAGATACATATGTTTCATATAAAAATAATGATAGTGTGTAAATTAAATATTAAAGGATATTATTTGGTACATTTCTCCAATTCATGCTTATTGTCTGCATACCTATCAAGATACACATACTAGTATCTCATGATGACATCATAAAAGCCTTAGTAGTGGTTCAATATCTTTTAAGAGTGAGTTGTTAATTTTAAGGTTTTAATATAGGCCTATAACCCATTAAGTTTAATTTAAAATGCACAGTATCCACCCCATGACCATTATTTAAACACACTATCTACCTATATTGTGAAATAACCACCTTCAAGTGGCTTGATAGGGAGTTGAAGAGCCTTTTAAAGTGATTGGATAATGAGAAAGAACTTTTGGAAGTCATAGTGTAAATTAAGATCCATAAAAAGCCTTTTTCATAGGTTGGATAATAAATGTAAGTGTTGATCATCTTCTATCATGAGAGGACAATATTCAGGGACCTTTTCCCTAAATTGGGAAAACAGAGAACTTAAGCATTTTGCCAAAGCTTTATAAAATGGTTGAAAATTGTTTTAAAGAATATAAATGACCTTTTCTTGAACCCCCTACATATTAAAAAGAACCTATAAGATTTTTAGGCTATATGTCTAAGGGGGGATGGCTGTGGAGAACCTGAAAGATGCACTTTCATGCACTAAACCCAGACAATAGTCACCTATATGATTTTGAGCTTTAAGGAAGGCCCTATTGACCAAGGTTGCAGGTGAAATATATCCTTATGATAAAATTACCATAAAAATTGAAAATTAATTTCAAGGAGTATAAAGTTAACCTAGGTAGGATGTTATACTATGTTTGTTCTCCCATTAACACCTATAGGTATCCTTTTCACCACAAAATGTACACCTACAGGTTGGTTGTAGGGTATCTTAAAGATTGGGATAGATAACTTGGATGAGGGACCTCAATAAAAACATAGAATGAATGAATTAGGTTATAATATGGTTTATATAACTTAAATTAGAGTTTTATTATTATTTTCAAGGCCTAGATCATATAGTTCCCCTATAAGACCTCACACAATCAACCATAGTTGACTATGAGAGGCAAAAAGCAAAGGGACTATGTTTTTTATGAGTTCTATCATAATAAAGTGAAAACGTGGGTCCCAAAAAATGTTAGGTTGACATATTAAACTATAAGGAGCTCACAATAATTAATTTCAATCTCAAATTACACAATAATACCTATAGGTGTCTCCTCTAAGGAAAAAAAAAATTAAAAATTTGTAGAAATAGTTTGGACTAGGTAGGAGTATAAGGAGCATGTGTAAGGTTGGAGATACAAATGAATATGTTAATCCCTCAAATATGATATTTATGGTATTATGTATATGTCATGGTATACATGGAGTATAGGAAACCTCTTTTTAAGTGCAAACACAGTCCATATGTAGAATCCTACATACAGTCTATCTTCTTAAGAACCTATTTTAGATTTTGTAGGTGTTGAAGAGCCAAAGGACCTAACCAAGGGATTTTTTTATGTATATAATATCCTTAAAACATATATAATATCCTAAAATTATCACCATTATTTAATAAAATATAAGAATGCCCTTTATTTTGTCTTAGATAGAGGGCACTGCCTTTATGCACAAAACCTTTAGTCCTTGGAATTAGGGATAAAATGATGAATCAAAAGTTGGTTGGACCATAAAAAAAGGTTTTTTAAGTTGAAACACATATATAGAAACATGAAAAACACCAAAATAAGATAGAGAACCCTATAAGATAGCCTAGATTGGTAAGGTTGCAGTCAAGCCTAAAAGGTAGGGTTTTGTCCTAAAGACCAAATGTGATGTCAATGTTACTCCAGCATTACGTATGATTTATAACTCATTTTTACATGTGTATGGGATCATAATAGATGTGTTAAGTGTTTTTGTTTGTATACAAAACACAAAAATCCATTTTTGAGCTCAAAACCAACTCATACCTATAAGGAATGGAAAGACAAACTTGATAAGAGAGGTTGGGAGGCTCATATCTCTTTTTATGCTTTACATGGAGATACAAGAGGTTTAGTGGTGATATAAGGTGTCCTAAAGATCATTATTTTGTAATTTTCTTGAAATTATAAAGTTCCATCTTTATGAATGAAGTTTAAGGGATTAAACTATCTAAAACCCTCTTAGGCCCTTATTCTAGACCCAAGGAAGGAAATGAAGGAGATAATGCACCAAAATAGAATATTTTTCCTATAAAAATGATTGCATGTATTATAAGTTTCGTTCAGGATCCCTACCATTAGGATTAGTTATATATAATTTTATGGATAGGGTTCAAAATATGGTATTTCAAACTATTTTATGCATTATGTAGGTTCTAAGAGGTTTCAAGAGATAAAATCAACTTTTAAAGTAATAATAAGACTTAATATAACTTCCCATTCCCATTTCATACCTTTTCAAAACACCTAAGTGTTCAAAAAATAGCTCTCATCTTAGCCAATCAAAACTCGCATAGTGAATATGATAGTGAGAAGGGTGAAAACTTCAAGTGGTAGTCTTTTAAAGGTGTTTTTACTACCTATAAGGCTATGGAGGGTCTTTTAATGTGTCATTCACTCCCTTGTACAAAATTTCAAGGAAAATTGATGCCTTTTTGAAGGACAAGTGTGAGGGGTGATAGAAAATGGAGTTTATTAAACTAAAGATGTTGATGGCTCACCTATAGAAGTTTTTAGATCATTAGGGCTATAACCAATGCATGAAAAGGCATGTCTAAAACCCTAATCTCTCATTCTAATAATAATATCTATCCTTTTCCATTTTTGGGATGTTCAAACATCGCTAAATCATGAAGGTAGCCTTTTGAGCCAATAAAGGGAATTATGTGCCACTTTTCATGAGTTTCATGACTTGAAAAACCACTTGTCTCTTTTAAACTTGAATGTTACATTTCAAACCATCTTCTCATGCATAATTAACTCATTTTATCATCTTTAAAATTGTATTTATAACCTTTGTACTTCTTTCTTCTCCTCTCTCTCTTAAGTTCTATCAGAGCTAGCCATTTTGGCCTTTGTAAATCATGCTTTACCTAACTATGGTGAATCCCTATGAATTTGCATACCATGGATAAATAGAGAATACTTATTTTTACCGCTTCCATGATTTTTCATATTGTGTTTTACTTAGATCATTGATCTTGCTTAGTGATGACTCTTGTTTCCTTAGCATGTTATCTCATTCTCTCACCTATTTGAAGTTGGAAAGATTATTATTGTAGGTCAT
Organism: Torreya grandis; assembly: GCA_037957365.1. NCBI lineage: Eukaryota > Viridiplantae > Streptophyta > Pinopsida > Cupressales > Taxaceae > Torreya > Torreya grandis. The sequence continues at coordinate 79,425 of JARHVA010008740.1, forward strand.
CTGAAGTGTACTATGAATTTTCAAGGTTGATTTATTTAGCCTATTCAATAGTGTAATTATAGAACTCTTGTCTAGTCCTCCTAGCCTAAACATTCATCCATAACCTCATAATAAAATATTGATGTCAGAAGATGCATATTGGAGGAGTATATGTTTGGTTAATCCCTTATTCTCATGTTCAACATGCATTTGGTTGGTATTCATCAACTAATTTGGTGTATCATCTCCTTTAGGATAGTTTACATTAAGTTTTATCTCTCCCTTTTTCCTCACAAGTATAGGTTTAGTATTGGTCTATAAGTGGTACATCAAGGTAACTAGCCCTATCTAGAGATTCACCTCGATATTAGGATAACCATAACCTAGAGGTGTTTTAATTGTGCCACTTGGATGAGGAGAACTAAGATATCTCCTCAAAGGGTGTAAATCTAAGTAAGAATAGTTTTTGGCATTCCTAGTGGGACTCTTTGTCTAATAAATTTAAATTTTTTTGGTGTTGCCTTTCAACACATTAGACTTTAAAGGCATATACCAAGCATCAATGGTAACTCCAAATTTACATTATCTAGTCAATTATCCTAGGTTTTCCTTTTTAACATTATATGTAATGTTTCTTTGTGTTCTTACTTCCTAATAAAGTTTCATGGCTAATTTGGATATTGAGTATAGTTTCATGGCTAATAAGTTGAGTAAAGTTTCATGGCTAATAAGTTGATTTGGTTTGGCTGGGCTCAATATTTTTTCATCATAACTTTTTAATGTGAGAGCTCTTGGAATTAATTTTATGTGGTAATTTTGCACAAATTAATCTTTTAATTCAATAGGTAAGGCCTCTTATTTATAGATTTTTGGGATTGCTCAAAATCAACTTGAACAGTCCATCTCAAGATTGAGATGTGTGGCTAAGGATTAATCAAATTATGTAATTAAAAATCTATGTTTGGGCTCATCACTATTTGGGTTAGAGGGGTATTTAGGAGGCATGGGAGGCATTGATGAGTCATGGGAGGGTTTAACCTTGATATTTTATGAATTTATGGCCTAGGGATGTCTTCCTAAGAAATAATGTCACCTAATGATACAGATATTCAATATTGATTTTTAAAAATAATTTTTCAACAAGTTTCCAAGAATTATTAATTAGGCTCTAATTTTGTTTAATTATCTCTTAAGGATGATTAAGCACTTTGTGCACAAATTACTCATATTAATTAGAATGCCTTGTTATTGGTCCAAAATTTGATTGGATTGGAATTAGAATGTGATGTTAGATGTGTAGATCAGCCATCCCATTTATGATGTTGTCAACATGAAATAACAAAGGCATGTGTATCTTATAATAAATTTGATAGAAAAGAGCAATACATATCACCCAGGTGTAAAATTGGCATTTTGACTTGAACTGATTTGATCAAAGTTAGTTGGAACATAAATTACATTGTTCCATTTAAGGATACCCTAAAGGAAATTGGCACTTAAATGTATCAATTTCAACTCATTTAATGAATTTTAGTATTTTTAGGCCAAATTGTGCACTTTAGGTGGAAATTAGTCAAAAGCCTAGTTGGAGGTCATTGATGGCTAGATTTAAGTGTCTACAAAATACATAATAATTTTGGGTCTAAAATACATCTTCCATTCTTGATTTAGACTTTTAATTTCTATACGAACCTATTTCAGGGTTGCACTAAATGAGTTATGATGATTATTTTGAATAGTGTAGTTAAAGCTCCATATTTCCCAAAATTTAACACTTATCAATCTAAAATGAAGATTGAGTAGTTTATACTTCTCAAACCATGGTTTAAACAATTACATATCTTTGGGGCATAGTCAACCCTTGACATTCTTAGGATTAAAATGACTAAGCAATTATAAATAGAGACAAAGTGCCACATGTAAATTAAACCTACAAAAGTTAACATCGTCAAATAAAATTAAACTTTAATGTATGGGTGATAGTGACCATTATTATAAAAGTTATTCTCACTCATGGATAATTTAATCAATGTATTCACGAGACACGTAAATAGACTATATCCTGCATCCCAAAGTCAAATCACATTAAATTTTCCAAACTACTATCTATAAATTATTCCCTAAAGTTCTATAGTGAACCAAAAAACACTAGAATTCAAATTATAATATAGAGATTTAGTTATTCAACAATGAAGGCACAAAACTAGGAACTAAGTCCTTAAATTTTATACTTCAGAACTAAGTAAGAATACAAAGATATATAATTCTACAAGACTGATCTACTTAGAGGTTTTAAACATTACACAGTGTTATACATATAAGTCAAGGTTACCCCTACTTACAAATATGAAGATGACTTATCCCTAGATAATATTGAATAATTCATGACTTGTTATCAATAAAGATAGTTGGGATCCATAAGGGAGTTTACAACTAGATGTATTTCCCTATGTTGACTTAATTTTACTTTGCTTATCATGGGCACTTGTACAATGGATATCTACCATAATTTTTTTTTGATTGACTAATAGGTTATATACCATTATTATCTTTTAAAAAATTATATAGGGATACCACCACCAACATTATCATACAAACAAAGAGTATTCAATAACTAGTTCAATAATAACAACATTAGAAACACCCTACTAGAACGGCCCAAACCTCAGACATATTTGTAATGAAATTTTAAGATCTCAATTTCCCAATTTATGTGCAATGTTAGAATTGCTATGACATATATAAATCAACTACATGCACATTCAACAATCACTCATAAATGATTTATGGGTCTTGTTTCTATATATAATTTTTTAGGGTAAATGTTTTCCCCAATGGAAGAGATTATAAGTTTCAATATAAAATCCTAGAGATAACATAACATGACTAAATGGATGCTTATTTTTACATGTTTTCCTACCTAGTGGATTCTATATTTATAATTACTTCCTCAACCAGTGTTCTTCCCTAGGATACTAAAGGGTCAAAGAGGATATGTAATGATTTTGACCATCTTAGCATATAATTATAAATGGATTATATGGAAAAAATTGGAGAGAATTTCCACCTAATGGTTTATAAAGCCATCAATGGGAAACCTATACCTAGGTTATGAGACTAGATTAAAAGATAGCATAATGCATTAGGAGATTACTAGTTATACTTGATCACATTGTCCTTACATCTGAGGGAACCTTGGTATCCACTTTATTTCTACCAAGACTTGTACCTAATAAATTATCTGAGCAAGATATAGTTCAATAGATATTTAATAGTATGGATGATAATTTCAATAAGGCTAGATTAGCCAAGTAACATAAGACACATATTAGTATTAGAAATAATAATATTATATCTAGGAGTATATACCTAAATTTTGAAAAACACCAAGGCTTGTACAATTTTATAATGGTTGACCTTGGATGGTGGGATCCTAGGAAGGTTATAAGACAACAATAGAGAAATTCTCTAGGTAGTTTAGGCAAGACTATGGTCACCAGGAATATTAACATGACTTAATCTTCCTCAACCCTAAGGATGATTCAAAAGTCTATATAATAATGACAAAATTAAAATTATTTGTGAGGATTTCCCAAATGATCTAATTTGATCCAACCATATGGAGAGAAGATGTTATCAAGACAGATCAATGATAGAAGGATTCTAAGAAAACTAGGTAAACAATAGAATAACATAGGAAGAAACCAACACATACATAATGGAAACAATCCTTAGGAATTTACCAAACCCACAAGAAATGAACAAACTAGTTTTCTAAATAGGAAATCCTCAAAAGTTCATACTTACATTTACTTCATCAGCTACAATATATTTCCATTTGAGGTTCTAACCACAAATCTATTTTCTTATACTCTTTATTCACAAATAATTTCATCTCTTTTAGTTATAAATTATTGAATAATATGTCTCACTCCTTCCATAAAACTTCAATTGAAACACAATAAGATGAGGTAATGGAGTCTTTAGATGAATAATACAAAGAAGTAAATTTAGAGATAATCTATGGTGTACACCTAGGGTTAAAATCATTATTGGACATTATAAAGAAGGTGTACTTATAGAGTGATTGTTTTATCTCAAACTATACTCCTCCCCACAATCTAAACATTGATATAGGACAAGGTGAAGGAATAAATAAAACAAATACAAAAACTAACACTACAATGGGTTCTTTAACTAGTATAGTTGTCCCACTTATAGTCACTTTGGTATATCTTTATCAAGGGTTGACTCAAGTATTTATTTCCATTATCTCTTCAGTAGTTAATATAGTTTACATACCTCCTCAAAATTGAAATGATATATCAATTACTATATTTTTTGAATCTTTGACTAACATTCTTCCCCCCCACTATTTCTATGGTTTTTGTAAATTCTTCCATTATTAAATTTATTAGGATCTAACCCAGGATACCACTACATAACTATCTCTTCCCTTAGCTAACTTTGTCACTATAGTGTCTGGTTCACATTTTGAAAACCTTGTGTCATAAATAATTTTTTTCACAAAGCCCATGTAGGCTCCTTTATTCACCCAAATTGGGTATTTCCATCACTCATGGTACCCTAGTTGATTTCATAGTTGTTTTAGTCAAGCACTATCCCAAAATCTAAGTGTGTCCTTTAGACACCTCCTTATATGACTATCTTCAAGGAGAGGTTGATAATTATACCTTTTCCTTCGCTGCCTACACCCCTTTCTCTAGTTCTTCATCTCCTTCCATCTTCATACCACCTACACAGATTCTTCCATCTCTTTTTCCCCTTATTCCTCCACCATATACTTTTATAATCACTACCTCTTATACCTCCCCCTAAGATCTTCTATTGACTCTTATATGAATAGAAAATATGCAATTAGAACAGTTAGATAGGCAACATAAAATTCTCATTGAGGAAACCAAACTAACTAAATAGTTTTATGCACCATCAAATAGGATAAAAAGGGTGAGATGAAGGAATATTACTATTAATGGTAATCCCATAGATTTTTTAAGAGAGGAATGACTTTTTCCCTTGAAAAATAAGAGGAAAAGTAAGACTAGAGAGGAACATGAAACAGAATAATACCTTGTATACATGGTATATTATACTAAGTGAGTACTTAAAAATATGTTTCGTGGTCTTTAACCAAAAAATTTGGAAACATCAAGTAGAATAGATCCTCCAAAGTACATAGTAGACAATGTATATAGTTTAACTAAAACCCTCTATGAAATAATATGATTTATCTGACACACTAGGGGAGAATCATAACCATAATTGAACAATGTGGTTAATTTTTATGAATCAATGAATAATCTGGATGTTATATTGGATTTTATTGAGAAGGTATTAAGGAAAAATTAGTACTATCATCTTAATTTTCTATAGCTCTCAGACATTGCTTTGGCTTAGAATTTCATAATAGAAAAGAGGTCTTAACTCATGGAAAGGCATAAAAAAATGCAAGAGATGGTTGAACATTAAATTATCTGAGATATAAAGTTATCTATACTCTTGGTGATATGCACATTAATGGTATATACTCCATAAGGGAAAGTAGTCACCAAACCATTTTTTGGTAACCTATTGAAAACTACTATCAATAGTTTTAAAATAAATGTTGAAATCACAATTTTTTGTAGGAATGACTAGTTAATTTAGTTCATTGTATTTGATAAATGCAAGGTGGAATAATAAAAATATTTAATTACTTCATTCAAATCCTCAATGAAGTTACAGAGGTATTTTATTGACAAAAAATATGATATTATTCTAAAGTCCAACATTGATTTTAAATCTATTGAGTTGGATTTCACAACAAGTGTAACCACATATGAAAATTTAAATTAATAAGGATTTTTATATACTTAGATAAGATATTTTACTTCACACTATCAAGTGTTTATTACCAATTATTATATTCTTAAGTACATAATAATCTACACTTCAACATGCATAGTGAACATGACCTTACCTTCTATGACAAATCCTTTGCATGCACAAAAAATAAATATTGTAGTCACAATTACAATAGTGACTTCATGGAATTTAGTCATGAAAAAAATTCAAGGCTTGTCTACATTGTCATCCCATGTTACTATTATTTTTACTCTACCAGCTTCAATGATAATTCAATCTAGTTCTAGTATAGTTCCAACTACTATTACCACTCATACTCTGTGATCGAATACTAGAGTTAGTTTTTTGATCAAATTATTTATATATTTATTCATGATTAATAGAGATAGAATGATATTTTTTTATATCATTATAAAAAAATGACTATTTTGAATAATTTGGACTTATACACACTAAAGTAGAGCGGAGAAAATTTTCTCCAAAAATATTTTTTCTATATTCTAAATAAATTGAACTATTTCAAACCATTTGGGAAAACATAATTTCAAATAGATTGGAAAATTTAAAATAATTTTCAATTATACCCACTGAATTGGAGTGGAGAAAATTTTCTCCAAAAATATTTTTTCTATATTCCAAATAAATTAGACTATTTCCAAACATTTGGGCATAGATCATTTTAAATAAATTGGACCTTTTCAAATAATTTAGATTTATACTCACCAAAGTGGACCAGAGAAAATTTTATCCAAAAATATTTCTTATATATTAGAAATAAATTAGACTATTTCAAAATTAATTTCAAATAAATTGGAATATTTCAAACAATGTGGATTTATAACCACTAAAGTGTAGTGGACAAAACTCCAAGAATAATGTTCCTATATTAAAAAAATAGTGGACTATTAAAAAACATGTGGGTATAGATCATTTTTCATAAATTGAAATATTTTGAATAATTTGGACTTATACCCACTAAAGTGGAGTGGATAAATTTTTCTCAAAGATTTTGTTTATATATTCCCAAAAAATTGCACTATTTCATATCATTTGGGCATAGATCATTTCTAATAAATTAGACTATTTCAAATATTTTTGACTTATTATATATTCAAAATAAATTGGACTATTATAAACCATTTGGATGGAGATCACATTCTTACAATAGTCCAGGGATAAGGTTTATATTTTAATATTTTAGACGTGACTACAATGAGACATTTGCACCTGTAACAAGGCTAGAAATGGTAACGACAATCATAGCCATTGTTGCTCAACACAAGTGGAAGGTAAAAAAATGGATTTAAAGTCATCATTCTTAAATGGATATTTATAATAGATGTTTATGTGGGACAACTACCTAGATATGATATTCTTAGTCATGAGAAAGAGGTATATAAGCTGAAAAAAGTGTTCATATATGGGTTCAAGAAAGCCCTGTTCACCAAATTTGACCCTATAGGTCAAATTGGGACCCTTATAGGAAAAACCTTAATTTTAGGTGTTTTAGGGGTATAATATTATGTCTTAGGGTGTATTATAATCTATTTAATTTACTTTAATGTCATCTTAGCCTTAGTCTTAGTCTAATTAGTCAATGTATCATTTTGAGTCATTTTAAAGCTCATTAATATAAAATTAAATGAGTTGAATGGCCCCCTCAATAAATTTTTAGGATAAAAAAGTTGATGTAACATTACATGTGTTCTCATATATCTTAATAAACTATTTGTAATTCAAAAGTGGTAGGTTGTTTAGAAGAAAGGACAATTTTCTTGAAAAAAATGAGAATTTAAAGAGGTGCACAGAATGGTATGGCCTCCTACATCTGAGGAAACTTTAGTAGTGTTTATTGGTCCCCCAAATATTTTATATAGTGATAAATTTGATTAGAAGCTTCAAAAAATTAATAATATTACTTTTCCCTCCTTCCACTAGGCTTGGCAAGCAAGAATGGCCTTCATGTTTTTACCTGGTATGGTCATCAAGAGAGGTTTAAAGAAAAATGATTTTGGGGGTATATTATGTATTAATTTTAATTACATTTTATTTTTTATTTGTGAATAATGTTGACCTATACTTTATGAATCATAGTTAAGAAGTTGACTTATCTAATTTGCTTGCTAGTGTTTTCCCTTAATTTGGACAAGTCCATACAATTCACTTGCTAATTTTGTTTCTAGATGATGTTTAATCCTTACTAAAATTATCCCAATTATTTTTTTATTGTTTTAAGGTGTTTGGATATGAAAATCATGTCATCTTGTAAGAGGATTCACCATTCTATGTTACAGATAGTTTTTCACAATTTTCAAGATCATCATGCTCTAATAGTGATTAAAGGGGTAAAAATAGGTTCATAATAATTTTTATAATTTCCTATTTATAAAATTTACCTTAAAATATATTTATCCAATTAATACTCCATGAGGATACACTCAAAAGAAACATACAGTCAACTTCCTCTCTAACTGTCATGTACAGGTGCTCTCATAGAGGAAGTCACATTGAAAAAGAAGTGTGAAATCTTGTACTGAGTCTGAAATAATACTTAGGTTTCATATAAACATCGTGATAGTGTGTAAATTAAATATTAAAGGATATTATTAGGTACATTTCTCTAATTCATGATTATTATCTGCATACCTATCAAGATACACATACTAGTATCTCATGATGACATCATAAAAGCCTTAGCAGTGGTTCAATATCTTTTAAGAGTGATTTGTTAATTTAAAGGTATTAATATAGGACTATAACCCATTAAATTTAAATGACAATGCACACTATTGACCCCATGACCATTATTTAAACACACTGTCTACCTATACTATGAAATAACCACCTACAGGTGGCTTGATAAGGAGTTGAAGAGCCTTTTAAAGTGATTGGATAATGAGAAAGAACTTTTGGAAGTCATAGTGTAAATTAAGATCCATGACAAGCCTTTTTGATAGGTTTGATAATAAATGTAAGTGTTGATCATCTTCTATCATGAGAGGACAATATTCAAGGACCTTTTCCCTAAAATGGGAAAATAGAGAACTTAAGCATTTTGCCAAAGCTTTATAAAATGGTTGAAACTTGTTTTGAAGAATATAAATGACCTTTTATTGAACCCCCTACATATTAAAAGGAACCTATAAGATTTGGAGGATATATGTCTAAGGGGGGATGGCTGTTGAGAACCTTAAAGACACATTTTCATGTACTAAACCCAGACAATAGTCACCTATAAGATTTTGAGCTTTAAGGATGGCCCTAATGACCAATGTTGTAGGTGAAATATATCCTTATGATAAAATTAACATAAAAATTGAAAATTAATTTCAATTAGTATAAAGGTAACCTAAGTATGATGTTATACTATGTTTTTTCTCCTATTAGCACCTATAGGTATCCTTTTGACCACAAAATGTACACCTACAGGTCGGTTGTAGGGTATCTGAAATATTGGGATAGATAACTTGGATGAGGGACCTCAATAAAAACATAGAATGAATGAATTAGGTTATAATATGGTTTATATAGCTTAAATTATGGTTTTGTTATTATTTTCAAGGCCTAGATCATATACTTCACCTATAAGACCTCACATAATCAACCATAGTTGACTACGAGAGGCAAAAAGCAATGGGACTATGTTTATTATCAGGTCTATCATAATAAAGTGAAAAAGTGGGTACCAAAAAATGTCAAGTTGACATATTAAACTATAAGGAGCTCACAATAATTAATTTCAATCTCAAATTACACAATAATACCTATAGGTGTCTCCTTTATGCAAAAAACACAGTCAAGAATTTGTAGAAATAGTTTGGACTAGGTAGGAGTATAAGGAGCATGTGTAAGGTTGGAGATACAAATAAATATGGTAATCCCTCCACTATTATATTTATGGTATTATTTATATCTCATGGTATATATGGAGTATAAGAAACCTCTTTTTAAGTGTAAACACAGTCCATATGTTAAATCCTACATATAGTCTATCTTCTTAACAACCTATTTTAGATATTGTAGGTGTTGAAGAGTCAAAGGACATGGCCAAGGGATGTTTTTATGTATATAATATCCTTAAAACATATATAATATCCTAAAATTATCACCATTATTTAATAAAATATAAGAATGCTCTTTATTTTGTCTTATATAGAGGGCACTCCCTTTAAGCACAAAACCTTTAGTCTTGGGAATTAGGGATAAAATGATGAACCAAAAGTTGATTGGACCATAAAAAAAGGTTTTTTAAGTTGAAACACATATATAGAAACATGAAAAACACCTAAAGAAGAGAGATAACCCTATTACATATCCTAGATTGGTAAGGTTGTAGTCAAGCCTAAAAGGTATGGTTTTGTCCTAAAGACCAAATGTGATGTCAATGTTACTCCAGCCTTATGTATGATTTATAACTCATTTGTACATGTGTATGGGATCATAATATATGTGTTAAGTATTTTTTTTTGTATATAAAACACAAATAATCCATTTTTGAGCTCAAAACCAACTCAGACCTGTAGGGAATGGAAAGACAAACTTGATAAGAGAGGTTTGGAGGCTCATATCTCTTTTTATGCTTTACATGGAGATACAAGAGGTTTAGTGGTGATATAAGGTGTCCAAAAGATCATTATTGTGTAATTTTCTTGAAATTATAAAGTTCCATCTTTATGAATGAAGTTTATGGGATTAAAGTATCTAAAACCCTCTTAGGCTCTTAGTCTAGACCCAAGGAGGGAAATGAAGGAGATAATGCACCCAAATAGAATATTTTTCCTAGAAAAATGATTTAATGTAGTACAATTTTCATTCAAGATCCCTATCATTAGGATTAGTTATATATAATTTTATGGATATGGTACAAAATATGGTATTTATAACTATTTTATGCATTATGTAGGTTCTAAGAGGTTTCAAGAGATGAAATCAACTTTGAAAGGAATGTTAAGACTTAATATAACTTCCCATGCCCATTTCATCACTTGTCAGAACACCTAAGTATTCAAAAATAGCTCTCATCTTAGATAATCAAAACTTGCATAGTGAACATGATAGTGAGAACTGTGAAAACTTCAAGTGGTAGTCTTTTAAAGGTGTTCTTACTACCTGTAAGGCTATGGAGGGTTTTTTAAATTGTCATTCACTCCCTTGTACAAAATTTCAAGGAAAATTGATGCCTTTTTGAAGGACAAGTGTGAGGGGTGATAGAAAATGGAGTTTATTAAACTAAAGATGTTGATGGATCACCTATAGAAGTTTTCAGATCATTAGGGCTATAACCAATGCATGAAAATTCATGCATAAAACCCTACTCTCTCATTCCTATAATCATATCTATCCTTTTCCATTTTTTAGATTTTCAAACATGGCTAAATCATGAAGGTAGTCTTTTGAGCCAATAAAGGGTATTATGTGCCACTTTTCATGAGTTTCATGACATGAAATACCACTTGTCTCTTTTAAAATTGCATGGTACATTTCACACCATCTTCTCATGCATAAGTAACTCATTTTATCATCTTGATAATTGTATTTATAGCCTTTGTACTTCTTTCTTCTCCTCTCTCTTTTAAGTTATATAAGAGCTAGCCATTTTGGCCTTTGTAAATCATGCCTTACTTGAGTATGGTGAATCCCTATGAATTTTCATACCATGTATAAATAAAGACTACTTATTTTCACCGCTTCCATGATTTTTCATACTGTGTTTTACTTAGATGATTGATCTTGCTTAGTGATGACTCTTGTTTCCTTAGCATGTTATCTCATTCTCTCACCTATTTGAAGTTGGAAAGCTTATTATTGTAGGTTATGTGAAGCGTTCTATGGATTTTCAAGGTTGAGTTAGTTAGCTTGCTCAATAGTGTAATTATAGAACTCTTGTCCAGTCCTCCTAGCCTAAACATTCATCCATAACCTCATAATAAAATATTGATGTCAGAAGATGCATATTGGAGAAGTATATGTTTGGTTAATTACTTATTCTCATGTTTAACATGCATTTGGTTGGTATTCATCACCTAATTTTGTGTATCACCTCCTTTAGGATAGTTTACATTAAGTTTTATCTCTTCCTTTTGCCTCACAAGTATAGGTTTAGTATTGGTCTACAAGTGGTACATCAAGGGAACTAGCAATATCTAGAGATTCACCTCATTATTAGGCTAACCAAAACCTAGAGGTGTTTTAATTGTGCCACTTGGATGAGGAGAATTGAGATATCTCCTCAAAGGGTGTAAATCCAAGTAAGAATAGTTTCTGGCATTCCTAGTGGGACTCTTTGTCTAATGAGTTTAAATTTTTTTGGTGTTGTCTTTCAACACATTATTCTTTAAAGGCATATACCAAGCATCAATGGTAACTCCAAATTTACATTATCTAGTCAATTATCCTAGGTTTTCCTTTTTAACATTACATGTAATTTTTCTTTGTGTTCTTACTTCCTAATAAAGTTTCATGGCTAATTTGCACGTTGAGTATAGTTTCATGGCTAAAAAGTTGAGTAAAGTTTCATGGCTAATAAGTTGATTTGGTTTGGCTTGGCTCAATATTTTTTCATCATATCTTTGGAATGTGAGAGCTCTTGGAATTATTTTACATGGTAATTTTGCACAAATTAATCTTTTAGTTCAATAGGTAAGGCCTCCTATTTATATATTTTTGAGATTGCTCAAAATCAACTTGAACGGTCCATCTCAAGATTGAGATGTGTGGCCAAGGATTAATCTAATTATGTAATTAAAAATCTATGTGTAGGCTCATCACCATTTGGGATAGAGGGGCATTTAAGAGGCATGGGAGGCATTGATGAGTCATGGGAGGGTTTAACCTTGATATTTTATGCATTTATGGCCTAAGGATGTCTTCCTAAGAAATAATGTCACCTAATGATGCGGATATTCAATATTCATTTTTTAAATTAATTATTCAACAAGTTTACATGAATTATTAATTAGGCTCTAATTTTGTTTAATTATCTCTTAAGGATGATTAAGCAATTTGTGCAAAAATTACTCAAATTAATTAGAATGCCTTTTTATTGGTCCAAAATTTGACTGGATTGGAATTAGAATGTGATGTTAGATGTGTGGATCAGTTATCCCATTTATGATTTTGTCAACATGAAATAACAAAGGCATGTGTATCATATAATAAATTTGATAGAAAAGAGCAATACAGAGCACCCAGGTGTAAAATTGGCATTTTGACTCGAAATGATTTGATCAAAGTTAGTTCGAACATAAATTACATTGCTCCGTTTAAGGATACCCTAACCAAAATTGGCACTTTAATGTATCAATTTCAACTCATTTAATGAATTTTAGTGTTTTTAGGTCAAATTGTGCACTTTAGGTGGAAATTAGTCAAAAGCCTAGTTGGAGGTCATTGATGGCTAGATTTAAGTGTCTACAAACTACATAATAATTTTGGGTCTAAAATACATCTTCAATGGTTGATTCAAACTTTTAATTTCTATAAAAACCTATTTTGGGATTACACCAAAGGAGTTATGATGATTATTTTGAGTAGTGTAGTTAAAGCTCCATATTTCCCAAAATTTAACACTTATCAATCTAAAATGAAGGTTGAGTAGTTTATACTTCTCAAACCATGGTTTAAATAATTACATATCTTTGGGGCATAGTCAACCCTTGACATTCTTAGGATTAAAATGACTAAGCAATTATAAATAGAGATAAAGTGCCACATGTAAAATAAACCTAAAAAAGTTAACATTGTCAAATAAAATTAAACTTTAATGTATGGGTGATAGTGACCATTATTATAAAATTTATTCTCACACATGGATAATTTAATCAATGCATTCACAAGACATGTAAATAGACTATATCCTACATCCCAAGTTAAAATCACATTAAATTTTCCAAACTACTATCTATAAATTATTCCCTAAAGTTCCATAGTGAACCAAAAAACACTAGAATTCAAATTATAATATAGAGATTTAGTTATTCAACAATGAAGGCACAAAACTAGGAACTAACTCCTTAAATTTTATACTTCAGAACTAAGCAAGAATACAAAGATATATAATTCTACAAGACTGATCTACTTAGAGTTTTTAAACATTACACATACTTACAAATATGAAGATGACTTATCCCTAGATAATATGGAATACTTCATGACTTGTTAGCAATAAAGATAGTTGGGATCCATAAGGGAGTATTACAACTAGATGTATTTCCCTATGTTGACCTAATTTTACTCTGCTCATCATGGGCACTTGTACAATGGATATCTACCATAAATTTTTTTTGATCGACTAATAGCTTATGTACCATTATTATCTTTTGAAAAATTATATAGGGATACCACCAACCTCATCATACAACCAAAGAGTATTCAATAACTAGTTCAATAATAACAACATTAGAAACACCCTAATAGAGAGGCCCAAACCTCATACATATTTGTAATTAAATTTTAAGATCTCAATTTCCCAATTTAGGTGCAATGTTAGAATTGTTATGACATATATAAATAGACTACATGCACATTCAACAATCACTCATAGATGAGTTATGGGTCTTGTTTCTATATATAATTTTTTAGGGTAAAAGTTTTCCCCAAAGGGAGAGATTATAAGTTTCAATATAAAATCCTAGAGAGAACATAACTTGACTAAATGGATGCTTATTTTTACATGTTTTCCTACCGAGTGGATTCTATATTTAGAATTATTTCCTCAACCAGTGTTCTTCCCTAGGATACTAAAGGGTCATAGAGGATATGTAATGTTTTTGACCATCTTAGCATATAATTATAAAATTATTACATGGAAAAAATTGGAGAGAATTTCTACCTAATGGTTTATAAAGCCTTCAATGGGAAACCTATACCTAGGTTATGAGACTAGATTAAAAGATAGCATAATGCATTAGGAGATTACTAGTTATACTTGATCACATTGTCCTTACATCTGAGGGAACCTTGGTATCCACTTTATTTCTACCAAGACTTGTACCTGATATATTATCTGAGCAAGATATAGTTCAATAGATATTTAATAGTATGGATGATAATTTCAATAAGGCTAGATTAGCCAAGTAACATAAGACACATATTAGTATTAGAATATAATAGTTTTATATCTAGGAGTATATACTTAAATTTTAAAAAACACTAGGGCTTGTACAATTCTATAATGGTTGACCTTGGATGGCAGTATCCTAGGAAGGTTATAAGACAACAAATAGAGAAATTCTCTAGGTAGTTTAGGCAAGACTATGGTTACCAACAATACTAACATGACTTAATCTTCCTCAACCCTTAGGATGGTTCAAAAGTCTATATAATAATGATAAAATTAAAAGTATTTGTGAGGATTTCACAAATGACCCAATTTGTGTTAGGTTGTGGAGCTAAAAGCTTCAACTATGCAGATGAAAAGGAGGATGCTGAAGTTCCAGAAGTACCAGCATTGGCAGGATAACCGACGTCAGTCAAGATGAATGCAAAAGGCAACTGGCATCAGCAGGAAGTTGGTCGACATTAGTTAGTACCAGTTAGACATGGACCAATGTCGATCGCCTGTGTGTTCCAGAACTGTTCATTCCATGAACAATTAGTTAAGTGAACGGAGTGTTTACATGTAAAGGCTATTTTGAGTCTTGAGCTATGTGGATAATTATAGTAAACTAAGATTCTAAGTTATTTTTTAAGTCTGGGATCTATTTATAAACCCATTGGCATGTATTTTAATTATGAGATAGAAAGGAGGGCAAGGAAGATCCTTCCATTGTAAGATCATTGAGTTGCAGGTTGTTGCAAGCTCATAGGAGATCTACATGTGTAAGTATGGTTTGTTAAATTGCAAGTTGTAGGTTCATGGGAGATCTACTTGAAGTACTTTAGAGTGCTTGGGTACTGGTAGGGTTATTACTGACTGGTTGGAGAGGTGAACACCAATTCTGTGTGTAAGTTGTGTGTTGGGACCATTTTTGGTAGGAGAGTGTTTTGAAGAAGAATTACTATACACTTGAGGTGTGGCAAGCCTCTATAAGGTGGAAGAGAGTGGCATTTCTTTATTGTATTCTGTTCTGTATAAGTATTAATACAAGAATGTATATTGTCTCTCATATTCTATGTTATCTATGAATTCTAGTTACTTGTACTTCTAGATATTTTTGCATGTTTAATTACTTGTGTTTGGTAATCATATTGTGCTCTTTCTGAGGAGAAAGATCCTAACAAGTGGGATCAAAACAAGGTGTGTTGTTCTTGGATTCCCTGACAACTGGTATTAGAGATATTGGTTGGGATACTAATAGGTTAGATTAGATTTGGTTAGTGTGTGTTGATTACAGGTTACTCACAGGGGTTTTTATTTGAGTGGAAGTAGAACAATGGCAGAAGACAGTAAGCTACGAATGGAAAAGTTTAATGGTAGGAGGTCCAAGTCCAGGTATGGCAGAATAATCTACTAGAAATGTGGAAAGAAAGAGTAGGGAAAAGAAGATTGTTGGTTAGTAGCAGATCAACATGAAGGACATGAAGAAGAAGCAGATGTTATGGATTTCATTGCACAGGATGCTCTGGTATGTTCTTTGGATAAAGTAGAATCTTGGGTTTTAGATTCTAGTGCCTCTTTTCATGCATCCCCAAATAGGGAATTTTTTCATGAGTATGTCTAGGGAGACTTTGGAGAAATTTGTTTAGGGGATGTTAAGCCTTGTCAGATGGTTGGCAAAGGGAAAGTGAAGCTAAAATTGCAGACATGTAACACATGGGTGTTGAAGGAGGTCATGCATGTCCCAGTTCTAGAGCAGAATTTGATTTTTGTAAGAAGATTGGGTGATGAGGGTTACATAGTAACTCTCACAATGGACTCTTGGAAGGTTACCAAGGGTGCACTTGTTGTAGCAAGAGGTAAGAAAGTAGGTACACTTTATCTACCTACTTGTATTACTGATTCTCTTTTTGGGTTATCTAATTTAGTTGTAGATTTGAAGATGTGGCTTAATAGGCTTGGTCACATGAATAAGAAGGAGATGCATGTTCTTGAGTCAAAGGGTATGCTTTCAGATTTGAATGGCATAGATCGAGATTTCTGTATGTAGAAGAAGAAGGTGACGTTTCTTAAGGAATTCGATGTTAGTGACAAGAACAGGAAAGCCTTGGTTTTTAAGGAGAAGGTGATAGACAGAGTTCAACACAAGGGGCAAAAGAATTTTGAGCAGAGCAAGGGTGATTTAGACAAGGGTTTGATCTAAATGGAGCTCACAGGTAGAAGTCAGTTCTCACAAGCAAAACATAGAGACCAACATCGGCTAGAAAACCAGTGTCGAAGTCCAGACAAGGACCAATGTCAGCTATGTGTAGCTTGACGTTGGTGACTTAGGGATAGATAAAAATTGGCATCGGTCAGGGGGAACTAATGTCGGTGATGAGGCAGTTGTAGGAAACTGACATCGATCAAGTGCAGACTGAGATGTGACCAGCATCGGTCACTGAGATGAATTTTGGGTGGACAGCAAGCTGTCAAGGAGTCTCAAGCACCAATATGGAGGATTTAAAGGGTATGTAAGCCTCAAATTCATCATTTCCCTTCTTTACACTACTTGTTGCTCACTTATGGTAAAGAACTAGGAAGTTGTTAAAGAAGCAGAGTAGGTAGATCCAGGAAATAGTGGGAGCTTGGCATGGATGGAGGATGTGATTCCCTGGAGAAGAACCAAATGGGAGTTTTGGGTGGAGTTGCTAGCTGGAAGTAAGCACTGAGAGATGAATGGATGTTCAGGATGAAGAAGAGTGGAAATGGACATGTGAGACAAAAGGCCAGGGTATATGGTCTTGTGTAAGCTGCAGTGCAATGGAAGTTTGATCATTATGTTTCTCTTTACTAGGTTGGATAATATTAGCTACATTATCCTATTACTATATGATGTGCTTGTTGCAAGGTTACATATATAGGGAGTTGTTGAACTAAAGGTAAAGCTAGTTCAGAGGTGTGTCATGAGGAATCTAGGAGCAGCAAGATTCTTTGGCATGAGTGTGTTCTAGGAACATGGAAGGCCATAGGTTGAATTTGTTTTAGGATGATATTGTGAGACCAGTTAGCACACCGATGGTTGGACAGTTCACAGAATAGTGTCTTGATTCACAAAATGAGGTTAAGTGCATGGTATGTACTAGACTTGAGTTTTCCCAAGCAGTGGGAGTTGTCACAAGTTTGGAGCTAATCCAGGAAAGAAGCATTGGAGGACAGTTTAGTGGATTCTTAGAGGGACCAGCAACAGGTGCACATGTTATGCAGGGTCAAGTTATTTTCTACATGGTTTGTAGATGTGGATGTGGTAGGTGATTTGGATGACAGGTGTTGTACCATAGGATTTGTGGTGGTTGGTCTTCAAGGGTGATCTTGAAGAGGGATACAAAGCCAAGGAAAAAACTAGATGATGTACAGGTATAGGTACAATTGCAGCTATTTATCTCTAAGTGGGAGATTGTTAGGTTGTGGAGCTAAAAGCTTCAATTATGCAGATGAAAAGGAGGATGTTGAAGTTTTAGAAGGACTGACATTGACAGGATAACCAATGTCGGTCAAGATGAATGCAAAAGGCAACCATTATTGGTAGGAAGTCGGCTGATGTCGGTCAGCACTAGTTAGACATGGACTGACATCGGTCACCTGTGTGTTTCAGAACTATTCATTGCATGAATAGTTAGTTAAGTGAACAGAGTGTTTGCATGTAAAGGCTATTTCGAGTCTTGAGCTACATGGATAATTATAGTAAACTAAGATTCTAAGTTATTATTTAAGTCTGGGGTCTATTTATAGACCCATTGGCATGTATTGTAATTATGAGCTAGAAAGGAGGGAAAGGAAGATCCTTCCATTGTAGGATCATTAAGTTGCAGGTTGTTACAAGCTCATAGGATATCAACATGTGTAAGTGTGGTCTATTGAATTGAAGGTTGTAGGTTCATGGGAGATCTACTTGAAGTACTTTAGAGTGCTTGGGTACTGCCAGGGTTATTACTGACTAGTTGGAGAGGTGAACACCAATTCTATGTGTGAGTTGTGTGTTGGGACCATTTTTGGTAAGAGAGTGTTTTAAAGAAGAATTATTGTACACTTGAGGTGTGGCAAGCCCCTGTAAGGTGGAAGAGAGTGGTATCTCTTTATTGTATTATGTTCTGTACAAGTATTAATACAAGACTGTATATTGTCTCTCATATTCTGTGCTATTTGTGAATTCTAGTTACTTGTACTTCTGGATATTTCCGCATGTTTAATTTCTTGTGTTTGGTAATCATATTGTGCTCTTTTTGAGGAGCAAGATCCTAACAAGTGGGATTAGAACAAGGTGTGTTGTTCTTGGATTCCCCGACAATTTGATCTAAACCATATGGAGAGAAGATGTTATCAAGACAGATTAATGATAGAAGGATTCTAAGAAAACTAGGTAAACAATAGAATAACATAAGAAGAAACCAAAAAATAATTAATGGAAACAATTCTTAGGAATTTACCAAACCCACAAGAAATTAACAAACTAGTTTTATAAATAGGAAATCCTCAAAAGTTCATACTTACATTCACTTCATCAGCTACAATATATTTCCATTTGAGGTTCTAACCACAAATCAGTTTTCTTCTACTCTTTATTCACAAATAATTTCGTCTCTTTTAGTTATAACTTATTGAATAATATGTCTCACTCCTTCCATAAAACTTCAATTAAAATACAATAAGATGAGGTAATGGAGTCTTTAGACGAATAATACAAAGAAGTAAATTTAGAGATAAGCTATGGTGCAAACCTAGGGTTAAAACCATTATTAGACATTATAAAGAAGGTGTACTTATAAAGTGATTGTTTGATCTCAGATTATACTCCTCCACACACTCTAAACATTGATACAGGACAAGGTGAAGGAGTAAATCAAACAAATACAAAAACTAACACTATAATGGGTTCTTTAACTAGTATAGTTGTCCCACTAATAATCACTTTGGTTTCTCTTTATCAAGGGTTGACTCAAGTATTTATTTCTGTTATCTCTTCAGTAGTTAATACAGTTTACATACCTCCTCAAAATTCATATGATATATCAATTACTATATGTTTTCAACCTTTGACTAACATTCTTCCCCCCAACTAGTTCTATGGTTTTTGTAAATTCTTCCATTATTAAATTTATTAGTATCCAAGATGCCACTACATAAATATCTCTTCCCTTAGCTAACTTTGTCACTATAGTGTCTAGTTCACATTTTGAAAACCTTGTGTCATAAATCATTTTTTTCACAAAGCCCATGTAGGCTCCTTTATTCACCTAAATTGGGTATTTCCATCACTCATGGTACCCTAGTTGATTCCATAGTTGTTTTAGTCAAGCACTATCCCAACCTATAAGTGTGTCCTTTAGACAACTCATTATATAACTATCTTCAAGGAGAGGTTGATAATTATACCTTTCCCTTCTCTACCTACACCCCTTTCTCCAGTTCTTCATCTCCTTCCATCTTCATACCAGCTACATAGATTCTTCCATCTCCTTTTCCCCTTATTCCTCCACCATATACTTTTATAATCACTACCTCTTATACCTCACCCTAAGATCTTGTATTGACTCCTATATGAATATAAAATATGAAATTGGAATAGTTAGATAGGCAACACAGAATTACCATTGAGGAAACCAAACTAACTAAAGAGTTTTATGCACCATCAAACAGGATAAAAAGGGTGAGATGAAGGAATATTACTATTAATGGTAATCCCATAGATTTTTTAAGAGAGGAATGACTTTTTCCCTTGAAAAATAAGAGGAAAAGTAAGACTAGAGAGGAATATGAAACACAATAATACCTTGTATACATGGTATATTATTCTAAGTGAGTACTTGATAATATGTTTCATGGTCTTTAACAAAAAAAATTGGAAACATGAAGTAGAATAGATCCTCCAAAGTACATAGTAGACAATGTATATAGTTTAACTAAAACCCTCTATGAAATAATATGATTTATCTGACACACTAGGGGAGAATCATAACCATAATTGAACAATGTGGTTAATTTTTATGAATCAATGAATAATTTGAATGTTAAATTGAATTTTATTGAGAAGGTATTTAGGAAAAATCAGTAATATCATCTTAATTTTCTATAGCTCTCAGACATTGCTTTGGCTTAGAATTTCATAATAGAAAAGAGGTCTTCACTCATGGAATGGCATAAACAAATACAAGAGATGGTTGAACAATAAATTATCCAAGATAGAAAGTTATCTATACTCTTGGTGATATGCACATTAATGGTATATACTCCATAAGGGAAAGTAGTCACCAAACCATTTTTTAGTAACTTATTGGAAACTACTATCAATAGTTTTAAAATAAATGTTGAAAGCACAATTTTTTTTAGTAATGACTAGTTAATTTAGTTCATTGTATTTGATAAATGCAAGGTGTAATAATAAAAATATTTAATTACTTCACTCAAATCCTCAATGAAGTTACAGAGGTATTTTATTGACAAAAAATATGATATTATTCTAAAGTCCAACATTGATTTTGAATCTATTGAGTTGTATTTCACAACAAGTGTAACCACATATGAAAATTTAAATTAATAGGGATTGTTATATACTTAGGTAAGATATTTTACTTCACAATATCAAGTTTTTATTACCAATTATTCTTTTCTTAAGTACATAATAATCTACACTTCAACATGCATAGTAAACATGACCTTACCTTCTATGACAAATCCTTTGCATGCACAACCAAGAAATATTGTAGTCACAATTACAATAGTGACTTCATGGAATTAAGTCATGAAAAAAATTCAAGGATTTTATACATTGTCATCCCATGTTACTATTATTTATAATCTACCAGCTTCAATGATAATTCAATCTAGTTCTAGTATAGTTCCAACTACTATTACCACTCATACTCTATGATTGAATACTAGAGTTAGTTTTTTGATCAAATTATTTATATATTTATGCATGATTAATATAGATAGAATGATATTTTTTTATATCATTATAAAAAAATGACTATTATGAATAATTTGGACTTATACACACTAAAGTAGAGTGGAGAAAATTTTCTCCAAAAATATTTTTTCTATATTCTAAATAAATTGAACTATTTCAAACCATTTGGGAAAAAGTAATTTCAAATAGATTGGAAAATTTAAAATAATTTGGAATTATACCCACTAAAGTGGAGTGGAGAAAATTTTCTCCAAAAATAATTTTTCTATATTCCAAATAAATTAGACTTTCTCCAACCATTTGGGCATAGATCATTTTAAATAAATTGGACTTTTTCAAACAATTTATATTTATACACACCAAAGTGGAGCAGAGCAAATTTTATCCAAAAATATTTTTTATATATTCAAAATAAATTGGACTATTTCAAAGTATTTGGGCACAAATAATTTCAAAGAAATTGGAATATTTCAACAATTTGGATTTATAACCATTAAAGTGGAGTGGATAAATTTTTCTCAAATATTTTGTTTATATATTCCCAAAAAATTGCACTATTTCATGTCATTTGGGCATAGATCATTTTTAATAAATTAGACTATTTCAAACATTTTTGACTTATTCTATATTCAAAATAAATTGGACTATTCTGAACCATATGGACGGAGATCACATTATTACAATAGTCTATGGATAATGTTTATATTTTAATATTTTTGATGTGACGACAATGAGACATTTGCTCCTGTAACAAGGCTAGAAATGGTAGGGACAATCATAGCCATTGTTGCTCAACACAAGTGGAAGGTAAACAAAATGGATGTAAAATCATCATTCTTATATGTATATTTATAATAGATGTTTATGTGGGACAATGACCTAGATATGATATTCTTAGTCATGAGAAAGAGGTATATAGGCAGAAAAAGGTGTTCATATATGGGTTCAAGAAAGCCCTGTTGACCAAATTTGACCCTATAGGTTAAATTGGGACCCTTATGGGAAAAAACATAATTTTAGGTGTTTTAGGGGTATACTATTATGTAGTAGGGTGTATTATAATCTATTTAATCTACTTTAATGTCATCTTAGCCTTAGTCTTAGTTTAATTAGTCAATGTATCATTTTGAGTCATTTTAAAGGTCATTAATATAAAATTAAATGAGTTGTATGGCCTCCTAAATAAATTTTAAGGCTAGAAAAGGTGATGTAACATTACATGTGTTCTCATATGTCTTAATAAACTATTTGTAATTTAAATGTTGTAGGTTGTTTAGAAGAAATGACAGTTTTCTTGAAAAAAATGAGCATTTAAAGAGGTGTACAGAATGGTATGGCCTCCTACATCTAAGGAAACTTTAGTAGTGTTTATTGGTCCCCCAAATATTTTATATAGTGATAAATTTGATCAGAAGCTTCAAAAAATTAAGAATATTACTTTTCCCTCCTTCCACTAGGCTTTGCAAGCAAGAATGGACTTCAAGTTTGTACCTAGTATGGTCATCAAGAGAGGTTTAAAGAAAAATGATTTTGGGGGTATATTATGTAGTAATTTTAATTACATTTTATTTTTTCTTTTAGAGTAATTGTGACCTATACTTTATGAATCATAGGTAAGCAGTTGACTTATCTAATTTGCTTGCTAATGTTTTCCCTTAGTTTGGACAAGTCCATACAATTCACTTGCTGATGTTGTTTCTAGATGATGTTTAATCCTTCCTAAAATCATCCCCATGATTTTTTTAGTGCTTTATGGTGTTTGTATATGCAAATCATCTCATGTTGTAAGAGAATGCACCATTCTATGTTACAGATAGTTTTTCACCATTTTCAAGATCATCATGCTCTAGTAGTGATTAAAGGGGTAAAAATAGGTTCATAATAATTTTTATAATTTAATATTTATAAAATTTACCTTAAAATATATTTATACAATCAATACTCCATGAGGATACACTCACAAGAAACATACAGTCAACTTGCTCTCTAATTGTCATGTACAAGTGTTCTCATAGAGGAAGTCACATTGAAAAAGAAGTGTGAAATCTTGTATTGAGTCTCAAAAAATATTTATGTTTCATATAAACATCATGATACTATGTAATGTAAATATTAAAGGATATTATTTGGTACATTTCTCTAATTCATGCTTATTGTCTGCATACCTATTAAGATACACATACTAGTATCTCATGATGACATCATAAAAGCCTTAGTATTGGTTCAATATCTTTTAAGAGTGAGTTGTTAATTTTAAGGTATTAATATAGACCTATAACCCATTAAATTTAAATTAAAATGCACACTATCCACCCCATGACCATTATTTAAACACACTGTCTACCTATACTATGAAATAGCCACCTACATGTGGCTTAATAGAGAGTTGAAGAGCCTTTTAATGTGATTGGATAATGAGAAAGAACTTTTGGAAGTCATAGTGTAAATTAAGATCCATGATAAGCCTTTTTGATAGGTTTGATAATAAATGTAAGTGTTGATCATCTTCTATCATGAGAGGACAATATTTAGCGACCTTTTCCCTAAATTGGGAAAACAGAGAACTTAAGCATTTTGCCAAAGCTTTATAAAATGGTTGAAAATTGTTTTGAAGAATATAAATGACATTTTCTTGAACCCCCTACATATTAAAATGAACCTATAAGATTTGGAGGGTATGTGTCTAAGGGGGGATGGCTGTTGAGAACCTCAAAGATGCATTTTCATGCACTAAACCCAGACAATAGTCACCTATAAGATTTTGAGCTTTAAGGAAGGTCCTAATGACCAAGGTTGTAGGTGAAATATATCCTTATGATAAAATTACCATAAAAATTGAAAATTAATTTGAAGGAGTATAAAGCTAACCTAAGTAGGATGTTATACTATGTTTATTCTCCCATTAGCACCTATAGGTATTCTTTTCACCACAAAATGTACACCTACAGGTTGGATGTAGGGTATCTTAAAGATTGGGATAGGTAACTTGGATGAGGGACCTCAGTCAAAACATATAATGAATGAATTAAGTTATAATATGGTTAATATAACTTAAATTAGGGTTTTATTATTATTTTCAAGGCCTAGATCATATAGTTCAACTATAAGACCTCACACAATCAACCATAGTTGACTATGAGAGGCAAAAAGCAAAGGG
Source organism: Torreya grandis (assembly GCA_037957365.1). Classification (NCBI taxonomy): domain Eukaryota; kingdom Viridiplantae; phylum Streptophyta; class Pinopsida; order Cupressales; family Taxaceae; genus Torreya; species Torreya grandis. Next base: position 104,409 of record JARHVA010008740.1, read on the forward strand.
ACTATGTTTTTAATGAGTTCTATCATAATAGAGTGAAAAAATGGGTCCCAAAAAAAGTAAATTTGGCATATTAAACTATAAGGAGATCACAATAATACCTATAGGTGTCTCCTTTAAGGAAAAAACACAGTCAAGAATTTGTAGAAATAGTTTGGACTAGGTAGGAGTATAAGGAGCATGTGTAAGGTTAGAGATAAAAATGATTATGGTAATCCCTCCACTATGATATTTATGGTATTATGTATATCTCATGGTATATATGGAGTATAAGAAACCTCTATTTAAGTGCAAACACAGTCCATATGTTAAATCCTACATATAGTCTATCTTCTTAAGAACCTATTTTAGATTTTGTAGGTGTTGAAGAGTCAAAGGACCTGACCAAGGGATGTTTTTATGTATATAATATCCTTAAAACATATATAATATCCTAAAATTATCATCATTATTTAATAAAATATAAGAATGCCCTTTATTTTGTCTTAGATAGAGGGCATTCCCTTTATGCACAAAACCTTTAGTCTTGGTAATTAGGGATAAAATGATGAACCAAAAGTTGATTGGACCATAAAAAAAGGTTTTTGAAGTTGAAACATATATATAGAAACATGAAAAACACCTCAAAAAGAGAGAGAACCCTATATGATAGCCTAGATTGGTAAGGTTGCAGTCAAGCCTAAAAGGTAGGGTTTTGTCCTAAAGACCAAATGTGATGTCAATGTTACTCCAGCATTACGTATGATTTATAAGTCATTTTCGCATGTTTATGGGATCATAATAGATGTGTTAAGTATTTTGGTTTGTATAAAAAACACAAATAATCCATTTTTGATCTCAAAACCAACTTAGACCTGTAAGGAATGGAAAGACAAACTTGATAAGAGAGGTTTGGAGGCTCATATCTATTTTTATGCTTTAGATAGAGATACAAGAGGTTTAGTGGTGATATAAGGTGTCCTAAAGATCATTATTGTGTAATTTTCTTGAAATTGTAAAGTTCCATCTTTATGAATGAAGTTTATGGGATTAAACTATCTAAAATCCTCTTAGGCCCTTAGTCTAGACCCAAGGAAGGAAATGAAGGAGATAATGCACCAAAATAGAATATTTTTCCTAGAAAAATGATTGTATGTAGTATAAGTTTCATTCATCATCCCTACCATTAGGATTAGTTATATATAATTTTATGGATATTGTACAAAATATGGTATTTCTAACTATTTTATGCAATATGTTGGTTCTAAGAGGTTTCAAGAGATGAAATCAACTTTGAAAGGAATATTAAGATTTAATATAACTTCCCATGCCCATTTCATACCTTGTAAAAATACTTAAGTGTTCAAAAAATAGCTCTCATATTAGCCAATCAAAACTCACATAGTGAACATGATAGTGAGAAGGGTGAAAACCTCAAGTGGTAGTCTTTTAAAGGTGTTCTTACTACCTGTAAGGCTATGGAGGGTCTTTTAAAGTGTCATTCACTCCCTTGTACAAAATTTCAAGGAAAATTGATGCCTTTTTGAAGGAAAAGTGTGAGGAGTGATATAAAATGGAGTTTATCAAACTAAAGATGTTGATGGCTCACCTATAGAAGTTTTTAGATCATTAGGGCTATAACCAATGCATGAAAAGGCATGTCTAAAACCCTAATCTCTCATTCCAATAATCATATCTATCCTTTTCCATTTTTGGGATGTTCAAACATGGCTAAATCATGAAGTAGTCTTTTGAGCCAATAAAGGGAATTATGTGCCACTTTTCATGAGTTTCATGACTTGAAAAACCACTTGTCTCTTCTAAAATTGCATGGTAAATTTCACACCATCTTACCATGCATAAGTAACTCATTTTATCATCTTGAAAATTGTATTTATAGCCTTTGTACTTATTTCTTCTCCTCTCTCTCCTAAGTTCTATAAGAGCTAGCCATTTTAGCCTTTGTAAATCATGCTTTACCTGAGTATGGTGAATCCTTATAAATTTTCATGCCATGGATAAATAAAGACTACTTATTTTTACCTCTTCCATTATTTTTCATAGTGTGTTTTACTAAGATGATTGATCTTGCTTAGTGATGAATCTTGTTTCCTTAGCATGTTATCTCATTCTCTCACCTATTTGAAGTTAGAAACTTATTCTTGTAGGTCATGTGAAGTGTTCTATGAATTCTCAAGGTTGAGCTAGTTATCCTATTCAATTGTGTAATTATAGAACTCTTGTCTGGTCCTCCTAGCCTAAACATTCATCCATAATCTCATAATAAAATATTGATGTCAGAAGATGCATATTGGAGAAGTATATGTTTGGGTAATCCCTTATTCTCATGTTTAACATGAAATTGGTTGGTATTCATCAACTAATTTGGTGTATCACCTCCTTTAGGATAGTTTACATTAAGTTTTATCTCTCCCTTTTTCCTCACAAGTATAGGTTTAGTATTGGTCTACAAGTGGTACATCAAAGGAACTAGCCCTATCTAGAGATTCACCTCATTATTAGGCTAACCACAACCTATAGGTGTTTTAATTGTGCCACTTGTATGAGGATAACTAAGATATCTCCTCAAAGGGTGTAAATCCAAGTAAGAATAGTTTCTGGCATTCCTAGTGGAACTCTTTGTCTAATGAGTTTAAATTTTTTTGGTGTTGTCTTTCAACACATTAGACTTTAAAGGCATATACCAAGCATCAATGGTAACTCCAAACTTACATTATCTAGTCAATTATCCTAGGTTTTCATTTTTAACATTATATGTAATGTTTCTTTGTGTTCTTACTTCCTAATAAAGTTTCATGGCTAATTTGGATGTTGAGTATAGTTTTACATAAATTGGTGAATTATATCAATCTTTTGTCATCCCATATCAGCCTTGTCATGATCCCTACCATCTCCAATATGATTATTATTAACTATAATATGACCCTTATAAGCCTATCCATGAAGTGTATCAGCCCTATAACTAGCCTTCTCAATAGCTGGCTCCTCCTAGTACCTAGTCACTTCTCAAGTTAGTCCATTTCCACCTTCAAACAAAGTCTTTTGGGATATGAGAAGTACATTTTGGATCTTGAAACACTAAGGGGACATGGTCAAGATGTTATTATTGATATTATTCATAAGGTGAGAGATTAATTAGAGCTAGTTAAGAGAGAGTGGGAACCTATTGAGAGAGCCAATTGGTAAAGACTCACAAGTGAGAAGATAGATGTAGGTGGTTTGATTACATATTTAGAAGATAGGATAAGAATTTATGAGGATCATCCATTCCAAGTATATTATAGTTCATATCCAACTCCCCAATATTTTTATTAGTCTAACATTATTCTTATTCATGAGCCCAATCAATCTTATCAAAACCATATTTTCCCTAATCAACTAGAAGAGAGAGTTCGGAAGACAACCCTTATTTTTTAAGTAAATCTTGATAGGAAGATTTATTTATCCAATACATATATGAAATAGTCCATACCATCATAAAAATAAGAGGAATTTTATCCGTCATTTCCCTCTCCAATTGCATCCCCAACTTAAGAAGTGACCTTTATATATGAGATTCCAAGTTGGAGATAAGGTGGACAATCCAAGTCTAAGGAGATTCCATGTTACTTAAGCACTTCATCCATTCTCCAAATTACATCACCATCTCAAGAAGAGACTCCCAATCCTAAAATCCTTAACTTGAATAGGATAGTGTAATCATGGGGAAAGAAAGAGGATAGAAGCCTTGATAAGGATTATGAAGTTGAGACAAAGCTTGACCCTATACAAGTCCATCCCACCCTTCCTTATGAGACCTCTTATGTTACTGTTAGAAATATTTTACTCCTCATCCTCATGAAGATTCATATCATATTCAAGAGATAATTTTCCAAGAGAACATATTCAAGGATATTGAAGAGTTATGGCTGAGAATGAAATTGTTGAGTCAAGGTGTGATGGAAGGTTTAGACCCAAAAGAAGATCCTATCTATAAATACACCCCATCTAACCCCCCTCAAGAGAGTTAGTAAGGTGGATGATATTTCAATTAAGTGATTTTAAATTGGAAGGAAGATAACCAAGCTATTTTATCCTAAGGTATACCTATCCTTCTTTAAGAAGTACCAAAAGAATCCCCTACAATGCATTGTCAATCTTATTTTCAGTGATATGTTCCACTTCCACCAACTATTTCATCTTTTACTCACCCCATCACCATTTTAATTGATTTATATATGGTGTGGGAACATAAATAAGATCACTTGGTTGAGGAAAATTTATAAATCTTACTTGAAGAATGTATATCTCCTTGGCAGCCTCATTAGGCTAAGTCACGTGATTTCATGATGCCTAGTCTTGGAATCACCAAAAAGGAGAAGGATAGTGAAGATATTTCAGCCCTTTAGAACCAAAATCATATTATGATAGTTGAGATAAAACTTGAGATCCCTTAAGAGGTCCTCAAAGCTGAAGAAGTGACTCCTTATGTTGAGTCTTCTTGTTGTGTTGATGATGAAGAATGCCTTCCTTCTGTTAAAGAGGAAATCTTGGATGAAGTCATTTTGGATTATAAAGAAGAGGGCTTAGGAGATTCTCCTTTTATTACCATTAATTATGCTGATAAAAAATAATATGAGGAATTTTGGTAGTAGTTTGAAAACATTTGCAATGATTTTGAGTCTCTCAAGGGGTCTATAACTTCCTTAGAGATAATTGTAATTGATAGTAAGTAAAATGAAATTTTAAAAAATTACATGGATGAGCAAGAAAAAGTTTAATATCAACCTTGGGAGGAAAATAAAATCTCTCATATTCCAAAATAGTCTAAGGAACAAGAAACCACTCCTCTTGAAGCCATGCCTACCAAAAAGATACAAGTTGATCATGAGATGAAGAGTGGGTAGCAATATGAGGTATATGTACAAGGCCAAGAGGAATAATTTTACATTGTATAACTATTTTATTATTGTATACATTATATAATATCAATTTAAGTGCCAATAATTAGGTCTAATATATCATGTGTTCAATCCAAAAAGAAACATGCTTGGCACCATGATTCATCTCATGAAGCATGAGATGAAAGAAACTTCCCTTTTGATCCTAGAAAGGGAGGTATGTTTAATTATTAGTTATATATAGTTTTTTTCTTCCTATTTTTCTTAAGTTATTTAAGAATATGTGTGTCTTGTTATTGTGTCTATTTTGATTCGTGTGTGTCCTTTGTTTTGTATGGTTGAGGTAGTCAATTGGTCTTATCTTGATCAAATATTGTGGTCAATGTTCAAAGGTCTCCTTATTTTGTTTCAAACATAAGATTACTCCCTAATCCCAATGGATTAATAAGGCTATTGATATTTAGTATAGCAGGTATACTATCCCTATGAGTCACTAATTTGTTGACTAAATTTGACCCTCCAAGTCAAATTGGGACCCCTATAGGTCAAAAATTTATTTTTAGGTGTTTTTATGGGTATAACATTATTTCATGGGGTGTATTATAATATACTTGATCTAATTTAATGTCATATTAACCTTAGTATTAGTCTAATTAGTCAATATATCATTTTTATTCATTTTGAAGGTCATTAATAGAGCATTAAATGAGTTATAAAACCCCCTTGGGAAATTTTAAGGTTTAAAAAGGTGATGTAACATCACATGTGTCATCATATGTCTTAATCAACTATTTGTAATTTAAAAGTGGTAGGTTCTTCAAAAGAAAGGGTAGTTTTCTTCAAAAAAATGAGCATTTAATGAGGTGTATGGAATTGTATAGCCTCATATAGTTGAGTACACCACATTAGTATCTCTTCATCTGCCACATACTTTCTCCAATGATCAATTTTATCATAATATTCAATAAACTAATAATAATTTTCTCTTCTTCCACTAGGCTTGGTAAGCAAGATTGAACTTCATGTTTATACTTGGTATGGTCAATAATAGAGGTTTCAATAAAAATGATCTTCAGTGTCTTATACACTTAGTTATATTATATTTTACGTTTTATTTAGAATAAATATCATCCATGATTTATGAATCAATCCTAAGAAGCTGACCTATCCAATTTGCTTTCTAATATATGCACCCTATAGGTTTTGCCTTGGATTTGACAAGTCCATATATTTCACTTGATTTTTTTGTTTCCATATGATTTTTAATCCCTACTAAAATGATCCACATGCTTGGTTTAGTGTTTAAATTACTTTGGATATGAAAATAATCTCATGTTGCAAGAGGATGTACTATTTTGTGTTATAGGCTATTTTCACCATTTTTAGGATCATCATGCTTTGGAAATGATTAGATGAAGTTTAAATGGGTTCATAATAATTTTTAAATTATCCTCTTTATCCCCTTTACCTTTAAATATCTTTCTATAATTAATATTCCATGAGGATATAGTCATAATAATCATACAATTAGCTTACTCTGTAACTGTCATGTACATGTGCTCTCATGGAGGAAGTCATGTTGAAAAAGAAGTGTGAAAGCTTATCCTGAGTCTTGAAAAATTGTTATGTTTCATATAAACATCATTATAGGAGTTATATTAACTATAAAATTATATTATTTGGTACATTGTTCTAATTCATGCTTATTACATGCATATCTATCAAGATACACATACTAGAAACTAATGATGGCATCATAAAAGCCTTAGTAGAGGTTCAATTCCTTTTAAGAATGAGGATTTAATTATAATTTATTAATATAGGCCTATAAACCATTAAATTTAAATGAAAATGTGCACTATCCACCCCATGACCATTGTTTAAACACACTATCTGCATGCACTGTGAAATAACCACCTACATGTGGCTTAAGAGGGAGTTAAAGAGCCTTTTGAAGTGATTGGATCATGAGAAATATATTTTGGAAGTACTAGTGTAAATTAAGGTTCATTAAAATCCTTTTTTATTGGTTTCATATAAAATTGTACTGTTGATCACCTCCTATCATGAGAGGACAATGTTTAGGGACCTTTTCCCTAAAATAGGAAAATAAAGACCCTAATCATTTTGCCAAAGCTTTATAATAGGGCTACAAATTGTTTTGAATAATATAAATTACCTTTTATCTAACCCCATAAATATTAAAATGACCTTAAAATATTTGGAGGGCATATGTCTAGGGAGGATGGCTATTGAGAACCTCAAAAATGTATTTTCATGCACTAAACCCAGGCAATAGTCATCCATAGGATATTGAGCTTTAAGGACAGCCTTTACACCTAAGTTTTCAAGTGAGATATATAATCATGATAAAATGACCAAAAAAGTCTAGAACTAATTTAAACAAAAATAAATTTCACCTAAATAATATGTTATACTTTGTTTTGTCTCCCATTAGCACCTATATGTATCCTTTTTACCACAAAATGTACACCTATAGGATGGTTGTATGGTATCTTAAAGATTCAGATAAATAACCTAGATGAGGGAACTCAATCTAAGAATATAATTAATTAATTTATAATATGGTGTAAATAACTTAAATGGTGGTTTTATTCTTTTCTTCAAGGCCTATATCATATAGTTCACTTACAAGACCTCACACAGTCAACTATAGTTGACTATGAGAGGCATAAAGGAAAGGGACTATGCTTTGTATAAGGTATAGAATAATAAAGTGAAAAATTGGGTTAAAAAATGTAAATTTTTACCTAATAAAATATAATGGGATCACAAGTATTAATTTCAATCTCAAATTAGACAAGCATACCTACATGTGTCTCCTCTAAGGAAAAAGCATAGTCAAAAATTTGTACAAATAGTCTAGACTAAGAAAGAGTATAAGGATCATGTGGAAGGTTAGAGATATAACTGAAGATAGGAATCCCTCAAATATTATCATGATGGTATTATGGATCTCTCATTCTAGATAGTGAGTAGAGGAAGCCTTTTTTTAAGTGCACACATAGTCCATATGATAAATCCTGCATATAATCTATCTTCCTAAGAACCTGTTTTAGATTTTATTGGTGTTGGAGGGTCAAAGGAAATAAAAAAGGGATTATTTTTTATATATAATATATTTAAAATATATATAATAATTTAAAACTATCACCATTATATTATAAAATAGGGGAGTGCCCTCTATTTTTTCTCAGACAGAGGGCACTCCTTTTATGCACAAAACCTATAGACTTGGGTATTAGGGATAAAATGATGAAACATAAGATGATTGGACCATAAAATAAGGATTTTTAAGTTTAAAAACATCTAGGAAATCATTAATAACACCCCAAATATGGAGGGAACCTAATAGGATGGTTTGGATTGTTAAGGTTATAATCAAGGCTAAAAGGTAGGGTTTTGTCGTAAAGACCAAATGTGAGGTTGGTTTTACTTCAATAATTAAGTATGATTTATAACTAATTTTTAAATTTGTATGAGATAATAATATATATTTTAAATCTTTTATTTTTTAGACAAATCATAAATAATCCATTTTTTAGCTTAAAACTAGCTCAGACTTATAGGGAATGCAAGGACAAACTCGATAGGAGATGTTTAAATGCTCATATGTATTTTGATGATTTGTTTAGAGATATAAGAGTTTTATAGTTCTTATCAGGGGTATTTAAGATCATTATTGTGGAAATTATTTTAATTCCAATGTTCCATCTTTATGAATGAAGCTTAAGGGCTTAAATTATCAAAAACCCTCTTAAACCCTTAGTCTAGACTCGAGGAAGGAAATGAAGGAGATAATGAAAATAAATGGAATATTTTTCCTAGTAAAGGGATTTTATTTTGTATAATTATTAGTTAGGATCCATACCATTAGTATTTGTTGTATGAAACTATATGGTTGGGGTATAAAACATGGTATTTATAACTATTTTGTGCATTATGTAGGTTATAAGAGGTTTCAAGAGATGAAATAAATTTTTGAATGAATATTGAGACTTAATATAACTCCTTATTACAATTTCATACCATTTAAAAACACTCAAGTGTTTAAATAATAACTCTCATCTCAGCTAGTCAAAACTGGCATAGTGAACATGATAGTGAAAAGGGTGAAAACTTCAAGTGGGAGTCTTTTTAAGGTATGCCTACTACCTCTAAGACCATATAGGGTATTTATATGTGTCATTAAATTAATTTTATTAATTTTTATGGAAAATTTATGCCTTTTTAAAGGCCAAGTGTGAGGCGTGATATAAAAGGGAGTTTCTTAAAGTACAAATGGTGATGGCTCACTTCCAAAAGTTTCTAGATGATCAAAACTACAACCAATGAATGGAGAGGAATTTAATAAATCCTTCCCTCTCATTCAAATCATCATACCTATCCCTAGTCAATTTTGGGACTTTTAAACAGGGCTAAATCATGAATGTAATTTTTTAAGCTAGTAAAAGGAATTCCATGCCATTTTTCATGAGTTTCATGACTTAGAAATACTCTTGTCTATTATAAAATTGTATGGTCCATTTAACACTCTATTATCATGCTCAATTAACTCATTTTATCACCTTTAAAAGTTACATTATGACCTTTAGACTTATTTCTTCTCCTCTCTCTCTCTCTCTCAAGTTTTATAAGAACTAGCCATTTTGGCCTTTGTAAATCATGCTCCACTTGAGTATGGTGAATCCCTACTCATTTAAATCTCTCATGACTAGCCATTTTGTCTTTTTTAAATCATTTATCAGTAAATAATACTAATTTTTACCTCTTCCATGACTATTCATAGTGTGTTTTACGTAGATGATTGTTCTTGATTAGTGACGATTCTTATTTCATTTGCATGTCGTCTCATTATCTCACCTATTTGCAGTTGGAAAGCTTCTTCTTGTAGGTTGTGTGAAGTGTTCTAGTAATTTTCAAGGTTTAGTGAATTATCCTATTAAATAGTGTTATTCTAGACCTTTTGTCTATTTCTCATAGTCTAAATATTCATCCATAATTTCATAATGAAATATTGATGTGAGAAGATACAAATTGGAGAAGTGTACATTTGGTTAATCCCTTGTTCTCATGTGTAACATGTAGCTATTTGGTAGTGATCATATATTTGATGTATCACCTCATTCAAGATAGTTTACATTCGGTTTTCTCTCTCCGTTTTCCCTCTTAAGCATAGGTTTAGTATTGGTCTTTAGGTGGTACATGAAGGGAGCTAGCCCTATGTAGAGATTCACCTCGTGATTATAATACCCATAGCTTAAAGGTGTTTTAATTATGAAACTTGGATGAGGAGAGATTAGAAATCTCCTCCAAGTGTGTAAATCCAAGTGACAACAAACCCTAAGAGAATGGTACATCCATGTAGATTCTTACTTGTTAGGTAGTAACTTTAAAAAAATTACTAGTGAGACCACAATCTAAATTAAAGTGAGAAAAGGTGATATTTTGATTGTATTTTTATATGTGGATGGTTTCATATTTTTAAATATCTAAAACTATACTTCTCAACTATATAGATATAATACCAAGACAAGATAAAGAGGCATAAAGCAAGATAGACATCCGAGCTAGTTGGCCTAACAAAAGGAAAAGAGGTCATAAGAGTCAACTGAGTTATATGAATTGATATTTTACCAAAAATAATTATCAAAAGACATTTTAATTTACTTAAGAGGAATTTTATGGGTTATT
>JARHVA010008740.1:120000-207500 GCA_037957365.1 Torreya grandis
AATTTATACCTATAATATGAATCCAATTTAATCCATCATTATCTAGACCCCATTGTATGACACCCATATTTTGCATATAATGGAAAGGACCAACACACAACTTTTGGAGAGAGTTTTGAATGCCACTTAAATTTTCATTTTTTTGAATGATAAATAAATTTAAATCCCCAATGATAACTTTATAAATCAATTCCTAAATAAATACATGAATATGTTTATCCTTATAATCTTTAGTGACATTCAAAATAATAATAATTATCAAATCAACATTCATACCAAGAGGGTATAATTCACTAAAATAATCTAAAATGGATGGCCAAAGACATGGGGGTGTGATGGAATATAAATCTTTATGTATCTATCCTAGGAAGCTGACCTCCATCACTATATATATATTTTCTCAATATTCTTATTAAATCTTTAGATAATGCTTCCTAGTTTTTTATATTTTTTAAAATACTTTCATTCAACACACACAAATCTTCAAACCTTTTCTCAAAAATTCTATAACACTTCATTACTTCATGATTTTTTTATTTGATGGAAGTGTCAGATTATGATTGGTGAAAAAAATTATAATTTTTTATAATATGTTACTTTATAGTTTCACATTTTTACACCAAGTGTCCATGTTGTTGAACCTAGGGGTTTTTAAGAAGGAAACAGTCCATTTTCCAATAAATTTGTTAGTTATATTTTTCATTTGATTTAAAGCCCTTGAATATATCTTATTAATACTATACAAATTAGGTTTAAATCTTATTTATCTGAACATTGTAAAGTTCCACTTTGAAATAAATCAAACACCTTATCAGAATAATCCCTAATGGGTTAGTACATAAAAGAAGGAATTTTCTCTTCTATAGCTTTTGTGTTGTGCATTTTATTTGTATGAACAAGTGTCTATCTTGTTCATGTATTTATTATATTTTTTCCCTATTTCAAAATTCTTCTAACCTCTTAATTGGATAAGGTCATGTGTAGATAAAACTCTTTCTACAAATGAATCCTTATAAATTTCTTCATTTGCTTCATTATATTGGTTACATATTTTGTGAACAATATGGAATGGAGTAACTATTTTCACAAATATTTCCCTTCTAATAGAACATTTATTTCTTAATGATAGTGAATTGTATTCTTCATTTGAAATAATTCCATGTTGTGCTATAATTATGTGTTAGACATCTACAAATTTGAGCCTTGTGGTTTTTTTATCCATCATATATTCAAGGACTTATTCTGATTTGATAGTACTTGAGGGTTATTTTGAATCAAACAAATTAAAAAATGATACTTCGTTGGAATGTAATTATGTTTTATAAATGAATGAATTATAACATTGATCCATATATCATTCATATTTGTTATCTTGATATTATCATCCCGCAATTCATATATCTCTATAGGAATGTTTAAGGCATAATTGGTAGGGGAAATATACCATGTAGATAATTCACTATGTGTCTGAATAGAACTTTATGCCAATAAAAGTGTATGAACTTTTTATTCAATATTATGCTTCTCCAATGGTGTGATTAATTTTATAACCTTAGTCAAATATGCATACAAATATGTTTCCATTTCTTGTCTTGTTTTCTTCAATGCTTTTTACATCATGATCATAGGGTATCTTAAAATCATAAATGCATATTTACATGGTGGTAAGTGAAAGAAGTTAGTTCCCTTTGTTCATGTTTTTATTTCAACATAATTTGTATTCTAAGTACCAAATTATCTCTATCTATCAACCTAGACATTTAAAGGTTGTCATAGCTATTAAAATTAAACCCAAAAGTTTTACAAGAAGTAAAAAAATTCATTTTTGTCAATTCCATTTTACTAGGTGTAAATTTATTAAAATTGATTGTAGCATAATGGATAATTCCCTCTTCTCTATTTCATACTCAACTTTGAATTGAATGGTATCATCAAGTTCATCCTTATAATAGGTAGGGATTATTCCAAGTGGAGATGATTCTTATCTAGATATAGTGATAAATAAATAAATATTTTCATGCATATTTCTCAAACTAAACAACTCAAAATACCTATTAGTAATAGGAGTTTTGTTGCCACAAGAAAATGGAAGATGGTGATGTGGAAGCAATTTTAGTTTTGGTATATTAAATAGTACTATATTCAATTTTATTTATATTAAGCCATTTTTCTAAATTTTTAGTGTGGAAATTTATTTATCACCTAAAGACATGCAAATACATTGAAATTATTTAATTATTTATCTTTTGTAGAATATAAGTTGCGTATTATATCACTTAATTTTTTTTTTGATTAACTAGTGACTATTTATATATCAATAAATGTGAATTATAATCTAAAATCTAAAATATATATTAAATATTCATAATATATACACTAACATGGAAATAAACTAAACATGTATGACCAAACTAAAAATAATCATGTTGAAGGTATCTCCTAGGATATTCCTTCAATGTCCCATTGAATTTATGACAAGGCCCACAAAGGAATATCATATCCAAAGTAGAACTAAACAGAGGAAACTAGAGGGCATTTTAAATACAAGTATTAAATGTGTCAAGGATTATAATTAATAACAACAATAGCCTATATAAAATGAGAGGCAAAGGAATATATAAACATCTATTTTGATTGAGAAAGAAGAGGGGGAAGTATGTTTTAAATATTCAATTTAAGAGGTTCGAGGTAAGGTGTTAAAACATTAAAAAGATGTGGATGATCTACAGTCTAAGGCTTCATAATTTTTATTAAAACATAATTTGACCTCCATGTGTGGGACAAGTCATCAACACTCATCATATCCAATGATATGATGCAAAAATAATAAATTATGATGCATATCAATCAACACCAAATTCTTACACATACTATGAACCATGAGAAGCTCCAAGCCATTTCATTCAATAAATTCATGACATTCAATGACAAGAGCCAAAAACATGAATGTATTACAATGTTTTCTAGCTTGGACAAGTTTACGAAAACTATCACAACTACCACCAAGACCCAAGAATAAAAACACCAAAAAATAAAAAAAGCTTACAATTATTCTTGTATCACAATTTTAGAGAAAATGGTCTCAACAACCCACTGATTAAGGTTCAATGTACCTAGATTAGGTGAAATAAACCATGGGGAAGTTCCCTCACTCAGTGGGTGGGAAATAGTTCTTTCATAATAGGCTTAAAATGGAATAAAACTACCTAACCTAGCCTATAGTTGATTGTTATGTCAAAACACCCATCAACATGTATCTTTAAGGTATCTCCTAGGATATACATTTCAAACATTCAGAAGAGTTAATTTTTTTTATCAATGTATATCCTAAAAGATACCTAGAAGTTACACATGAAGTTATTAAAAGGGAATTTGAAGGCCCTTTAATAAATATCCCAAGAGGTACCTTAAAGGTTGTTGTTAATGGTCATAATTTCAATGGGATGTTTAATGTATCTCCTAGTAGTTACTTGAGTGGAATTTTCCTTCATCTTGAAGACATTATTTGAATGGATTTGTAATACCTTCAAGGAATATCCTAAGAGATAACTCTAAGTTACCCATGAAGGTATTATATAGGTTTCAAACATTCTTTGATAAAGTTAAAATTCTTTGCACCCCATATTTTTATTCTCCCAAATCCCTAAAAGTATGACACTTGGCATGCCCTCATTAAAATAGGCTCACAGAAGATACCTCAAAGAGTGTCATCATACATTATAGGGAATTTTGAAGGTATATCCTAAAATATACCTTCAATGTGCACAATGTTGTATGTAAAACACCATATATTTTAGCATTAAAGAACACTTTGGTTGCACCTGATCTCCAATTATACCCTATTTTTCATTAGAATAACTTATTGAAACTAATCTATTAATGGAAATTTGTGAAGTTTTCCATGTATTTAGGTTTGTTTATTTGGGTTATGTTATTCAAAATTACTTATTCAACACTATGGACAATTTTCTATCTTTCAAAACTTTCAATATATTAGAAGTTTTTAGTCTTCAGCATTTTGGTCTTAAGTAACTTTCTATTCGATATATTTTTGGTGGACAAATTTCCTTTAAAAATTTCATTTATGGCACCTTCCTCTATGGAAATTTTACTTCAATAACTTTGGTCTTTAGAAGGTTTTGGTCTTAGATAACTTTATCTTCGACATTTTTAATTTGGAAGGTTTCAGTTGGGAACTTTATCCTTGACAACATCTTCCCAAATAAAAATCTCCCTAAAGAACACTTGGTTTTAAGAATATTTGGATACTTTAATTCGAATCCTTTGGTTAATAACTTTATTTTTAGTGAATTTCCCCAACAAATATTCCTAAATGAATCTCTTTGAATAACATTCTTGTCTTTAGGGCTCTTCATTTAGAACCATGGGCTCATCGTATCACATCATTCATCTTGAATGAAAATGCCAACCTCACAACCAAACCATTTAGTGACAAGTGTCAAACAAAAAAGTAACACTATGGGACCCTAAATGAATAAACAACCTACATGACATACCCACTAGGCCTAGGTGGTCAAGTTTGAATTGAATAAAGGTGATGATCTTGTGATGTTAGTGATTAATGGTACATAAACTATAATTAATGTATAAATCTATAACATTGATCTCCTAATCAAGTTCACCTCATTTAATTATCATTGATCTCGAGTACACATAGCCTTTTATGATTTAAAAATCCTTATATGCATCTAAAAAAATCTATAATTTGTGTAATAGAGTTCTAGGCCACCATTTTTAAAAGCTCAAATCACACCAACATTAATAACTAGTCATGGTGTCTCCATTAAAGGCATACAAGGGATCTCAATCACTATATAGGTTCTCCGTTAAGGATTCCACAAAATACTTAGACACAATTTTTAATGTAACAATGTTCAACAATATCCATGCCAATTACTCACCTCTATGAGAGGTCATAGAGAATGTCAAACCATTTTCATGTGAAGAAGACATATCCATAAAATAAAATAAGTTGTAACTGACTTATTTCTTTTCAAACTCTAGGAACACCACTGTACAGTTGTTAAAACATAAGTCATCCCATGTATCATATTACTATGAGACTTATTATTCAGAGGGATTATTATATATAATGAATATCTACACTATGTCAATAACAACACAATCATTGCATACATATTAGATGATGCATTCATGAGGTATTTATGCTATCACAATCTAGATGATATATTTAGTGTATAGTGTGGTTAATTAGAATAAAAAAACAATGTGGATCAAAAAATAAGGAAATTTATTCTTATGGTGGAGAACATTAAATTCAAATAAATAACTAATAACCCCATGCCCATCTCTTAGTTTTGAATATGAATCTATATTTGTATAACATTTTTAAATCAACTATTTGGACACCTGTTGATGCCTAAAAGTAAATCATAGCATTTATAGAGTGTTAAAAAAAACTTATTATTTTTGGATACAAATAATCCATTACATGAGTATTTGGTCATGATCTTCCTGAGATCTTTGGTGGAATAATGACAAAGCAATTGACTATTTTAAAAAATGATAATATAACTAGTTGTTGGGAGCAACCATGGTCTTAAATTTCACTTGTGAATATTAAAGTAATATAAACTACTTTAGTGAATTATGATCAAAACATAAAGTCTAAAATATAATATAACATGTATATTTACAATGAAAACTAAGCTATAGTGAATTAACAAAAAAATGAGAAAAAGGAAGGGTAGAGTTGAAAAAGAGTTTTTTGATCTTTAGTCTAGACATTATGACAAAGCTTAAATTTCATCCAAACATACACCAATACCAATATATAGCATGAAATAACTAAAGAACATATCCTACCATATATTAGGCAAATGTCTAAGGGAAGGCAAAACAATCCATATAAATATATATGTTCAATTTAAATATTTACTCCCACAAACAAATTTCATTAGCAAAGTTGCAAAGAAAGCATGGAAAATGAAATGAAACTAAGATATTTAAATCAACCTAACATGAGCACAAATTGATAATTATTCATTTATATGTGCACATCAAGAATCTATAGAAATAATTCAAATCTAAAAAATTAATCAGATGGTTCAAGAAGTAGCCATAATAATAATCACACAAATAAATACTTGATAATCTTTATAGAATTCCTTGCCTGTATTGATTTCTCCAAGTTTACAAATATTTTTTTCTCAAAAAATCCCACATTTTTACAAATTAAAATACCCATTTTATAGAATACTATGGAGGTATGTTAGTCAATCATATCAAATGATAATTGCACAAGTGTCAAGGATAGTTGTCCTTCCACAACATTCTAGAATTAGGCACTTTACAAATGACTAGCCTATAGGCAATGTGATTTAAAAAAATTCACATGATTTTAAAATATATAATATTCCCTTAAAAATATAATTTACATGATTTTTTACAAGGGAATATTTTAAGTCAACAAATAGGACTTTGAGAAGCACTTGTTGTAGTCCTTTATCTTTGCTCTAGGATATTCATTGCCTTTATCTATTACTCATCAATTAGCTTGAAGTTAATGATGGGATCCATGAAAATCTATTATTATTGATATACCATGTCTTTGAAGTATATATTATCCCTATCCAAATCTTCCTTGATGCTTCTAGCATTACTAATATTCTCCTTTGTAGATAGCATTAGGTTCAAGATCCTTTTATTGTTTACCCCTATTTTTCCTTGGCTTTGATTTTTCACCTCTTTCATGAATTGGGTTTTCATATGTTTGAACTCCTCATATATTTTTAATCCAATGGGACTAAGATTAGTTGGGTCTTTGATCAAGCTACCCAATATAAGCATTATCCAGTTCTCTAATTATTTGAATTATTTTGAAAGATCTTCCAAGTTTTTGGACCATTTATTCAAACATTTAATCTTCTCCATAAATATAACCATATCCATATTTAAGTGGACTAGGATAGATATACTAAACATAGGATTTTGGTCCTCTATTAATATATTTATTATCTCTTTCATGTTATTGTATGAACCTTACCATAGGTTTATTTGGTTTGTAGCTAAAGTACCCTATTTTACCACAATATCCTGTTTGGACCTTATAGATTTGAAGGAGATAAATATGTCATGCATGGTTACTTTAAACTCATTGATCATATCCCTTTGAATAAATAGAATATATTATTCTTCGAAGTTCTTATTGTATTACTTTAGCCCTTTAATAGAAGCTTACAACTATTACGATTGTTCTTGGGCCAAATCCAAGACATCTTCTTTAAATATTGCGTCATCACTAGGTATATGTACTTAATTATAAGTCAAATTAGTCAAGGGATCCACCCTTTTTATGTAATTTCTTCACCATGTTTCATGAAATTTTCTCAATCACCCCTTGCAAACCAATAATACTTGGCTCAAACCTGACCCTAACTAGATATTGGATCACATGTGGAATTGGTACCTTTACTTATGATTGGGTTTTTGGTTGGATTGGAGTAACCAATATCCTTGATTATTTATCTTATATATAAATTATCCATGGATTCAGTTCTTGATACAAAGGGATGTTGGTAGATTTAACCATAGCCCAAACATTATGGATAGTACGCAACTTTTATATCATTGGTTCATAAATGAAACACTATATAATTGGTGGTCCATACAATAATTTTTACTCACTAAAAAGTTGAATTAATGCAAATGAGGGGTAATATTCACTTTAGGTTTCTTATTCCTTGAGACAAGTGTAGTCTCAGCTTTCCTTTTAGGGGTGTCCATATCCATCAAGTCTAGTGACTTTCCATTATCATTATCCTTCTTATCTTCATCAAATTTTACCTCTTCTATGTCTGAATATATATGATAATCCATGGATATCATCTTTAATGCATCCTTAAAAGATGCATTAAGATCTAGGGATATCATATGAACTTATCCTTGAAGTGACTCTTATTCTACTGCCTTGGAAGATTCAAGAGATGATGAACTAGAAGTTATTTTATATGGACTCTTCTCTTTTAGTTTATTCTCTATTTGTGTATCTATTATGTTGGGCTTATAATATTCACCCCTTATCAAATGATAGTACCTAGAGCCCAATTACCATCTATCATCTACCTTTTGATCTCTAAATAGTCTAGACTTTGGTGTTATGTTGTGCTCCTTCAATCTTCTAGTTACTTCAAATTATGAGGATGATTTAATGTATATGAAATTAAAATCACTAGGTTCATGCTCATAAGGTACATTTAAAATAACTTTGATACTTAAATGGTCTTTCACCTTCCCATAAGGGTTCTATTTCCTAAGATCATCCATTTTTAGGTTGAAAGACAACTTATGCTTTGATATTACCTCAATATTATCCCACTATCTAAAATTTGTCTTGCCAATTATCATTTGAAAGATATGCAAGGGTTGCTTTCTTTTGGTTTTACAAAGGCCATTTATACCATGGAACAACTGATAGGCCACCTCTTGTTCTACTAGTTTGTCAAGAACATGGAATCATAACTAATAATATTTTAATCCCAAAAAAATCTCATTACATCTAACACCTTAAGGGAGACCCTATTTTTTTAAGGAAAAATCATGAATCCTTCAAAAACCCATCTTTCCTTTTACTTTATGGAATTTGGAGCTCTAGATGAAATTTTCACTTGTGAAAATTACTTCATGGGTTCTAGACCCTATGAAGCACCAAGACCCAAAACTGTGGAATATAGAACTCACCATGCCCTTTACACATTATCAAACACTAAAAATTCATGGTAGAATTTGAATCTCACCAAGCACCCATCTGATAGAATCTAGAACTTACGATGCACTTTGTACATTTTTAAAATGTGCAAAGTGCATGACAAGCTCTAAATATTATCAAACCTTTAATAAGCCCTTCTATAGAACCTATAACCTTAGTTAAACGTTACACATTTACAAACATTCAAAGTGCACCATAGTCTTTGTAATTTTCCAAACATCTACCCTTATACATTGTGGAACCTAGAACCTTGAGTGCACTTTGCATTTTCCAAACTTGCAATGTGCCCCATGGGTTCCACCTCCCACCAAATTCTATCACCCTATCTATGGAGAGTATACATACTTCAACAAGATCTAACCTCCACCAGATAACCAAGTCTCCTATTGAATTTTGAAACTAAAGTGCACATTTCACATTTTTGAAAGTACAAAGTGCATGTCATGTCCTGCTTCTTGCCAAGCCCAAATTCTTATGGAAAGTGAACTTACTTCAAGCAAGTCAAACCTCCTCCACTAACAAATAGAGATCACATCAATTACAAGTTATCCTATAAAAAATATGTCATTTTTACAAATCATTATCATTTTTTAAATATCTAATTATGATTTGGAAGCTCTAGCTACTCATGCCCTTGCCACTAACCTCAATCCTCATGCATATGAACTTGTAGTTCAATTCATGACTACAAAACTTCAAATCCATGCCACCTACACCCATAAAATGGTACTTCCATTGATTTTATATGATAATTTCCTTCCATTTTAATCTTTCAAATTGCTCTCATTTCTTACAAATTTTCTTGTTTGAATTCTCATTTGGCTTGCTTGATTAGGGTTTTTTCCTTAAAACCCATCATTTAAATCACTAAAGGGTAGATTTTTGTGTTTATCTTGTCAAAATTAGCATATCTAGGGTATTATATGGTAATCTAGGGTTTTATTATTGAAAAAATCATCTCAAGGTTTCCAAATCTTGCATACACCATTATTCGAGAGAAACCCTCATTTTTCCCTCCAAGGTTTCACATTAAAAATCAAGGATCTTCAAGTGAATTTTCCAAAGTATACACCTTTAAATAAAAAAATAAAATATTCCTTCCAAATATTCCCAAAACATCCCTATAAACACTAGACCTACCTAAGGAATTTAATAATCCCACAAGCCTCTAAGCCTTCATAGAGAGTGGATGTGCTCCAAGCACCTTCCACTTCCATTGGAGATCTAGCATGCCTTAGGCACCTTTGACCCCTGTCGACTCCAAGTGCACCAAAAAGTGTAGACATGACTCAATAACCTCTCAATTATAATATATATTTCATATCCCTCAAGCATTATTGAAACTAGATGTTCTTTGTGCACCTCCAAGTTCTGTTAGAGAATACAAGTGCTCTAGACACCTGCAAGCTTCACCAACTTTCATAGTTAGCTTATTTTAAATAGTAAATTAAATTTTCATTCCTCCCAATGAAAGGAAGTTCAAATCTAAGGGCCTCAGGGTGACTTCTTATTTGGAGTCCAATATGGAAAAAATAATAGATTTAGATTTAGGTCACATTGACCTAGGAGATTTTTGGGCTAGGATAGGTGCAATTTTCAAAAGTGACTAGATCCATAGTATCTATCACTCTAGTTTACCATAATATGTAGCCTCCCCACTTTCCATTCAAATCCTTAAGTTTATACTCATAATGGACCAACATTATGACCTTGATAGGAGACAAGTCTTCACTAAGGAAGGGGAAAAAGTTCTAGATTTTGATACCGACTTCATCAACACAATTTTTACCATGCTTGAGTTCAATAGTTATTTGGATATAACTCCAAAAAAAAATTCATAGTTTTATGAGGATAAAAAGGATGGATGTTAGAAGATCATTAACAATCAATGGCTCAAGACTCCTAAACATTCCTCCACTATATTTCCAAGGACTATGTATAAATCTGATTTCATAAAAGAGGTGGGAGATATCATAACACTATTACACAGAGTCACTAGCAATCCTGATGGCAAGTGTTACCAAGACTAGATGCAATAGTATATATAGATAATCAGAGAGAATAAAAAATAGATATATTTTTCCTAGTTAATAAGTGATCCCCTCCATAACAAGTTGATGGAGGTGCATATAACAAATAAGTTCTATATGACATCATATGTTGTCTATATCCTAGCCAAAGGAAGATTGTTCCTAGGCCTCAATATATTCCTTAATGAAATAAATAG
Organism: Torreya grandis; assembly: GCA_037957365.1. Taxonomy (NCBI): domain Eukaryota; kingdom Viridiplantae; phylum Streptophyta; class Pinopsida; order Cupressales; family Taxaceae; genus Torreya; species Torreya grandis. The sequence continues at coordinate 130,977 of JARHVA010008740.1, forward strand.
AGCTTATAACTACTACCCTAATCTCACATTATAGGATAGTAAATGATAATTCAGGAGACTTAATGATGCTTTCATGTACAACATCATCATCATGTTTAAATAGGAGCTTGGGAAAATAAGGTTCTCTCAAGTAGTAAAAGATGAGATTATTGAGTGGAGTTAATTATTCATACATTTCCCCACCTATTCCAAATTAGAGTATCTAGATTCAGTGATGTCCCCTACACACTTCTTGATATGTGAGTGATAGATGGGTGTTATTAGATTTATTTAGACAACTTCTGGATACATATAAGTTCTTTTCACACATACACAAGGTAGGGATATGTTTCCCTATTTCTATTAGCCATTATACATGCCAATCTCTCTTGAAAGATAGAACTATGGATGTAGAGATGTTCCAAGTAACACTAAGGACTCTGGAGTCTAGACCTTACTTTGATCCATACAATAATGTCACTACTACACTAGAACTATAAAAATATGAGCACATGTCATATTATGATTATCTTTGGGAAGACTATAATGATGAAGAAATGGTCAGAATGAGAGACTATTCTAGGATGTCCCTAAAAAAAATAAAAGACTATGATCTAGCACTGGTCCTTAATAACTTGTGGATGAAAACTCTAGATTAGATGTAATGTAACTCACATAGATCATTATTAGTCCTCTACCAATAGTGAGGTGATTAGTTCATGAATCCTTATTTCTATTCAATATAACAACCCATGCTATTAATAGAATGATCAATTGGCTAAGAAGCAAGGGTTTATAAGTCATAAGGGGGACCATAGGGGTTAAGTAAAAGCTTCTAAATCTAAAAGAAGGAGGTATCACTCCTTCATATGAGGGCCAAAATGAGTCCTTGTAGGAACTTGACAAAGGAAAGAAGAGGAAGAACACAAAGGCAAGGAAAAGGAAATCAACTAGATAGGGAGAGGCTAGAGAGGAACCAATTGATCTTTAACTTGAGGACATATCAGCATTATCATAGGGGTCTATATTTTTAGATCCCATATCCCTAACTCCTATTTATACTAGTCCTCCTTCTCCTACACATATTGTATAGGAGGTTTTGACACCTCCACCAACTATCTCAACTCCTTAAGTATCTAAAGTTCCCATTGCTCCACAAGTTTCATCTCCTCCACCTTCAAAATCAACCTTTCCACTTACATCCACTTCACCTACCATTACAACCACCTAAATAATCCAAGTGCAATTAACACAAATAAGTCACATGAACACTCAAGATCCACCTATAGTGGAAGTTCATTTTTTCACTCCACTTTACCTTCCTCCCACTTCACCTTCCCCATTTGATCCACTCCTAATTTCAATTCCTTCCATTTTATCACCATTAATTCCCAACACTGAATTACCATGGAATTAGTCATCTTGACTATGGTTCATAGACCACATCAACCCCTAAGATGCATACTATTTACCCTTAATCTCAACCCACTATTTTCACATCACCAACCCTGAGTGGTCTTACACACCTAATTGACACATTTAGTGTTTTGGCTTCCATCCTTCCACCTATTCCTAAATTCCTAAATTCTATGATTGTTCCATCCTCAAATCACCCAATAGGCACAAATACTTCCATTGCCTCCACCCACCCCCATTTCCACTATTTTATCTATACCATTAGTAAAAAATGGAGCAACTAAGACACTTGGAGAAAATATTGATTTGAAAACTACTAATGAGAGTGGATCCTCAAAGGTGCCTCTTAAGCAACCACTAATATCATCTTCCCCAGAGTCTCCCTTGGTCATAGTATTAGTTAGTACAACTTAATTAGCTACAAATTCCTTGGTGATAGTGTCAAATCAATAGAAGGTTACCCCTAGTTGGTTAGCCCAATCAGTAAGTAAAAAGAGGAAAATAATTATTGATCTCAACACTTTAAAATTTACCATGTAAAAAGTCAATAAGAATCCAAAACCCACTCCCAAACCTCTCTCAAGGACATTTACTTATGATAAGGGAGAGAAATATGTTGAAATTGTAGTTCCCCTACCAGACAAATCAAAAGAGGATATTATGGTGAAAGATTATTAGTTTTTTGATACACACCATGGTCAAAAAATAAGAGAGGGACTCAAGCATGATGTATAGATAGGTATCAAATCTCTCTTCTTAAGAATTGATCATGATAAATCCACCTAAGATGATCTAAAAATAAAGGTTGATCAGTTAATCAAAGTACTCAACCAATTCATAAAGCTCAGTGAAACATCAAAACAATTGCAATAAGTTCATACAATCAGTCAAAATCAAGCTACAATTGATTATATACTAGAGATTGCTCACATGGTAAGGGATATAAAGAATTTTATGAGGAACTGATCATGAAAGGTAATAGATTTATTTTAGCCATGATGGAGCGTTATGGATTCATCATGGAGAGAAAAGAAATTGTGAAGGAATAAATTAATAGCTACGAAGGATAGAATCAAATATTATATATGTATTACACCAAATTAACAACCATAAAATCAATTGATATGAATACCCTCACTACTAAAAAAATATTAAAGGATGATGCTAAGCATGAGGAACTACATAGGGCTATTCAATTCTAGATAACAATACTAACAAAGTCTATGGAATGAGCCAAAGAGGCTCATGACAAGGCTATTGATGTGTTAATATGAGATTTATGGCATGATGAGTTTAATGTCATGCTCACCAATAGATGATGCCAACAATATCCTTTAATTAGAATAGGTTCATAATCACTTTAAGGCAATATTTGACTTTGAGTCTACAAAGGACATAGTCTTTGTCTTAAGTTCCATTCATAGGTTCATTAAGTATGAGAAGGCAATTGATCTGATGAGGATTGAAATGCAGGACATAAGAACATTAAAGAGAACTATTTGATGTCCAGGTAGATTGTGCAACCTCAAACATCTATTCTTATAGGCTAGATACAGAGTGAATTCAAAATATTTTCAAGGCCTTTTATACATATATAGAGAATTTGTGGGCCAAGAAAGATAATAAATCTAAGGAAATTCTAGGCATTAATTAATTTTCCCTCTCTTTTGAATATTTTCAAATGTTATTATCATGTGTAATTTCATTTTAAAGACATTGAAAATTATAATTGTAAAAGTACATTTTTATTTTTTATAACTCTTTTGAGAAAGGGAAAGACATATTTTTTACACTATAAATTTTGATAATGTGAAAGTTGTGAAAAGAACAAGTGAAAATTACACTTTCCATTTTTTTATTAATGTGAATTGTTAAAAAAGTGCAAATTCATAAAGTGTAAATTTCATGGTTCTTTTTGGCAAAGTGATAAAGACTTAGAAAGTTGTAAAAGTCTCACTTAAAGTTTTCATGCTAGGGTTTGCATGAAAAGAAACTTGGAATTAATTTTCAATGTTATCTTTTATTTAGAAAAGGTCAAGTTTTATTTTGAGCACCTCTTTTTCATGAGGAGGTTATTTTTATCCACTATCAGATAAGGAAGCATTTCATGGAGATCTTTAGTTCTAGCCATGCCATATCACACCATATTATGCCTATGATCACTACTAGCTCATGCGTGCCGTGTTCTAGACATTCCACAAGTTCAAAAATGCTATAAATTGAAGATATTGCCTCTTTTTCATGAGAGTTTTTAGATATGCATGATCCTTTTTTACTAAATGTTTGAGTTTTAACAAATACATGTCTTCTATGACATATTTTGTATAAAAATGCGTAGACCCCATGGTCCAATATATATTTTTATTTTTAGTTATATTTTATGCATGTTGAATGTATTTACTAAAATTTGTAACCTTGTGAGAGAAATAAAGTTAAATATTTGACTTTCTTATCGTTGGAATCTCTATGTTGTGCAGGTTATTTGATTATTTGTGGATGTTTAGTCTTTTATTTTAGTCATAAGAAAATTCATCTATGGTATTCTGCCCTCTTGATAACATTTTTTGAAATAAATACCCTTTTCCCTTTTATGAAAAATAGCTAAAATACTACCTTTTATTTCCAAATTTGCATGAGTCTATGCCTAAAATTAATTCAATCTTTTTTTTTCTCTATTGTGTTTGTCAAGTAAGCATATAGATCTACTATACAATATTTGGTGCAATCACCATATTCATTTTTTTTAAAATTTCAATTTTTCAACCTTTTTGCCCATCAAAACCCTAATTTAAGATCAAAAATCACTAAAGAGTGAGATTACCACAAAAACTAGTATTTTATCAGTTTGTATTAGATTTAGTGAAAGAAAACCAACCTTCTCTAGATATTAACCTCAAATTACCAAGGTCCCATAGCTTTGGAGGTTTTTCCATTGTATCATTAGGCACTTGCACAACAAGATATAGAATGAAGACAAGTGAAATCCTATGTGATAATAATTTTTGGAATGCCTGATGGGACCCAAAAATTTCACAAAAATCAATGCTATTCTTAGTGAGCATTGTATAATTTTTATGCAAATATCAAAACACATATGACTCCACTGGCTTATAGACTCATAATTTCAAGGTGACGTATGCCAAGAATATAAACAATATTATCTATTAAAGGTAAGAGGGTTGATTTTTTAAAATTTTCATTTGCATCTAAAAAGATATCAAAAGCAGTCCACCTTAGCCTAAGGTATATCCTACAATTTTATTTCCATCCCCTTTGGTAACCCTCTTAGTATTATACATCCCATAATGGATAAAAAATTAGAATTTTATAGCTTTAAATACATGTAGTCCACTCATTTTGGCATAACATTATGATATACCAGTCTCAACCTTAAAAATCTTTCCATATTTTACTGGTGGAATCTTTACCACTGGTTCAAAACACATAAGAGATATTGTTGACCTCTGTTTAATTCATAACATGGTTCAAGATAATGTTGCAATTAGACTTCTAGTCTCATCTTTCAAAGGGAAATCCTTAAAATGGTATAAATTTCTTACTCCCACCTCAATATGGGTTTGGGATGAATTAGGTACTACAATGTGCACCCATTCTGAGGACAAGAGTGACCACCTTTCTTTAGTTGTATAGGTAACTACTATTCAACTAGCTCCTCTTGAGAAGATGACCAGTTTTAGTTACCATTTCCAAAAGACCTAAAATAGAATCTCAATATTTTTCAATACCACTACAAAAATTCTTTCTTTTATTACCTAAAAGCCCTTAATAGTGATATAGTTGTAATGATTCAGTCAATGGGTGGAACCACACTTCTTGCAGCTTATGATATTACAATAAGGGCATAAAATTATTTGATCAAAGCTAGGAAAATTTCACCAAGGCTACTAATGCCTCTATTTATATAAATATCCCCTATTCCCCCACCTACACTTTCTCCAATTCCTATTATGAGTAAGGCACATACTTTGACTCTTGCACCTTTGGATTATTTATATGAGGTAAAGTCATTACTTAAGAGTTTTGAAAATGAGTTAGTGGTAATGAAAAGATAGCAAGACCAAAAATAATTTTTTTTTAATCCATCTAACATTGCATACCAAGGGAATATGCATCCCTATCAAGGTAACAACTAGCAACAAGGAGAGAGTTCACAACCAAGACCTCAAAACACCCATGCTTTACTGACCCCAAGAGATTCCAAATCTATTATCCCTACTCAAAATAATTTGATTCAAGTGTACGAGTGGTGTTATCCTTTCAATCAGCCTCATAGTCAAAACACTTTCACCAATGGTGCAACCAATTAAACTTTGATGGTGTAAGGCATAACAAGTATGCAAGGACAATAAGAAGAATCTACTTCCTAATAAGCAGACACACAAGAATCTGCTAAAAATGAAACAACTTTTCTAAACTGGTAGGAGGATGATTTTGGTGGGATAAGCCAAGATGAAGCATTATTTAATAGTAGAGGTCTTGTAGCATGTAACACACATTATAATAAAAGAGTAATATAAGTTAATCAACCCCCTAGGGTAGAGAAAAATTCAACTTCTAAAGTTGTAGTAGAACCAACAAGGAGAAATATAGTGCAAAGGCCACCCTTTTTACCTACAAATCAATTCAAATCAAAGGTATCCACCCCAAATCTTGTAAAAGAGTATGTAACCCTTGAGAAAGCACTAAAAAAGTTTGGTAATATCCCTTTTAGCATAGTTGATCAAATGAATAAGACTAATCTAAATGCCACTTTGTGGGAAGTATTATCTATACCAACACAAAAGGACTTACTACAGGAGGCTCTAAATAATTTATAGATATTAGAAAAAGTTTTATACAAGGGGATACACCTATAATAAATATATATAAACCTCAAGTTGATAATAATATGGGAAAAAATTGTATGTCTCCTCCATTTTGTCTTTCACTTCTAATATGGAATCGTCTGGTATATAATTATATGGTAGATTCAAGGGCTAGTAGTTCAGTAACACCCAAGAAAATAGTTGATGCTTTAGGAATAAAATACACACCTATTAATAAGGGCATAGTGAAACTATATGGGACTATTGTTCAAACAATAGGAACCATAAAAGGACTAAACCTCAATATTCATGCTTGCCCAAGCCTATCAATTACTCAAGATATTTTAGTCATAGATCTTCCCCCATAATTTATCATTTGTCTTTTAAGATATTTCAACACAAATATGGAAGGATTTATATCTATATATTGGTCTCACATGCTACTTAAAACAAGATAAGTAACTAGAGTAACAATAAGACCTGAGCCAATTACAAAAGATCATATAGAACCATACAATCCTATTCTTCTTATAGAAATGAAATTCAAATTACAAGATCAAGAGGAGGAAGAAATGGATCAAGAAAATACAACACCTATATAATATATTATAGACACTCATTTAGATGAATGTGGATCTACCATATAATTTTATCCTACAACTATGTACAAGAAATAAGGTTAGGGACATATTGAATTCATGAAAAAGATGCAATTATTCCAAATTCAAGAAAACTAGCTAAATATCTTCAAGGGATGTGGTAGTTATTTTTTGATGGCTCAAGAAGTAGAAATGGTGTAGGTTCATTAATTGTATTGATTTACTCCTAGAAACAAAGCTGCTTATACTCATTCAAACTTCAATTCAGCTATACTAACAATGTAGCTAAATATGAATCCCTGATTCAAGGCCTCTAGTTGGCCAAAGATAGAGGAATAAAGCTTTTACATATATTTAGGGATAGTGAGCTCATCATCCACTGAGTTAGATCAAAATGTGTAAAAAAATAATTTTCTAAGGTCTTACAAACATAAGGTTTGGGACTTGTTGGAAGATTTCATCACTTTGAACATTCAAGTAGTACTAAAGGCACAAAATAAATATGTTGATCACATGGCCTTGGTGGGGTCCCAATATAACTTAATTTTTGAAATAAATAATAATAAAATCAAGCATGTGAGGTTGATTATAAGGCCTTCTATCCTTGATAATGCAACTAATTAGCAAGTCTTCAATAGTGACAAGTAGATTACAAATTTTTTGAGATAAGAGGCCAAGTTTTCAAAAAGGAATCAACCAAAGATACAAGACCAATATGTTTATCATATTATTTACTTAAAATAAAATAATCTACCCATGGGTCTTATTATATTGGAAAACATATGCAATTTGGATGACCAACTGAAAGGTGAAAAGAAGAACATTACAGTTAGTGGAGAAGATTGTGAACCCATTTTCATCTCAGAAGGCAAGTCCTTCAAGATAGGAAAGATATGAAATATTTTAGAGAAACATGATTTTTTAAAATTATGTCAAGAATTTGATGATAAATTTTCTTGAAGCTATCATGACTTAAGAGGATTTGATCCAAATTTAGCGCATCATACTATAGAGCTGGACCCAAATACAAAACCTATCAGGCAGAAGAAGAGACCCATCAATCCCAAGATTGAACCATTGATGGAAAATGAGATCTATATGTTAATAGAGGATAATATAATATTTTTGATCAAACACTCATCTTGGGTAGCAAATCTAGTCCCTATTATAAATAAAAATGGTGAGATCTAGTTGTGTTGACTTTAGAAACCTAAACAAAACATCATTGAAATATCACTATCTTCATCCCCCTATGGAATAAATTCTAAATGTAGTATCAATATCTAAAATATTCTCTCTTATAGATGGTTATTCAGGTTATAACCAAATCCTAGTATATGAATTAGATCAATTTAAAACCACTTTCATCATGAAATGGGGCATGCACACATATAGAAACATGCCATTTGGTCTAATAAATATACACCTTAATTTTCAAAGAGCCATGGATATAGCATTAAAAGGTTTTATAAATGATATAATTCTATTATATCTAGATGATATTAGAGTCTACTGAAAGCATGATGATGCATATCTAGACCAACTAAGGAAGATTTTTAAAAGGTGTAGAGAATTTGGTCTTTCTGTTAACTTGAAGAAGTGTGTGTTTGTACTACACAGGGGAACCTAATAGGATAAATAGTGTAAAAATAAGGTCTTGAAATAGACCCTTAATGAGTTATATCCATATCTACATTATCACTACTAAGAACAAAAAGGTCCTACAAATATTTCTTCTGAAGATCAAGTTCATGATAAGATTCATACCATATTTTTCCTTTTTGGGAAAACCCCTTACTAAAATTATAAAGAAGGGAAATATTTTTTGTTATATTTAGGAAGGTAAAGAAAGATTTGAGGCCATAAAATAGGTCATCTCCCAATCCCCTACTCTAGTTAACCCAAACTATGAGAAGTATTTTATCCTCTATGCATTGAGAGGGGAAGAAAGTATCTCAGCAATTTTGACTAAGCACAATCAAGAAGATTTGGAGTAGCCAATATCATTATTTATCCAATAATTAAAATTTTATGGATAGAATTATATTTTTTTGGAGAAGATGGTATATGAAGTAACCAAAGCACTCAATAAGTTTAGATAAATTCTCTCCAATAACAAGTTAAATCTGATAGTGAGTCATTAGAGTGTCAAAGAATTTCTACTGAGTAGGGAGATAAATTAAAAAAGAGTAGGATGGATCACCAAGGTCATGGATTATGATGTGGATATCATAATAATGAATATGGTAAGAGGAAAAATACTGTGTGAACAATTGGATGCTGACATTAAGATTATTGAACTAGTATCTAACATAGTGTATGCTTAAACTATACCTCAACTCGATATTCTACCTTCTTTCAACAAATAAATTTAAGACATAACTCATTTCCTACAGATTGGTGAATACCCCTGTGACTTCTAGTAGTAAAAGAAAAGGCATTTTTGACTCTAATCAGTTCCCTATGTTCTTATTGATGGAATTTTATTTCATAAAGACATGAATGGAGTTTTTTTAAGATGTATTGATCATGAATAAGTTCCTAAAGTGCTCAAGTAATATCACGATGGACCATTAGGAGGACATTTTTTAGAAAGGACTATGACCATTAAGATAATGAGAGGAGGATACTATTATCCTAAATTATTAAAGGATGGCTATCAATGGGTAAGAAATTGTGAAAAGTGTGCTTATTTCACTATTAAGCAAAAGATAGCATCCCTTCCCTTAGACCAATTCAAGTAGATCATCAATTTACCCAATGTGGATTAGATTTCATCATCATGATCAATCCACCATCAAGCATAAGTCATAAATGGGATCTCACAACAATGAATTATTTCACATGATGGACTAAAGTAGTTTCTCTAAAAGATGTCACTAAAATGTCTATTCTATAATTTATGGACAACATAGTTTCAAGGTTTTTTGTCCCTCACACCATAATATCAGATAACACTAAGGCATTTTTAGGCACCTAAGTCATTAAATGGGCTATCAAGCATAATGTGTAACTTATCACTTCTTTAAACTATTACCCCTAGGGTAATAACATAGCTAAGTAAACCAACAAGAACATGATTAGAAATATCAAATGAATGATGGAAGATAATCAGACATGGCATATGAAACTAAAATCAACACTATGGGATGATATAATTACACTAAAGAGAGCCATTAGTAATTCACCTTTAATGATGGTATATGGAAGAGAAGAATGAGTACCACTATCAACTAAACATCCATCATTATAACTTAATCACTAGTTAGACCTAATCAATAATGATGAAATGATGGTGAGATTGGGTAAAATCATAGATATTGAATAAATTAAGCATCAATCAATGAAAGTCTTGGAAGCAAATCAGGCACAAACCAAGAAGACTTTTGATAAAAAGGCAACTAGAATAAGCTTCAACAAAGGAGACATGATCCTCAAGTGTGATACATATAAACCAAAACTAGGTAGGCACACCAAATTTGATGTAATATGGAGTGGTTCATATATCATCACTTATTGAAAAGGATCTAATGCATTTTAGCTTTCCAAGCTTCATGGAAAAGAACTACCAATCCTAGTTCATGGGATATACCTTAAATCTTGTTTTTGAGGTAAGGAACTTGTTCTAAAAAGATTAAATTTTATAAATAATAGGGTTTGTTATAATTTTTTAATAAGTTATTTTATAGAGGTTAGACTCATCAGGATTTGTTTCCTTAGGTTGTGTTGTTTTTTCCTTTTTTTTATTTCTCTATCTTTTATATTTTATTTGTGTCTAGGCAAATTCAAGTTTGTTCTTCCCTAGGTTAGAGTTTTGTCATATCAAATTTGACTCCATGCCCAATGACTTAAGAAGGTTACTGCATTGAAAATTATTAGCAAGAAATCATCCCACATAGGTCACCAAAAATGTTGAAAATTTATGTCCCAAAAAATCTCATTACTTCTAACACCTTAAGGCATACCCCCTTTATTTTTAGGAAAAAACTTAAATCATTCAAAAAACCATCTTTCCATTTAATTTATGGAATTTGGAGCTCTAGATGCAATTTTCACTTATAGAAATTACTTCACAAGTTTCGTACACCATAAATCACCATGACAAAAAACTATGAAATCCAAAACTCACCATGTATTTTGTATGTTATCAAACATGCAAAATGCATGGAAAAACATATATCCTACCATGCACCCATCTAGAAAGATCTAGAGAATGGCATGCACTTTGCACATTTTCACAATGTGTAAAGTGCACGACAAGATTTAAATCCCTTCAAACCTTTACTACCCATTTCCACATAATCTGTAACATGCAAAGTGAACCATGATATTTATGTTCTACCAAACATCTACCCTTATACACCATAGGACCTAGAACCTTGAGTGCACTTTGCATGTTCTAAATGCACAATGTGTCCCATGGGTTCCACTTCCCACCAAATCCTATCACTCCATCCTCTTGTGAAATGTAGAACCTGAAGTGTACATTGTATGTTTTCAAATATGCAAAGTCCATGTCAAGTCCTTCTTCCCACCAAGCCCAATCTTCCTCCAAATAGTGAACTTGCTTCAAACATGTCCAACCTCCATAACCTACCACATAATATTACATTAATTATAGGTTTTCCAGTAAAAAATAAGTCATTTTTTCAAATAATTACAATTTGTTAAATTATTAAATATGATTTGAAAGTTCCAACTACTTATACCCTCACCATTGAAGCTCGATCCTCATGCATATGAACCTATACTTTAATCCATGATTATGAAGATTCAAATCCATGTCACTTGAACCCATAAAATAGTACTTCCCTTAAATTTTTTTCATAGTTTCTTTCCATTTGAGGCTTTCAAATTGCTCTCAATTCTTGTAAATTTCATATTCAAATTCATGTTTGGCTTGCCTAATTAGGGGGTTTCACTTAAAAACCATCATCTAAATCACTAGACGGTAGATTTTTGTGGTTATATTGTCAAAATTAGCATGTGTAGGGTAGTCTAAGGTAATCTAGGGTTTTATTTTTGAAAACTTCATCTCAAGTTTTCCAAATCCTCCATACACCATTATTTGAGAGAAATCCCCATTTTTTCCTCCATAGTTTCACATTCAAAATCAAGGTTTCTTCAAGAAAATTTTCCCATCTATATACCTTTAAATCAAAAACAAAAAAATATTCCTTATAAATATTCCCATAGCATCCCCATAGATAATTGACCTACTAGAGTCACCTAATAATCCCACAAGCCTCTAATCATTCATGGAGAGTGGATGTGATCTGAGCACCTTCAAATTTTGCTAAAGATATAGCATGCCTCAAGCACCTTTGACCCTAGATGAACCCAAGTGAACCATGGAGAGTGGATTTTACTCAATCACATCTCACTTACACTTGAGATTTCATAACCCTCATGCACTATGAACACTAGGTGTGCTCTAAGCACCTCTAAGTTCTACCAGAGAATACAAGTTTTCTACACACTTGCAAGCTCTACCAACTTTCATAGTTGGTTTTTCACAAGCAATAACTTTAGTTTCCATTCCTACCAAGGAAATTAAGTTCAAATCTAAGGGCCTTAGGGTGACTTCTTATTTGGAGTTCAATATGGCAAAAATAAAAAATATAGATTTATGTCACATTGACCTAAGAGATTTCTGGGCTAGGATAGGTATAAATTTCAAAAGTGACTAGATTTAGAGTATTTATGACTCTAGTTTATAATAATTTGTAGCCTCCCACTTTCTATTCAAATCCCTAAATTTATTCTCACAATGACCCAACATTATGACCCTGATAGGAGCCAACTCTTCTGTGAGAAAGGGGATAAAGTTCTAGATCTTGATCCTGACATTATTTACATAGTGTTTTCCATTCCTAAGTTTGAGACTTGTATGGATATAACTCCATAAACATCTACACAATTTTATGAAGAGAAAAAGGATGGATGTTATAAGATCATTAACAAGAAATGGATAAATACTCCTAAGCATTCCTCCACTAGATTTGCCAAGACTATGTATAGATCTAATTTCATAGAGGAGGTGGGGGATATTATAACACTTCTACACATAGTCATAATAATCATGATGCCAAGTGTTACTAGGATTGGATGTACCAGTATATCTAAATCATCAGAGAGAGTAAACAATAGATACATTGGGCCCAATTACTAAGTTATTCCATCCATAACCAGTTGATGGAGGTGGAGGTCATAAATAAGTTCTATATGACATCATATGTTTTTATATACTAGCTAAAGGAAAAGTGTTCCTAGGACTCAATAAAATACCTAAATAAATAACTAGAGTCTATAACTACTATCCTAATCTCACCTCATAGGCTAGTAGATAATAATTCAGGAGACTTAATGATGTTTTCATTTATAGCATCATCATCATGTTTCAGTAGGAGCTTGGGAAAACAAGGTTCTCTCAAGAAAAATAGATGAGATTACCAAGTGGGGTTCCTTCTTCATACATTTCCCTACTTACTCCTACATATAGAAGATGGATTTAATTATTTCCCATACACACTTCCCTAATATTTGAGATATATATGGGTGTTTCTGTATTTGGTTAGACAACTTGTCGATACACATAACCTCTTTTCACACAAACATAAGACATGGATACATTTCCCTATTGATATTGGAATTTATACATGCCAATCTCTTTTAAATTCTATACCTATGGAGGTAGAGATGTACCAAGTAACACTAAGGAATATAGCATCCAGACTTTAACTTAATCCATATGGTAAGGTCACTATTTCACTAGAGCTGGAAATATATGAGTATGTGCCATATTATGAGGATTTTTTGGAAGATTTTAATGATGAAAAAGTGGTCAAAATGAAGGACTATTATAGGATGCCCCTATAATAAATTAAATACTACGATCTAGCACTAGTCCCTAATGACTTGGTGGAAAAAACTCTAGAATAGATGCAACCTGCCTCACATAGATCATTCCTAAACCTCTACCACTAGTGAGGTGGTCAATTCTTGAATATTTCTCTATTTGATTAAACATACCTTATTATTAACAAACTAATCAATTGGATAAGAAGAAAGGGTATACAATTCATAAGGGAGACCTGATGAAACTGATCTTACACAGCTCTGTAACCATCAACAAATTGATACAGACCTATTTAGTTCAAGCATTCCTTGTAACCCTGATATCCCTATTTATTGGTGATAAATACTTATATATTATCTCAATCATGAAATTAAAATCATTTCTGGATACCCATTAATCCCTTCTATAACATACTAGAAAATCTCCTGAGGTTGCTTTGGACGGAATTGTACTTCCTTCTTTAGACCCTATTTTAATTAACCCTCCTTGAATGAAAATCTTCTTGTCCAGAGTAAATTACAGACTTTATAATCAAAAAAAGAATCATTCCAGATACCCATTACCTTCTTACAGGTGAATAAATCATTTTTTATGGCACTTCTTTTGAGAAATCCACTTTTCCTATATTGGCCTATGCTCTTCCCTTCACATGCACCTAGGTTTCACTTGGCAATTGTTCTTTTCCATACTTATCCATACTTTATCACCTTCAAAACACTTCCAAAAGTTTTATAACACCTTCATGGTTCATATTGCAAAGTTTCAAGAGGTTTTAATCATTAAAACTCATTTTGAGGGCTAGAAGCTAATTCAGGATTTTCCCTTGGACAGTCACAGGCCGAGAGCTTATTATTTTCACTGGGAGTGTTTTAGACAGTTTAAAGGGTTAAAATCACTTGTATAGAGTATTTTTTAACCCCCTACACCTTTACCAATCATCATCCAAGTCATATCAACCTCCTAAGTCATGTCAACAGGGTTCTTGGGTTTCTCCTTTAACACAATGATCAACAGGGTTCCAAGGTAATGTATAAACATTTAAATACCTCAAATGATTTCCCCATTCCATAATCATATCAAGGGATGCGTTTATCAATCTCTTTACCTTGCAAATCATGCAAATGTCTCACCTTTTCTTGTACTTTGTCAAACACAAACCCGAGAGCCAACAGTTGGAGATTTTAAGACATCAAAGGGTTTCTAAACCTGTTTATTCATTTCTTAAGTTTATACCTGAATTAGGGACCTATTTAGATACCATTTTCAACTCCATACAAACATTTTCATGTGGATTTTACCTTGGACAGTGGGCTGTAAGTATACAGGCCTGAATATCCTGTTTAGGCCTATTTAGGCTTCTTAAGACATTAAAATATCTTAAGACTTATTGGTCACATAATACAGTTTTAAACTCATTCTCAACATATAAAGTAACTAGTATTCATGTATTTTTCTAAATGTTCTCAAGTGAACTATCATCCACACACACATACATATACACACACAGGCATGTGTACCAGAATTTCATAAAGAGACCATAACATGAAACAAAACATTCATTCTCCTTAGATCAAATGGAAGACTTACATTTCAATATCAAATTCCATGGCTTTCAAATCAGTTTCTGATCCTTCAATCATTCTTTACTCCTTCTCTTTTCTTCAACATCTCTTGAGTGAGGTCCTACCTCACTAATTCTTTTCTCTATCCTTCATTTTATCTTCTTCCCCTTGAATGAGAGGACTTTTCCTCTCTATACTTCTTCTCTTCTACACCCCTCTCATCCTCTCTTCTCTTCTCATCCTCTCTCCTTATTGAATTCTCTCTTTTGTTCTTTTGAAGAGCTTCCCTTCTAACTTCTATGCCCAATTTGGGCTTAAGGAAAAACAAAATATTATTTTTAAGTTTTAACAAGATACTAAGGTTGAAAATAGTTTCAACCATTTCCCCTTGATTCCCTCAATAGCCTAACAATTAATTTTTACCTTTTCACTTTCACTTTTTTTGATAATTACATTTTACTTTCAAGGTGAAATTTTGAAATCTCACAATTTGGAGGGAAAACCAAAATTTGAATTTTCACACTAAAATTTGAACTATTGTAGATGCTCTTGCATCAAGATCATAGGTGCTAATGATAATCTATTGAAACTTAAAGTAGGAGGTATCACTCCTTCAGAGGAGGGTCTTGATGAGTCATCAGAGGAACACACCAAAGGAAAGAATGGGAAGAAGACAAAGGCAAGAAAAGTGGAATTAAGTAGATAGGGAGAAGCTATAGAGGAAATGATTGATCTTTTCACTAAGGACATAATAACAATAGCACAAGGGTCTACATTTTTAGATCTCATAACCCTAAATCCTATTTCCAATACTCCCCCTTCTCCTACACATATTGTATAAGATGTTTTGACACCTCCACAAACTCTCTCAACTCCTCAAGTATCTCAAGTCCTTATTTTTCCACAAGTTTTTGCTTCTCCACCTCCATTGTAAACCCCTCCACTTACTTCCACTTCACCTACCATTCCACCCAACTTATTAAGCCAAGTAAAATCAGCACAAATAAGTCACATGGACACTCAACATCCCCCTATAGTGTAATTTCAAGTTTCCACTCCACTTTCCCTTCATCCCACTTCACCTTGCCCATTTGATCCACTCCCACTTTCCATTCTATTTAAAATTCCTTCCATTTCATCATTCTTAATTACCAACACCACCCAATAGTGTATTTACATATAATTATTCATATTTACTATGGTTATATATGCCACCTCAACCCCTTGGATGAGTAGTATTTCCCTTTCTCTCAACCTACTATTTTCACATCACCAACCCTAAGTGGTCCTACACACCTCATTGACACATTTAGTGATTTTACTTCCACCCTTCCACTGATTCCTAAATTCACAACTCATATGTCTATTCCATCCTCCACTCCCCCAATAGGGACAATTTCCTCCATTTCCTCCACTACCCTCATTTCCACTATTTCATCTACACCATTAGTTAAAGTTGGAGCAATCTAGAGACTTGGAATAAATATTGATATCTAAACTATTGATTAGATTGGATCCTCATAGGAACCTCTTAAGAATCCATTGGTATCATCTTCGTAGGAGTATCCCTTAGTCATAGTATGATCTAGTATAGATACATCAATTGTAGATTCCCTGGTGATTGTGTCAGATAAAAATAAGGCTACCCTAGTTGGTTAGCCCAATTAGTGAGTAAAAATAGGAAAATAATTACTGATCACAACACTTTAGAATTTATCATGTTTAAATTCAAGAAGAAGTCAAAACCCATTCCCATAACTCTCTCAAGGACATTTACTAATGAAAAGGTAAAAATATGTGCTAAAATTATAGTTCCCCCACTAGACAAATCAAAAGAGGATCTTATGGTGGAAGATTATAAGGTTTCTCATATATATCTTGGTCAAAAAATAAGAGAGTGACTCAATAATGATGTGTAGATAGTTATCAAATCTCTTCTAGAAATTTTATCATGATAAAACTACAAAGCATGAGTTGAATAGAAAGGTGATCAGTTGAACAAAGCACTCAACTAGTTCACAAAGCCTAGTGAAACATCACAAAAACCATAGGTAGTGAAGCTAATTAGTCTAAATCAATCTAAAATTTATTCTATATGAGAGATTACTAACATGGTAAGGGATACAAAAGAATTTTCTAAGGAAGTAATCATGAAAGGTAATATAATTTTTGCATTCATGATGGAGAATTATGGAGTCATCATGGAGAGAAAAGAAATTTTCAAGGAATAGATTAATATATATGAAGGAGAGATTCATCTCTTAAATATATATCATCCTATTTAACATTGATAAAAAAAAGTGTTATAAATACCATCATTATTGAGAAAATATTGAAGGATGATGCTGAACATACAGAACCACACAAGGTTGCTCAATTTTGGATAAGAGTATTGATAGAGTCTATGGAATTAGCTAAGGAGGCTCATGACAAGGATATTGATGTGTTATATGATATTGATGGCATGATGAGTTTAATGTCACTATGACAAATAGATGATGCCAACAATCTCATTTACGTAGAATAGGTTCAAAATAGTTATAAGGCAATAGTTGAGGAGTCTGCAAAGGAAGATCTTTGTTTTAAGTTTCATTCATAGGTTCATCAAGTATGAGAAGGAAATTGATTAGATGAGGACGAAAATTTAGGGCATAATAACTTTTAGAAGAGAACTGTCTTATGTCTAGGTAGATTATGTAGCCTCCAACATCTATTCTTATGGGCCAAATGCAAAACAAATTAAAGAGATTTTCAAGGCCTTTTATACATATAAAAAGAATCTATGGCCAAGAATGATAAGAAATTTAAGGAAATTATAGACATTAATTAATTTTACCTCCCTTTTAAATATTTTAAAATTTTATTAGCATGTGTAATTTAATTTCAAAGACATTGAAAATTGTAATTGCAAAAGTACAAATTTATTTTTTGTAACTCTTTTGAGAAAGAGAAAGACATATTTTTTACACTTTATGTTTTTTGATAATTTAAATGTTACAAAAAGCACAAGTGCAAATTGCACTTTTCAATTTTTATTAATATGAAATGTTAAAAAGGTGTAAACTCATGAAGTGTAAATTGCATAGTTCCTTTTGGCAAAGTGATAAAGACTTAGAAAGTTTTAAATGTCTCACTTAAGGTTTTGCATGCTAGGGTTTGCATGAAAAAAAAATTGAATTAATTTTCAATGTTATATTTTATTTAAAAAAGGGAATTTTATATTTTGAATGCCTATATTTCATGAGAAGGTTATTTTTAGCCACTATCACCTAAGGAAGCATTGCATGGATATATTCTATTCCATCCATTCCATAGCATGCCATGCTATACCTAGGATCACTCCTAGCTCATGCATGCCATGTTCAATCTATTACATAATTTCAAAAATGATAGAAATAAAAGAGCTTGCCTATCTTCTATGAGGGTTTTCAGATCTACATGATCTTCTTTATTGGCCATTTGAGTTTCAATAACTACATGTTTTCTATGACATATTTTATATAAAAATATGTAGATCCTATGGCCCAATATATCTTTTTTTAGTTATATTTTTTTCATTTTGAATGTATTTACTACAATTTGTAATCTTTGGAGAGAAATAAAGATAATTTTTTGCCTTTCTTGTCTTTGGAATCATTGTGTTATGAAAGTTGTTTGTTTATTTGTAGAATATTCATCTTTTATTTTATTCATAAGAAAATTCATCTATGGTATTTTGATCTCTTGATAATATTGTTTGGAATAAAGACCTTTTTCCTTTTTGTGTAAAATAAGCTAAAATATTGCCTTTGATTTCCAAATTTTCATGAGTCCGTGATTAAAATAAATTTGACCTATTTTCTACTCTATTGTGTTTGTTAAACAAACATCTAAATCCACTAAATAATATTTGGTGCAATCACCATATTTTTAATTTTATAATCATTTCAATTCTTCAACCCTTTGCCCATCAAAATCCTAGTTTAGGATCAAAAAGCAATAAATAACAAGTTTTCAAAAAAAATGGTAGTTTACTAGTTTGCATAAAATTTAGTGAAAAGAAGTCGACCTTATTTGGAGATTAACCTCAAATTTCCTAGGTCCCATGGCTTTGGAGGTTTTTCCATTATATCATTAGGTACTTGCACAACAAACTATAGAATCAAGATAGGTGCAATCCAATGTGATAACAATAACTTGAGAGGAGATTTTTGAGTCCAATAAATCCTTATGATAGTAAAATTATGGTATAACCATACATCCCCCATTGCTTTAACAAATTTATTGATTAGAGGTATCAATATTTCCATTGGAATACTAGTTATAGGCTCACTCAGTGTAGGGTAAACATAGTCACAAATAGATTGAATGTGGTCTATATACTTATAGATATGTAACTTGGAATAGTATTGTAAAATGGTCTAGGTACCACTTAGAGACCATTCTCTCTAGATGGTAATCTTTATAGTCACACATAAGGAATCTGAAAGATAAGATATCATATATAACTCATTCTTCTTCTTATGATTGATTACATATATTTATCTAATTAGGGAGATGCTTATTATCTCACCCAATGGAGGAACTATCACATTTTCAATGATTAAATATACCATGGGCACCCACATTAATTTAGATATGTTGTAGTTTTAAACCCATATAATTTATTTGGCATTATCATCACCATCATGAATCTAAGTTTAAATTGACTTATTGAGATGTTCTTTGAAGGGTGTATAACAACTTAGTTACCAACTTCTAACCACATTGATAGGTTATCCATCATGGTATGTTCTTTATCTCATGAATTATTATAGGTTAGGTCAATTTGGGGCTTGGGAAACTTGTAATAAAACTCAAAAGGAAATTGGGGAATTAAAATAAAATTTCCTCTAATTATGTTCATTAATTAACATACCCTTGTCTATCTTAGATTTCTTAAAAATGGGACCAAGACTATCAATACAATGGAGTACCTTAGATTTTGTAGCTACATAGTGAAGTCCAAACATCTTGATGGCTACAATGTCATTATATAACATCTTTAAAGGGAGTATCTTCTCTTCTTTCTTGGTGATCATTGATTGGTTTTCAATTATCTAGAACAATTAAAAAAAATTATTATCCCCTATGTTTAAAGCATTAGCTACAAACTCGGTTTCATTGAACACTCGACCTTATGCATCTTTTGTCAAATATAACTAAACTTCTTATTTTTAAACATGTTTATGGGATGCCATTACTATAATTCCAATAAAATTATCCTATTTTAGAGAAAAATCTAACTTTATTGGCTCAATTATAGTAAATCCAAAGACAATTAAGGCAATCCATACACCTTAGGGATTTTGGAGGTTCACATAGGGCTTTAATGGTGGCAAGCTAGTTCAAAATGTGAGCTAATAAGAATTAGATTTCCTTTGTATTACATATTTATACCTTTCATATGTCTGGGTCCACAATATCTTCAATTTGATTTGTCTCACTTATGTGGCATTTCCATGTCATGCTACTCATTTATTTAAAATGTGAACATTTTTCACTTTTGGACACATGTCATTACCTCATGAAATATTTAAGCTTAATCAACTTATACCATTGATCTCCTGAGAAGTCTTCCTAGCCTTGAATTCATCATAAACTATTGATCTTGAATCTAATCTTCTAAGAGTGAGCTACTTGGTAATTCCATGGGCTCTTTGTATACTTGCAAAGATTCTTCATCACCTTAGAATTTTTGTGCCATGTAGTAGTATCTCATTCAATAAAGTTTCTTTAAATTATTGACTCCACTCACACTATTAATATTGAATGCATGATTAGATATGGACCATTGATCTTCCATTTACAAGATTAAATTTTCACCATTGATCTACTAACTACGTGATCAACCATGAGCTATCAATCTCCATATTTATAATTAAGTTTGTATATGGGCCATTGATTTTCTTGATCACTTTCTATGATTATAATACTTGTTACTTTCATTTTCCACTTTAGTATCTTTGACATGTTGACCTTTCCTCATCATTAGATTGGTTACCACTTTTCTAAGATCATGACACTTGTCACTATCACATTTAATTCATTTACTAATTGCCATGTGTGTGTTCTATGATTCATTTAGTAATTGTCATGGGATTAAGAGAACAACTTATAGATTTCATGACCTTAATCATTAACATTGAATTATAGAATATTTAGATATTCATTAAGAATCATGTCTTATAAAAAGGGAAGGCTTGGGCATTGTTATGATTTCAGCCAGACATTCATAGCCCTAATATATATACCTTTGGATCAACTCAAGGCCTTACTCTACTTCTTCCAGGCATCCATAGCCCTGACGGAGATTAACAGAATAACCTTTTCTTAGAATTTTTTTTAAATTTCAATAAGGCTCTTATTTTTTGTATTTTCCAAATATATTTATCTTTCCAAAAAAAGTTGGGAACTAGGATCAACTAGGTAAATGTGATTTACGTCAAATGTTTGATGTTCAGATAATCATTATTGGTTGTAAATTTTATCCCAAGAAATAATGTTATTTAAATGTTAACATGACTTTGTTCTAGTAGTTCAAACTTTCACTAAAAATATGAAATCCTTATTAGAATCAAATTTATAATAGAATAAAGCTTAATATTTTCAAAGAATAATTAATCTAGATGTCAATATTTACCAATTTATCAAAATCATAAAATCCAACTCTATTTTCCATAATCTATGATCAAACTAGTGTTTAAGAGTCATACCTAAATTATTGAATTGGGAAGTTCCTTTTATCAACTTCATGAATTAGAGCTTGACAAGCTATCTTGGAAAAGACTTACTAAAAGCAGGAAACAAAACACAGAAATAAAAACACATAGAAAGCAAGAAAATAACATGTAAACAAATATTTACAAACACTAATTATAACTAAGGAACAAGAATGAAACTAATCTAAGCCCATCTATACTAACTCTAACTAATCTTATGAGCTACTAGAAAAAACTTAGTAGATATTATGTGATAATGTGACACAAAAAAACTATTATAACCTTTCCTCTAGGATCAAATGGAAACCTATTTAATCTACCATAGAATTTTGAAACATGTATGTTTCTTTTTGATGGAATATTCTTATACATAGGATCACTTGGATGTTTATTCCTTCTAGATGATGTATCTTGTCTTCTTGTCTCCCTTCTCAAGTATATGTGTTGAAGATATGGATCCAAGATTCAATCATCCTCTTCCCAAATTATTCTTTCTTGCATCAATAATGCTAATTTTTTCTTAGTCATAAAATACTAGGACCTATCTCATTCTCATTAAAGGATTGTATTAGAAATTCATCTTGTAAAGTTGGATTGATTAATGAATTAAGATCCATTTTGGGTATGGATATATTATCCATATTTTCATGAAAACTTTCCAAATCATCCCAAAATTCCTCTTCATCATGTTCAATTGAAAGAACATGAAATTCATTTTCAATCTTGTCATTTAAAACATGTTGATCATATATCTCTAACCTTTTAATGGGATCATATGAAAATCCTTGATATATTGCACTTGCTTCATATTCATCATCTACAAAGAGTGGCATCTCATCTATTTAATCAAGTTATATTTCATATTTCTTTTGGATCTCAAAAATAATATTTCCTTCTTGAAACTCTAATTAATTAGTAGAATCCTAAATTGAAATATCAATATGTTATTCTATTTCATCATCTACCATGTCAAGCTTTTTCAATTGACTCAAGAAGTCATGGTATAATTACTACCATTGATGATCTTCTTCAAAAATATTATCCATATCATCGATGATTCTATGTTAATTGTCCTCATGGTTATCTTCTTGAGAAATATCATTTTGTACTTGATCTATATCAACTACTACAAATTATTGAGAAATTTATTACAACTCATCTTCTTTATATGCAAATGTTTTAATGATGATGTTCTATTGATATTTAAATAAAACCTCTTCCACATCTTTAGAAACATCATTTATCTCAACTAAAACTCCTTCAATTGATCTAAAAAGGATGGGTTATTTATCCATATGATGTTGTACCTTGGGAAATTATAGATTGTTCAATGGATGAGTCTTATTCAGATACTATTGAAAAGAATGTATCTCTTCTAGAATTTTTTTAGGTTCATTCTCATCTTGAAATGGAAATAAATGTCTCAACCATAAGAGTTGTTTTATAGGATTTAAATGTCTCTAAAGAACCATATGTCCTTCCAACATAATATTTATTAGGCATAGCTTTAAATGTGTCCAATTCATCTTGATATGTTTTCAAAGTATCACAAAATTCCAAGAATTCTAATTCACCATGTTTTTTAGTGTTAAAAATACTATAATTATTAGCTAAATATACATCATAATTATTCACTTTAGGTAAATTCTTAGTTTTAAATGATACATTATTTTTACAGAACTTGTTTGTAGGTCCATTAAACCTTTGAACAAAATAATTTCTACTAGAGCTTTCCCCACTATTACCTACTTGTTTTTTCAACTGAAGAAAATTAATGCTTAATTTTTGAACCATTTTGAGTATGGAGTCACTCTCATTTTTAGTTTTCTATAATTTTTTAACTTTAGGATTACTACTATCTATTGGCACTACAACTCTTTGATCTTGTGGATGGGATCCACTTGTAGTGTTATTAAAGAAACCTAGGTTTTGACTAGGGAGAGCATGACTCAAAGGTAATTAGTTTAAAATTAGGTTTTGATTCAAAGCATGTATGATAACATTTGGAGTGGCACTCAACATAGGTGATTTGTTATTAACATTAGGAATAACATATGCTAGTTGACCCTGGGGTTACATTTAATCATTAATTAACATAGATTTAACATAAGCTAAGGCCAATGTATTTATAAATCTAATAGATCTTTTCAAAAACATATAAGTCATTGGATCTAAAACATCCTTATAAATTTCTAAATCTAAAGCTTCATTAGGTCCATATGGAGCTATAGCTATGTTAAACATCTTTTTGAATGTAGCATTGAAGGCTCTAATGGTTTCAGTTCAATATCTTTTCAATGTAGTGAATTATTGATAAAGGATATAAGGGCTGATGATCTTTACAAATTGATCAATGAAAATAATATTGAAATCATTCCAAATGGTAATGTAATTCTCAGTAAAGTTGAGAAAATAATCATATGATACACCTTTGAAAGTAAAAGTAAACAATCTACATTCAAAATATTTATGAACAAAATTCAATAATCTTAAAGTAACTTTAAAGGAACTGATATGTTCTTCAGCAAAAACCACACCTATAAGATTAAAAGAAGGTAAATACTTCTAAGGATTTATAGTAAATCATGTAACTGACCAGGCACATTAATGGAAGATCCACCTTACCATTCCATACCTTGATAAGAGTTGATCATAGGATCACCACAAATAGTTGAAGTAGGTTAAGATTTAGAATCCATGTGCTTACCTTTATTTTCACTTGATTTACTATGAACCTCCAAAGAAAGAAGAGGTAACCTTATCTTAAACCTTAACCTAGTCCTTATCCTTGAAATTTATAGCTTGTAAACTCTGAATCCTATTTAAAATACAATGTATAAACCTTATCTTTGTAAATAATAATGATTAAATTTATATGTTAAGCCAATTTTGCACAAATTCATACAATTCTTTTCAAATAACAATGATCTTTAACTGACTTATCTTAAACATACCTAAAAGACTATGAGAATGAGTTATCGTTACACTTATAAGTTCAAATAAACCTAAATTTTCAAATAATCAACTAATCTTTGAACAAAATTGTTATCAATAACCTAAAACACATTAGATTTACAAAGCTTAAACTACCTTTGCAATAATTTCTCATAAATATTCAAAGAATACATATCTTTAGTTGAAAAAACCTAAAGAGTATTATAAAACCATGAATATCAATGATATTTACACAATTGAGCTAAGAACAACACAAATATGCAAAAGATTCACTGATATTTGAATAAAATTCACTAAAATTAGCAAAGATAATTCAAATTCACAAAGTTCTAACTTAATGCCCTCCTTCTAGTGCTAGTGAAATGTCACATCTTAATGACTAAAAGTGTATCATAGGGGTTATAGAGTGTTAAGAAACACTTCTCATTTAATAATTCAAATAATCCATTACATGAGTAGCTGGTTGTGATCTTCTTAATATCTTTGGCGAAATAGTGGTAAAGCAATTAATTGTTTAAAAAAAAGATAATATAGTTGGTTGTTTGGAGAAACCATGGTCTTAAAGCTTTCTTGTGAATATGAATGTAATCTAAACTAAGTATTGTGAATTATGATCAAAAATTAGATTTTAAAGTATAATGTAACATGTATATTTATAATCAAAACTAAGCTACAATGAATTGATCAAAAAATGAGCAAAAGGAAGGGTAAGAAAGAAAAGAGAGGTTTTTGATATTTAGTCTAGACATTATGACAAAGATAAAATTTCATCCAAACATGAACCAATACCAATATATGACATCAAATAACTAAAGCATAGATCCTACCACACCTTAGGAAATTGTCTAAGAGAAAGTGAAACAATGTAAATAAGAAACCATATTCAATTTAAAGATTTACCCCACAAACAAATTGCATTAACACATATTCAAGGAAAGAATAGAAAATGTAATGAATTTAAGATATTTCAATCAACCTAGTATGAGCATAAGTTTATAATTCTAAATTTATATGTGCACACCAATAGTCCATATAAATAATTCAAATCTGAACATTAAACCAAATGATTGAGGAAGTAGCCATAATAATAATCAAATAAGTAAATACATGATAATCTTTACAAAATTCCTTCATGTATCAATTTCTTCAAGTTTATGAATAGTTTTTTTCCCAAAATGGCCCCCCTTTTTACAAATTATAATACCCTTTTATAGAAGACTAAGGAGGTATGTCGGTTTGCCATATCAAATGATAATTGCACAAGTGTCAAGGATAATTGTCCCTCTATAACATTCTAGAATTAGACAGATTACGAATGACTAACCTATAAACAATGTGATTTAGAATTTTGAACATGATTTTAAAATATATAATATTCCATTAAAAATATGATTTACATTGTTAAAATATAATATTCTATGTCAACAAAAATGATTTTGAGAAGCACTTGTTATAGTCATTTATATTTACTCCAAGATCTTCATTACCTTGTTATGTTGTTGATCAATTAGCTTGAATTTGATGATGGAATCCATGAAAATCTCTTCTTATTAAACTTCCAAGCCTTTTTAAGTCCTTATTATATTTGTCTAAAGCTTCCTTGATGCTTCTAGTATCACCAATCTTCTCCTTTATAGATAAGATCATGTCTAAGATCCTTTTATTGTCTGCCCCTATTTCACCTTAGATTTGATTTTTCATCTCTTACATGAATTGGGTTTCCATATGTTTGAACTCCTCATCTATTATTAATCCAATGGGACTAAGATTAGTTCGGTCTCTTATCAAGCTACCCAATATATACATTATTTAGTTCTCTAATTATTTTAAGTCATTTGAAAGATCCTCCAATATTTTAGACCATTTGCTCAAACCTTTGATCTTCTCCATCAATATAATCATAGACATATTTAAATGGGCTATGATAGCTATCGTAAACTCATGAATTTGGTCCACTATCAATATATTCATTAGCTCTTTCCCCTTATTGTATGAACCTTGCCATATGTTTACTTGGTTTGTAACTAAGCTACCTTATTTGCCATTAGATTCTACTTAGACCTTATAGATTTCAAGTAGATGAATATGTCATGCATGGTTTCCTCAAAATCATTGATCATATCCCCTAGAATAAATATAATATACTATTCCTCTAAGTTATTTTGTTGCTTTAGTTGTTTGATAGTAACTTATAATTGGTTTGATTATGCTTGGGCCAACTCCAAGAAATCTTATTTAAAGATTGGGTCCTCACTAGGTCTTTATACTTACTTCTAATTAAATTAATCAATGGCTCCACCCTTTGATATGTAATGTATTCACCATGTTACATGACCTTTTTGTCAGTCAGCCTTTTCAAAATAGTAGTACTTGAATAAAACCTAACCCAAACTAAAGATTGGGTCACATGTGGAATTGGTACCTCTACTTGTGATTGGGATGTTAGTTGGCTTGTAGTAGCCTATCTCATTTATTCCTCATATTATATATAAATGATCCATGACTTAAATTATTATTATAGAGGGATGTTGGTAGCTTTAACCATAGCCCAAGTATGATGGATAGTAGATAGATTTTCTATATTTGGTTCATAATTGAACCAATATAGAATTGGTGGTCCATACAATAAGTTTTCCTCACCAAAAAAATTGACTATGATAGTCACATTAGGTTTTTTAGTCCTTAATACAAGTCTAGTCTCAACTTTCCTTTTAAGAGTGTCCACAACTTTCAAGTCCAGTGACTTTCCCTTATCCATCTCCTACTTATCTTCCTTAAATTTTACCTATTTTATATTTGAATTGTCAGGATGTGAAAACACCGGAAGCATACAATTGATTACCAAATACCAAGCAACTTAATATGCGTAAATAACCAGATTCACCAAGTAACTAGAATTCAGAATAACACATCATATGAGAGACAATACACAACTTGTATTAACACTTTATATAGAAAAGAATATAATAAAGAAGATGCCACTTCTTCTCCACCACCTCTTCAGAGGCTTGCCACACCTCAAGTGAATAGTAATTCTTCTGCCCAAAGCTCTCCCTCTCAGGTCCCAATACCCAACTCAAATACAGAGTTGGTGTTCACCTCCCGTGCTCCACGCACAACACAAGTGCTCCACGCACTCCACAAGTACTCCACGTACTCAACAAGTACTCAAGGTACTTCAAGTAGATCTCCCATGAATCTGTAACAACCTGCAATTCAACAGACCATACTTATGGAAGGAACTCCCTTGCCTTCCTCTCTTGCTCTATCTGAGTACACACCTATACTCCAAGTAGATCCTACCTGATACTACTCCCAGTTGTGTTGCTGTCTATATGATCTTGCACGCCTGCAAATCAAACACGGTTCTGCTCACCTGTGAACCTTGACCTTGCACACACATACCCCTGCAGATCAACTATCTTACTTACCATGTAGATCTCCTATATAGGCCATGCAACTGTGACCAAGATCCTACACTCCTGAAGAATCCAGCTGACTCTCCAAAACCAGCACCTACCCCTGGGACTGTGGAACTAGGAGGAACACCCTTGCTCACCTCACACACAGAAGGAACAAACTTTGCTCAACTCAAAACTAGAACACTTTTCCAATACAACCATGAGTCTATTATATAGATCTCATCCAAACAATAATTAGACATCTAATTACAATAATTAGATCCACAGCTATGAGTCTAAAATTAGCACTCATCATGCAAACACTTGGTTCTTCAACCAACTACCCATAATTAACTCGCAGTCAAACCACACAGATGACCAACATTGGTCCCTATCTGCCTGGAGGTGATCGATGTCGGCCGATATATGACCGACGTCAGTTACTTCTCTCTGCTATCCTGCCAACATCGGCTGATCAGACCGACCCCAGCTTCTCTGCAACTCAGCAACCTTCAGCAACCTCCTCTCCTATTTGCATCAGTGAAACTTTTAGCTCCACAACCTAACAATCTCCCACTTGGAGATAAATAGCTGCACTGTACCTGTACCTGTACTCTGTCTAATCTATTTCCCAGTTTGTATCCCTCTTCAAGCTCCCACCTGAAGACAACCCACCACACATCCTGTGGTGTACCACCTGTCATCCAAGTACCCTACCACATCCAAACCTACAACACCTATAGTGAAGTCCTGACCCTGCATAGCAACACCTACTACCGGTCCCTCTCAAAAAACCTGAGAACCCACTTCCCCGAATTGGCTCCTAACTCTGATAGCTCCCACTACATGGGAATACTCAGGCCTATACCAGACCTCATGTGATTTCAGACACTATACCTATCCAGCCCTTAGTGTGCTCTGGCTCTACATCCCAAACCTTGGCAACACTTGATTCACATCAGCTCCCACTGGAGACAAAATCTACCTGTGATCTCCATGTCTCCCATGTCAAAGAATTCCACTGCTCCAAACTCCTCATGACATGCCACTGAAACTAATCTTACCCTTAGCTCAGCAAAACCCTATATGTACAAACCTGCTATAGCAAAACATATCATCCACATACAGCAATAGAATGATGTTGCAATCATCATCCCCCTAGTAAGTCAAACCATAGTGGTTACCCTGACACTGACTAGAGTCATGCTCTGTCCTCCACCTGTCAAAACTTGTACCACTGTCCTGCAGCTCCTCAAGACCATATGACCTGGTCTTCCATCTCACATATCCATTCTCTCTATTCTTCTACTAAGGCATCCATTTGTCTCTGTGATTTCATCCAGCTGGCAAACCTACCAAAACACTCGTCTGGTTCTGCATCATAATCCTGCCATGCTCCCACCTATTTCCTAGATCCTTCCTGATCTACAATCAGCAACAAGTATAAAGAAGAGGAACACGAATTTGAGGGCCTACTTATGTCTTCAGTCCTCCGTATGGGTGTTTAAGACTCCTTGATAGCATGCTGTCCACCCAAAATTTGTTACAGTGACCGACCTCGGCCACCCCACAGTCTGCATTCGACCGACGTCGATTCTC
The DNA here is from genome assembly GCA_037957365.1 of Torreya grandis. Classification (NCBI taxonomy): domain Eukaryota; kingdom Viridiplantae; phylum Streptophyta; class Pinopsida; order Cupressales; family Taxaceae; genus Torreya; species Torreya grandis. The sequence goes on from JARHVA010008740.1 coordinate 160,913, forward strand.
ATGCGTTTGTCCCTAACTACCAACCTGTCAGCGCTAGTGTCCCTGCTGCACACATCGGTCCTCCTGACCGACATCGGTCTTACCTACTGCCGATGTCGGTCCCCTGACTGATGTTAGTCTTACTCTGCCCTACACTGTCAGCTTCGGTCTACACATGACTGACATTGGCACCTGTCTATTCGACGCCGGTTCCTCCTGACTGACATCGGTATCTGTGTTCACCTGTGAGTGATGACTTTTTACCCGTGAGCTCCTTTGAATCAATCCCCATGTCCAAACTGCCCTGCTCAGATGTATCCAGCCTCATCCACTGAACTCTATCTGCCATCTCCTCCAAGAACACCAAGGCTTTCCAGTTCTTAGGCCTGTCAAATATATCTGACTTCTGCTTAAGAACATGCATCTCCTTCCTGCTCATGTGACGAAGCCTATGAAGCCACGTCTTCATAACAAAAGAAGAATCAGTAATATAAACAAGTAGATAAAGAGTACCTATCTTCTTACCACCAGCTAATTCAAGTGCTACCACTGTGAGAGTTCTTATGCATCTCTCATCACCCAATCTTTCTGAAGAAATTAGCCAAATCTCCAAACCTAGGACCTGCATGACCTTCATCAACACCTGTGTGTTGGCCACCTGTAATTTTAGCTTCACTTCCCCTTTACCAATCCTTTGGCAAGGCTCACTAGCTCCTCTACCTGGGGCTGCATGGAAAGAGGCAACTGAATCTTTTATCCAAGATTCAACTTTATCCAAGAAACCTCCTAGAGCATCCTGTGCAACAACACCCGCAACATCTGCTTCTTCAATTTCTTCATGCTGATCTGCTACCAACCAACAATATCCTTTTCCCTACTCTTTCTTTCCATCAGACCGTGAGTGACCGTCTGTGCTTTTTAACTCCTCCATCCTTAGTTTACTTTGATCTACCGTTGCTCTACTCCCACTCGATCAGAAACCCCTGAGAGTGCCCTATAACCAAACACAACCCTGCTTCCTACAACCTTAGCTCTGATACCACTTATCAGGATGCGAAAACACCAGAAGCATACAATTAATTACCAAATACCAAGCAACTTAATATGCAGAAATAACTAGATTCACCAAGTAACTAGAATTCAAAATAACACATCATATGAGAGACAATACACAACTTGTATTAACACTTTATACAGAAAAGAATACAATAAAGAAGATGCCACTTCTTCTCCACCACCTCTTCAGAGGCTCGCCACACCTCAAGTGAACAGTAATTCTTCTCCCCAAAGCTCTCCTCTCAGGTCCCAACACCCAACTCAAATACAGAGTTGGTGTTCACCTCCCATGCTCCACGCACAACACAAGTGCTCCACGCACTCCACAAGTACTCCACATACTCAACAAGTACTCAAGGTACTTCAAGTAGATCTCCCATGAATCTGCAACAACCTACAATTCAATAGACCATACTTATGGAAGGAACTCCCTTGCCTTCCTCTCTTGCTCTATCCGAGTACACACCTGTACTCCAAGTAGATCCTGCCTGATACTGCTCCCAGTTGTGTTGCTGTCTATATGATCTTGCATGCCTACAAATCAAACATGGTTCTGCTCACTTGTGAACTTGGAACTTGCACACACATACCCCTGTAGATCAATGATCTTACTTACCATGTAGATCTCCTATATAGGCCATGCAACTATGACCAAGATCTTACAGTCCTGAAGAATCCAGCTGACTCTCCAAAACTAGCACCTACCCCTGGTACTGTGGAACTAGGAGGAACACCCTTGCTCACCTCACACACAGAAGGAACAAACTTTGCTCAACTCAAAACTAGAACACTTTTCCAATACAACCATGAGTCTATTATATAGATCTCATCCAAACAATAATTAGACATCTAATTACAATAATTAGATCCGCAGCTATGAGTCTAAAATTAGCACTCATCATGCAAACACTTGGTTCGTCAACCAACTACCCGTAATTAACTCACAGTCAAACCACACAGGAGACCGACGTCGGTCCCTGTCTACCTAGAGGTGACTGACGTCGGTTGCTTCTCTCTGCTATCCTGCCGACGTCGGCTGATCAGACCGACCCCAGCTTCTCTGCAACTCAGCAACCTTCAGCAACCTCCTCTCCTGTTTGCATCAGTGAAGCTTTTAGCTCCACAACCTAACATGAATATGAATCATAAGCCATATATATCATATTCAATGCATCCTCATTAGGATCTAGATCTATCATGTGAACCTGTCCTTGAAGTGATACTTTTTCTACTACATTACAAGATTTAGGAGCTAATGAAATAAAAGTTATTTCATCTTGTCTCTTCTCTTCCATTTTATTCTCTATTTATGTCTCTTTTATGGGGGTCTTAGAAGATTCACCACTTATCAAATAATATTTCTTAGGTCCTGATTTCCATCTATCATATACCTTTAGATCTATGAATAGTCTAGACTCAGGTCTTATGTTTGTGTTCCTTCAATATTATTTTTATTTCAAAATATGAGGATGCTTTAATGTATATGAAATCAAAGGTACTGGGCTCATGCTCATAAGGTAAATTAAAAATGCCTTTGATATTTAAATTATCTTTCACCTTCCCATAATGGTCCCATTGCCTAAGATCATCCCTCTCTAGGTTGAAATACAACCTATGCTTTGATGCTACTTAAATATTATCCCACTATCTAAAAGTTATCTTATCAATTGTCATTGTAAAACTATGTAGGAGTCCCTTTATTTTGGTTTTTTTGCAAATGCCATCTATACCATAAAACAACTAATAGGCTACCTCTTCTTTTATTTTATCAGTAACATGGACAGGTAACTTGAGAGGAAAATTTTGAGTCCATTCAATCCTTATGATAGAATAATTAGGGTATAAATATATATCCCCCATTATTTCAACATATTTCTTGATTAGAGGGCTCACTCTTTCCATTGGAATACTAGTTATACCTTCACTTAGTGTAGGGTAGACACAATCACAATTAAATTGAATGTGGTCTCTATAATTATAGATGTGCAACTTGGAATAATACTATGAGATGATTTGGGTACCACTTAGACACCATTCTCTCTAGTTGGGAATCTTTGTAGTTACATGCAAGGCATTAAAAAGATAAGATATCATGTAGAATTCATTTTGATTTCTATGCCTGATCATATATATTTATATACTTAGGGAGATACTAATTATCTCTCTGAATGGAGGAACTATCACCTTATCAATGATGAAATACACCATGGGTAGCCACATTAGATTTACATATGTTGTCCTTTCACACCCATATAACTTGTTTAGCATTATCGTCACCATCCTAACTCTTAATCTAAGCTAACTTATTAGGATGTTCTTTATACAGTCTATAATAACTTATTTACCAAATTCTAAACACATAAATAGGGTATCCATCTTGTTATACTCTTTAGCCCATGAATTAATATAAGCTAAGTCAATTTGGGGCTTGGGTAACTTGTAATAAGAATAAAAGGAAATTAGGGAAATGCATGCAACTTTCATCTAATTATGTTCATTAATTAACATACCCATGTCTAACTTAGCTTCCTTAGAAAAAGGACCAATAAAATTAATGCAATGGAGTACCTTAGGTTTTGTAACTACATAGTGAAGTCCATTCATTTGGATAGATACAACGTCACCATAAAGAATCTTTGTAGGAAATATCTTATCTTCTTCCTTGGTGATCACTGGCTATTTTTCAATTGTCCAGAGCAATTTAGAATAATTTTTATCCCTTATGTTCAAAGTAATAGATATAAAGTTAGTGTCCTTGAACACTCAACCTTCTACATCTATTGTCAAATATATCTCAACTTATTTTTTAAACATGTTTATGGGCTACCATTTTTATAATTCCAATTAAATTATCCTATTGTAGATAATAATCTAGCTTTATTGACTCAATTACATTAAATTTATAGACAATTAGGGAAATCCGTACATCTTAGGGTTTTTATAGGTTCACACAGGGATTTAGTGGTAGTAACATAATTCTAAATTTGAGATTATGTGACTTAAATTGCCTTAATATTTCATATTTATACCTTCCATATGCCTGGGTCCATAAGATTTATAATTTGATGTGTCTTTCTTATATGGCATTTCCATGTCACATTTCTTATTTATTTAAAATTTTACCATTTAACACTTTTAGACACATGTCATTACCTCATGCAATCTTGAGGCTTCATTAACTCACATCATTGATATATTGAGAAGTCTTCCTATCCTTGACTTCATTACAAGCCATTGATATTGAATTTGAATTCCCAATATTGAGCCATTTGGTAGCTTTCTAGGCTCTCTATGTACCTATGAAGTTTTTTTATCACCTTAAAGTTTTTGTACAATGTGGTAGCATCTCATTAAATTTTAGTTATTTGAATTATTGAATCCACTCACGCCATTTATCTTAAATGCACAATCAAATATAGACCATTGATCTCCCATTTGTGGGATTAACACCATTAATCTACTAACTACACAATCAAACACAAGCCATTGATCTCCATATTTACATACAAGATTTCACATGGGATTTTTATTTTCTTGATCACTTTTTGATATCGTGAAATTTTTCACTTTCATGTTCCACCTTATGATCTTTTACTTGTTGACCTTTGTTCATCATTAGATCGGTTACTACTTTGTCAGGATCATGACACTTGTCACTATTATGTTTGATTTTTGAGTCCTTTGATACTTTTATTCCTAACTCACTATTGAATCTCCATCATATTATTATAGCATACCATTGATCAGTTCCTTTGACTAATTTACTCCCACTTTACTTATGTATTTTTGATCTTTGCTTCAAACTCCTAATATTAGGACACTTGGCATCTTCACACTTAATTAGTACCTATGGATATAAAATAAGCTGAGGGTTTGGGAGTATAAATAAACTTAGGATAAATTTTAGGCTAAGTTTTTAGTTGTGTTAATATACATGATTAAAACTTAGGATAAAATTTAAACTAGGTTTAAAATATAAACACATATTCCCAAGTAAATTTGAATATATTTCAAAAAGAAACCCATGTAATTATGAATCCATTTCAAAAAGAACTTAAGATAAAGAATTTAGAATTATGATTTTTAAAACTTATTTAAACATGGATCCAATTAATTAATTAAATACCAAGGGATAAAAGGGTCAAATTATCATATTATTTAACCAACTAAGGGTTAATTTGAAATTTAAGCATAAAACCCTAAACATTGTTCATTCAAATGGAACTCCATTAAACATATAACATGTAAACATAATAATCAAACATTAGAAACATTAGATGAAGTCATGTAAGCATTTACATGTAAACATGTTAATTAAGCTAGATGAGAACCATGATATTCAAATAATTCATTTTGATCAACTTGAATGCACAATTTCTAACCCAATTTGAAAAATTGAACAAGGGTCCACTTTTTCAAAAATAAGGGTATGTTGACCTCAAAAACACACAAGAATTCATTTCCTTAATCTAGAATGGGTACCCATAATTGAATTACTCATCAACTTAAAGTGCACCTATGTATTGCAGGAGGTTATTAGTACCCACCTACATAAAAAAATATTATACAAAGACAAGAGGCCCCAAGTATACATGATGTCATATCAATGGGATGTACTCATGAGAACTATTCATAAACATAATGGATATCTATGTAATCTCAAACCTGACTACATCAAGAATAAAATCTATGATTTCTAGTCTTTTGTCCATATTTATGCATACATGAGGAATGTTAGAATCACAAACGACCTATATCCTCATGTTTAGATGTCAATTCATGACCAACCTCTAGCCAGGTGATTTAACTATTTTTGGAACATTGGCATATTATTACTAATTTAGTTAAGGGTCTAGAATATTAAATTAATAAATAGATTAGTAATTTGTAATATTTATTTTACCTTCGTATCTTTCTACAAATAGTAATGAAAGAGGAGAAATATAACTTATCTTAAAACTAGGTTAATATAGGTGAGATAGAGACTAATATTAGCTATGAAAGACTGGGATGGTTTCATGAACCAAGATCTATATTTCATTCAATGAAAGGATAAGAGAATTGATTATAAGACACTTAGGGGTCTGGTAGTATAGTTTAGGTCCTATCGATATTGTCCAAATGAGTCATAAAGATCTAATTTTTTTGGGTTTTGTCTATTGTCCCTGTATCAACCTACCTATGACATTTTTAGTTGTGAATGTCAATAGATATCCTTATAGATCTGATTCAATATTTAAACCCTAGACTTTCAATATGCTTGAATGAAACTTGAGATAGATGGGGGGTTAGTATTTGTAAGATTTAATAAACTTGTATCCACACCCCTTATGTGGGCACATTACCTACATACCAATACTCTGAAGAGACATCAACCCATATTTAGTTCTCCCACTTAATGTGATTTTTGAAATAGTGTTATCCAAATAAACAAATGCTAAACTAGGAGTGCTTAAGGTGGCTAGGGACTAGTGTGAGGGTTTGAATATGTTGGTACTTGTATTAGATGGTTTTATGCAAAGAATAGCAAAATTTGCCTTAGTGGTCTTACTTGTATTATTTCTTGCTTTTGTAATATTTAATATCCCCTTATAAGTAAAAATTGAATGGGATTTTGTAGAGATCTATTGGTCATGGCTTAAAATCATTCATGTTAGGCCAACATAATGAAGAAGAGGAATCAAGAGAAAACAATCATTTGGGATCCAAATGTGATTGGAAAGAAGCATTGGAAATGAGACACCCTAGGTTCTAGTGCTATAGTCCAAATCCAAGGCTCTTATCCTAAAGGTTTAAGACCTAGAGGATAGAATAAGCATTAGAAATGGGGATTGGCTAAAGCTAGAATTAGGTCTTAAAATTCTATGGATGATTAGGAATCAACAAAAAGGTGCCTAGAAGGGTAAAGAGAGCATGCAAGAGGGACTTATGGGTTGGGTGTCACAAGACACACTCAAGCTACCAATTTTGACATTTTATGTGACTACATTTTCCCTATTTATTTTGTCGATGCATAAAAAGTAAAATACTAGGATAAAGGAAAAGTAGAAAGTGTACCTAAACACACCTATAAGGGTGAAGCCCATAAATCTATGTGATTATGGGTGTGTGTAGAGAGAGCACATTATGAAGTGTAAATCTACAAGAGATAATAAAAAGTAGATCATTTATTACCAGATACACTATATCTAAAATAAAAATGCATACAAGCTGGGTAAAAGAGAGAAAGGAAAGGAAAGGAACAAACACACCTCATCGAGTATGCAAAATAATATAAAACCTATTGTGATGCTGAGTGATGCTAGATGATGTTGAGTAATATTAGGTGTGTGATGTACCAAAAGTAATATCACAAATATAGATGAGTGCTCAATTTCGCAAAAGTGGGTCAAAAATGTAAAGGCTATCCCTTGGGCTTCATCATCACCCACTATGTGAAGTTATTTGATCATGCATGTGCTAATAGATATTGGGACTATGTGTCAAATCCATTTGAGTAGGTGGCTTAAGAATACCAGGGATAATTAGTCTTTTGGTTCCATCATTACTCGATGAAGTGAAGCTATAAAATAATACCAATATGAATGTGTGTTGTATGAGATGGATCTTGAATCCCATGAATGTTCTATAATCTAAAAATATGACATGGATAGATGAATGTGTATTGGAAACTAGGCCAATCTTGGCCAACTCTAAAAGGAGGAGATTTAGCTTGTATGAAAGCCACTCCAAAACTAAAAATTAGGTTGATGTGAAAACCACTTAGGAATGTGGTAATTAGGTAGGAGATTTACCTGTATATGGAGTAAGGCATGAAACTACTAAGAATGCCTAGGCAATATATTGAACATGAAAAGAAAAGAAGTCAAATTTTCCATGCACATTGCCCCTAATCACTGGTGTCTAAAATATGGATTATGATTTTTAAGTTATACCAATTTCCCCATCTAAAAATGGAAGTGAGATCCATAATTCTACACATGATTCCCCCTATATCTAGATTCTTTGAGAACAATTGTACTAAAACTATTGAATTTGGCCTAATTTGTATCTAATAAAACTATAGCTAAGCTAACCTTTTTACTTATTTATAGAAAATTTGAATTTTTTTCTATTTGGATAGGAGCATAAAAAATAAGACACCCTATTAGATAGCACTATTATCCATGTATGGTGTTATTGTCCTTTACTAAAATTGATGACTATTCTATAATCATCACTATTTTTCTAGTTATTTTTCCTGGTTTGACCTCTGATTATTGTTTTGAGTGTTATGAATACTAATTTTTTGATCGGTAGGAGCTCTGATATCTATGATAAAACCCGTATTTATTTCCCCTCCTTTGAGGGTAGGAATGAATACCTTACAATGACTTCCATCATAAAGAAGATCCCTTCAAGTGTGTTATGATATGAAATACATGATATAGTAATGATAATCACAAAGATGTCTCAAGATATAGCATAGTTTGTATTGGATATTGTTAGATCAATAAGGATATGCCTAAATAGATATAACAATGTAATAGCATGTAAAATATATTTAACTGAATATGGAAATGTTAGTTTTTAGTTGTCAAGGAGGGATGGATCATGATGTCTATCATCACATCTGAGAAAGCAAGAAAATGCATGATGTAGATTATGGCATTGTAAATAGTGAGAAGAAAATAAGTAACAAGCACACAAGGAAAGAAGAAAGAAGCATATGAAAGTGGCCAAGGGGAAATTAAAACTAGGGACATGAGAACATGCCACTCAAACCAGAAAGCAAGCATCAAGGCATGTTCAAATGCCACATACATATACAATTAAAAATAATCAAGGTTAGCATGAGGGCCACAATCACATAGAAGAGTAAAAGTAAAGGACATTGCCAAATATTTTAAGGTACACACAAGAATAGAAGATAAGTACATTGGTAAATGTTCTAAGGCACATACAAGAGATAAAATAAGAAATGAGAAATACAATCACCTCTACCTATGCAAAGCAAGAAAGGAAGACATGTGATATATTGGAAATATAATCACATATAACTAATCAAAGTAAGAAATGAAAGTATGCAAGACATGGAGTACAAAAATAGGTAGATGCTAAGAAATACACAAGTTTTATATACTAGTGAGTGTTAAAAGAGTAATCTATGTAAGCTACTAATTAATATACATCAACATAATAACTAGAGTGTGTGGTGTAGTAATGACATAACCTAGATGGTGTAGTCATGTAGAAGATGTCCCTAGTGGGTAAATGTATCGATATATGTCTCAAGTGTAAAATTAGGATGCCCCATAATTAGGTAGATTAAACCAATTAAGGATTTAGAAGTCATTGCACAAACTCAAATAATACCAAGTGAATCATGGTAATGTAGATAAAGTGACAAACAATAGCATATAATAGAAAATTTAAGTCTAGCATGGTAAAAGAAATGTAAAACATGGATAATGCATACAATTGAAATGTTTTAGTTTTTTTGATTTATTTGAATGTTTTTTGTATTTTGAAATGTTATATTATTTTTGGATTTTTGACATATTTGAATGTTTTTATATTTTTGATATATTTGAAATATTTTGGATTTTTGATATATTTGAATGTTTTTGTATTTTTTATATAAACTATGTACAATCATTCATGAGGAGACTATATATAAGAAAAACTAAGAAACTATGTACAAGTAAGGCTGAGGAGAGATGATACTATCCGATGAGTCTCATAGGAGACTCCCTATTATGGTGTCCTATATCAAGGAGAGGGATTATGTGTGATCTTGAAGCATGATAGAAGGGATAACAATATGGATTTAAAAGTTGTACATGTTATAAATTCTCTAAAATATCTTTAGTGGAAACCAACTGTGGGGTCCCCCTATAACTCTAAGAAGTGGATGAAATTTTAGGGCTATTTGGGACCCATCTAGTAGTATAAAAATATCTCTAAACACGTTCTATATGTGTAAAGGCATGAGACCTTAATGATACTACCATGGGTGTGAACACTATTTCTAGAATCTATCTAGAATTTTAAAATTGTGGTTTCTCTAAATCAAACATCTATGGAAGTGTATGAACTCTCTATATTGGTGATCAAGGCCTTGACTGTGTCTAACTCTGAACTAGAGGAAGAATTGGAACTTGTGTCAAAACTAAAACTAGTGGTAGAACTAAAACTAGTGACTATAAAATAGTAGATGTCTCTAAAGTAGGGAGTGGTAACTCATATGGAACTCCACAAAGTGTAACAACCTAATTAGCATGAATTAATTTCATACATCTTTAAACTATAGAAGCTACTACTCAAATTTTTTGAATCCATGGTTTACCAAATAACATAACAAAAACTCATGTACTAAGAATAATAGTAAATGGTTTGGCCACATGTGTTGGACTAACCTATAAAGGAAGTAGAATATCACCTAATGAACTCTATATCTGTCTATTATATCTACTAATAACTATGTCTATCAAGGTAATATCCTCATTTGAATATCTCAATTGATGTATTAATTTCATAGTGCACATGTTCATGCTAGATCCAATTTCTATGAGAACACTATGAATAGGATGAATATAAATGTAAGATCTGATAAAGAGTGCATGATAGTTTGAATCATCCTCAACTATCTCCTACTCTGAGAAGGAGATCAAAGGTCTAGATGGAACTCTAGAATTGTACACACCAATCATGTTACTCAAAGGATGTGACTCAACTAAAGGTGTCTTGTATGTATCTGGTGGTAGATAAGCATGTTATGCATGGTGAACACCTAACGTGTCATCTATCTCCTATTTGGAATATTTTGGAAAAGGATCTGATAAAATTTTTAGAGATTTATCCTATGTTTGTTTTGCTTAAAGATGCTCAAATAGAGTTCCAAGATCAATAACATTTCCATCTATTAATTCATGTATCTTATGTTTCAAACTGATGCATTTGTTTGTTGTGTGGATTGGTGCCTTATGAAAATCAAAAAATGTATTCTGATCATATCCCCATGGAAGAGGATTTATTGGATCAACTTATTGAATAAGAGGGAGAGATATGATATTGCATTCCAAAAGATACTATAAAACTCTAGCCAGAGATACTGGTAGATTATAAAAATTTCATTGAGGAGGTAGAGATAAAACCATTCACTAAGAGGGATCTAAAGGTACATTAACTATAGGTTGATTTTGACTCTTGTTATCATTGACCTTGACTTTTTATGGGACTTTGTTATTACTCTTTTTTTTAATTTTGATATACTTGTGTACTTGAGTTTACCCATTAAAATTAATTTGATCTCCCTTTCCTTTAGTGTATGACATAACTTAGGGAAGGAAGAGAACCTCTTACACATTATTAATTCATACAAAGCTGGTAGAAGACTCTGTTTGAAGAGATCTTGTAACTCTTGATCAGTCATGGGGCTACTAATCTTAGACAAGATAATATTATATCGAAGAACATAAGCTCATTTTATCTTTGTTTCTATTATAAAACTTGGACATATGAAACCTTATCACCAATGGTAATGCTAAAATGAGCTAGGAACATGTCAGCTAAAGGATTGAATGCATTGACTGACTAATTAATTAAACTATAGAATTATTGTAAAGCATAATCCTTTAGACTCCATGGAAATAACTTGATTAGTATCCATTCATTTGGTACATAGTCCAATCATGCTATGTGAAAATCTCTCTAGTGTGTCTCTAGATCATTGTTGCCATCATATAAATTGCGCTTGGGTTAAACAGAACCTTTTGACAAGGGTATCAAAGAAATATGATGTGCTAATGGTTAATGAAGTATAGAAAGAGAATCCATGTCTTGTGTAGGTTTAGAGGCACCTTGCTCAAGATGTAGCACCTTGTATTGAAGATATTTTATCTCATACACAAGGGCTACAACATCATGAGACCAAATGGTACTATCCATAAATGGTGGTGTTTCATAGGAAGGTTAGGATGTTATAGGGGTTGTTGAGACATATTTGATTCCATAGTGTCATTTAAAACTAGTTGTTTTGAAGGAATGGAAGACTCAACTTGTTTATCCCTTTTGATTTCTACGATAGATTGTAAGATAAGAGTGTGATCTCAAGGTTGTTCCCTTGGTCTTTCATGATATCTTTGTAAGATAGAATATTTGTTGAAGACAACTTCATTATATATAATAGGTGGATGTAGATTAAGAGTATGATATAGTGGGTCATGAACATTGGTTTTTGTGTCATCCTTGTTATTCTCATACTACTCATTGTCTAAATTATACTCATGGAAATTGGTGTAATCTAGATGTGTAGGTCTATAGTAGGAACCTGAGTTAGTTATTTATCCATGGTATATGGTCAAGTTCAAGGAATCTAGGTGAATTCAAGAGGGTTGCCAATAAGTCTTGAATTTCATCTCAAAGGAAGAGATGTAAGGAGCTTAGATAACATAAGGAAAATAATTTAAATAATGAAAGAAAAGATTAAATTGGTATAATCTAAAAAAAATTGGAATATGCATAAAAATGATATGAAAATCACAAACATATAAGGTGATACCTGAAAAGAAATGGGACCTAGTATATTCAACTAGGGTTTCTAAAAATGATATATCTCTAAAATTACTATAGAATTTCAAAACATAATGTGAACTTATGATTTAAATATGCAGGTAAAAATTCAAAATAATATTGGAAAATTCTTGATTTAAAGGGACTTAGTATATGTAACTAGGGTTTGGAAGAAAATAAGTTTTTTTAAATTTAATACGAAATAATAAAAATTAAGGTGAATAAATGATTTAAATATGGAGGTAAAAAATCAAAAAATTATTGGAAAAATCAATAAGGAATTTACCCTAGGGTTTTTAAGGTTTTTATGCATAAACAAAGTAAGTTAGGTTCACCAAATGATTTAACTATTTTGGGAATATTGGATTATTATTCCTAATTTAGTTGACAGTCAATAACTAGGATATAGATTTTATTTATTAAAAGGATAATAGTGCCAAAAATAAGAAACCTTAGGGTTTGGTATTATAGTCCACATCATGTCATTGTTATCCAAATTGGTCATAGAGATCTGAGTTTTATAGGGTTTATCCATTATCCCTATGTGAGCCTATCTATGAAATTTTCAGTCCTAAATGCCAATGAAGCTCTTTATATAACTGATTCAATATTCAAACCCTAGACATTACATATGCTTGAATGAAACTTGAGAAACAGGGGGGTTACTATGTGTAAGATGCATTGAATGTGTATCAACACCCCTTCTATGGGTATGTTGCCTAAATAAAATTACTCTGAAGAGGGATCAAGCCATATGTAGTTTTCCCACTTAATATTCTTTGTGAAATAGTATTATGCATATTCAAAATTCTAAATTAGGTATGATTGAGGTGGCTAGAAACTGGTGTGAGGGTGTGAATATGTTGGTAGCTGTATGGGATGGATATATGTAGAGAATAGGGAAATTTTCCTTAATGGTCTTCCTTGAATTATTACTTGATTTTGTAATATTTTCCAATCCCTTCTAAATAAACTTTTAATGGGATTTTATAGAGATATATTAGTCTTGGGTTAAATGCATTTGTGCTAGGCCAACATAATGTAGAAGAGGAATCTAGATAAAATGGTCATCTGAGCTCAAAATGTGATTGGATAGGAGTGTTATAAATAAGACACCCTAGGGTCCAATTTTATATTCCAACCAAAACACTCATATACTATAAGTTTGGGATATAGGGGGATGGAATAAACATAAAAAATAGGGTCTGACTAAGCTAGAATCAGTGCTTAAAAGTCTACAGATGATTGGGAATCAACAAAAGTGTGCTTAGAAGGGTCAAAATAGAAATCAAAAGGGACCTATGGTTTGGGTTTCACAAAACACACTCAAGCTATCAATTTTGACATTTTATATGACTATGCCAAGGTATCTAATAACATCTCTAATATGCTCAAGAATTTGGGTGATTATTGGCTATACCTAGATTATATAGTTATCATGGTTTCTAGACATAACATAGACCTTCTTTGTCTCCCCAAATTCATTTGATAATAAAATGTAGAGTAAGAGATTGATTTCTAATTATGGAGTGGGATAGATGAGGATTTTACCAAGAGTAAGAAGAGTACATTCCATGGCTCCCAACTCACAATTGAGATAATTTGATACATGTACATAAGACATTTAAAAGAGGGTGGTAATGTAATGAAGGATTCTTTATTGGCTACTTTATCGCCCAGGGATTGGGACCCCCATGAGAGGGTGTAAAAAAGGATCCATAATATAGGCATCCCCTACAAATATGAACCTTTCAATCATAAATTTTTGTACCTCAATGCAAAATATGATGAAGAAGTTAAGCAAAACGAAAAGACTATTATTTGAATGAAGAATTACTATGGATGATACAAAAAAAAACCCTCCTTTACACTTGGTCAAGCCAAATTTAGGATCTCACCAACAAGGGGATGGATATCATTAAATTTTGAGAGTGACAAACCTTACTAGTAACCGCAAGACCAAATCTAGGACCCACAACATCCACCTACTATGATGATAGATCTATAATAAGATCAAGAGCAAGCTGAATGGGAGACATCAAATACTACTCAATAGGAGTAATAGAAAGTGATAGGTGAAACATCACATGCTACAGTTCAAGAATAAGAAGAAGGGGCCCCTCAAGTTCAATTATCTATTATTAAACTAAGAGGTAAAATAGGAATTATTTGAAGATTCAATTTAGATGAAGTCCAACACTATGGGGATGGAAAAGGGAATCATATTCCTAGACTCCTCAAATTAGGAATAGAATATACCTATTGTGATGGATTTATTAGTGACAACCTCTAGTATAAATCTTTCATTTCCTACCCAATAAGTAAATACTCCTCAAGATTAGAGGATGATAATTTATCACAAGAGAAAAACCAAGGTAGAGAGGAGATAAACTCCATCCATAGATATGATAAGTAGATAGGCACCACCTTCAATTTAAGGTGAGCCAAGCCATGATGTGGATGAAAAGGAACTAAATTCATTTAAAGTAATAAGCTTCCAAGGATTGAAAGTAAACTCAACCCTTAATGATGACCAATCAAGTAAGGGTTCCCTATTTACTACTCACTTAAGCCTTTCTCCTATTATGTCAATATTGGTTGTTTCTTCTTTGTCATTTCCAACCATTTTTTTCTACTTTTACTCTTGTTTTATCATTCCCTACTTGTATTTTTTTCAATATTCTAACCAATACTATAAATAATCATAATTTATTCTTCACCTATGCTTCCACTTCTACTAGCCAAGCCATCACCTAGGTATTATCTTCTTCTACTTAGTTGAGCTCACCACTTCCCTCATTAGGATTAGTGTAGATCAAAATAGTGGTAGAAATAAAGATACCTCCCAAGATGAATTCAGTCTACATTTTATATCCCATCACATACCTAGGGAATGCAGACTATCTAAGATAATTTGGAATTTCATGCCTAATCCAACCACTAAGCTTGAACCTAAAAAAGACACACAAATAGAGGCATGACCACTAGATTCATCAAAGCTGACTCTTCCAAATTGGGCCAAGGAGTTAGGAGCATCAACTTCTAAGAGGATAAACTTAAAGATCACTGAGCTACCCACTATGATCTCACTCTTTAACAAATCAATTGAATTAGTACAAAGGGTAAGGAAGAGGAAGATAGAAGATAGCAGTGGGAGAGGCCTAATTTTAAAAGAAAGATAAAATATTTGTTCTCTTTCTAAACTAAAAAATAGAAATAAAGGTCAGTACCCTTACATTGGGGACCTTAAGTCCTACATGGAGACTCACACTAAAGTAGTACGAGCCATTCATGAGGGAATAAAACAAATGAGAAAAGAATTAGAAGAAGATCTAAAGACTCTTAGAGAATAGAAACAGGTAATCCATACTCCCTCTATGATAGTGAAATATGTAAAAAGTGTAGCATTATGATTATATGAGATTTTGGATACCATTCATTCTTTGAGAGCACAACGAGATCCACATGTAACCAAAATAACAAAATTGTTTAAAATTCTCAAGGAAGATGAAAAAATATTGAATTTAGTAGCCATAAGGACTCAAAAATACTAAGAATGGGTTAGTTTTGTTGATGCTCTAATTACTAAGATCATAAATAAGAGAAGCACACAATATAATTTGTTGATGTTCTAAAATTTACATGAGCATGAGATAACACTAGGAAACAAGTAACTTAAAATATTTTTGACCAAATGATACAACAAGCTTCAGATAATTTCAAGAAAATTTTACAAGGATTGACTTGAGAGGATATTTAAGTGAAGTTGAGTTTAGTGAGGAAGAAGGAATCTGAAGTGGATGTCTTTTAGGTAGTCTTTTGAGCTACCAAGACTGAGAATCTAAGTCTAGTAGAATAAGAAGATAGGATGAACAAACCTACTCTTCTTGATATGAACTTAATAAAAGTGAAACATGTAAAATGATACAAATGTTATAAATAGGCCAAGAAGAAGGGAACTTCATCACCACTTGCTAGTTTTATAGCTCAAACTCCACCTATTGTGCTAGTTATAACACCGCAATCAACTCTATTCCTTCCTTTCTTATAAAGTGCATCAACTCCACTATTAGTATATATCTATTAATAGCTTTAGTTTAAGCTACTAGTTTGTCTCTATCGATAACTTTAGTTACCACATATGTGACAACTATCGATACAACTCTAGTCACCAACTTAGATTTAATTATGATAGAACAATAAATACAATTGAATATGAACCCTAGATCTATATGTGAGACCAATAACAAACACATTCACCATGAAATAATGAGACCAAATTTGAACTCACCATAACATAGATATACATGGGAAAACATACAATAGATAAAAATACCCACAAAGATTATTCATATTATGAGAAACTAACAAGTACCCAATATAGTCTTTCTTACTTTCACTCCTTTTTTCATTACATCTTACAAAATAAACTCTTTATTATATAGGCAAGGTAATATGCCCATTATAAATGACCTTTTATAAACACCACATTAATGGTTCCAACCTATCCGAAGTTCATTTAATATATTTTATTATTTATTTACATGAGGATAAATTCATGATAAATAATAAAATAAATTATTATTTAACCAATGTAATTTAATGTATTAAGGGTACATAAATAACACTATTTAACCATTAATTAGTCTAATACTCCCCCTTAATGTTATGTGAAGATACATGGTGATTTTTAGGAGGTAACAACATAGTGAACTTACAGTTAACGAACCATCCATATGATGTGTTTTAGGATGTAATAATTGGAGGAAACATCCTTTATCATGCCATAGTCACATTTAAAGGAGTTATGTTATGTAAACATAGTCACTTAGATGTATTACACTATTCAATTATAGACACCCAATGTATTACACTATGTAACCACCATCACATAGACACCTTTAAAGGAATTACACTATACAACTATAAATACCCAAAGGTATTACACTATGTAACCAAAATCACATAGTCACCTTTAAAGGAATTACACTATACACCCATAGATACCTAAGGGTTTTGCACTATGTCCCCATAAGCACCTTTAAAAAAACACACTATGTTCCCCTAAACCACTTAAAATGAGTTTAGGCTAACATGACCATGAGACTACATCATATAGTGAGAATACATCCCATAATTTCTCATGAATAATCAGCCAAACATATTGGATTCTTTTATAACATAAAGACCTCCATACTAATATTTGTTGGGTATAATGTAGACTTCAATATGAAGTTTACCAAAATCACATAAAGTGGTATATTATAATGATTTACAACAATAAGAATTATATAAATATATAAGGAAACACATGATCCATATGGATTTTAAGAAGTGACATTATCATGCACACTCCCCCTCAATGACAAATTTTATAAGTCTAATATTGAATGAAATTCAATAGGCTTTAGTTTATTGGTGATGTAATGTATTTTTGACCAATCCTATATGACTTTTAATATCACCAAGAAGGTTGGTACAATGAGGAACTTCCACATGATGTTCTTCTATCATATTTCATATATATAAGAATTCTTTAGCAACATCCACATGAAGTGCTCCAAGTGATAGTACCTATACCAAAGATAAACATATATCCCCAAGTAGAGTCATCATAGCATGATTAGAATCATAATATTGACCAAATAAAATAGCATAATCAAAGGAAAAATAATATAAACCAAAATTTATAGTTTCTTTTATATACCGAAGTATTCACTTTTATAATTTCCAAGAATCCAATTATGGATCCTATATGAATATGGAAGCAACACTGACATATTATGAAATATATATCCTATTAATGGTTAAATAAATCAAAATTTCAATAAGATATTTTTAAATAGGGGTTATTTTTATTGCACATAGTTTTTGGATTAATTTTTAACGCAACCTTCAATAGGAGTATATGTAATCTTGAAATCAAGTAGGTTATGTGATGCACATAAAATAAATTCACTAATAATTTGATACTAATTTAACCAAACATTATATATATTATTAGTAATAATTCATATTATAATTTGAGTCATGAATAATTTTTCTTTGTTTTAAAGTTGACACTACAGGTTTGCATTTTATACTAAACTTAAAAAAAGGTTTATAAAGAAATTTTTTTAAGTTGTTTTATACTTGATTTTACAATTAAAAACACATATTATAGTGAGTAAACAACACTACACACTTATTTTTTACTAGTCCAATAGAAGTCTTTCAGTATCTAGCCAGCTTTGTGAAAAACATTTGAAACTAGTTATTTCCCACCTTGTAGGGCCCCTTGAGTGCAATCAGAGGGATCATAGATCCAATGGAGGCTACATCCAGTGGTAGTGCCTCTGGGGATCTTATCAAAAAATTTATAGAGGATATTCCATCCAATGGATGGAAGAAATCACTAATAGGTGAAAATACGTGCCCGTCAAAAAGCATGTCGAGCCTCCCTGTTACCTCTGAGGGCACGTCCTTGATTATCCCAGATGATCTGGTGGAGGAAATCATGACATCCATGGAACTTACATTGGTAGGTAATTTTTTCTCATTTCATCTTAATATTGAGATGGTTAGGAAATGGGTTTTGTCTAGGTGGAAAGTTAAGGGTAGCGCTTCGATCAGTGCCATGGCAAGAGGCCTATTCTTGTTTAGATTTATGAATAGGGAGGACATGATAGCTACTCTTGCTAGAGGACCATGGATGTATGGCCCACATTCTCTTGCCTTATGCTCTTGCCTTATGCTCCTGACTTAGACCTTAGTAAGTATGCTCCTGCTTGGGTAAGATTGCTAGGGTTCCCTTTGGAATTCTGGGATGAAAAAATCTTCACAGCTATTAGCAATTCTATTGGGTAATATGTCACTATAGATCACACAACCAGAACAAAGTCTAGATCTGTGTTTACTAGACTTTGTGTTAATGTTGAAATTAATATGACTCTCCCTACGTCCATAGAGCTAAACTGTAAATATGGGACTTGGACTCAGTCGATCACATATGAAAATGCTACCACTTTCTGTCAAATATGTAAGAGAAAGGAACATTTAATGACATAATGCAAAGGAAAGAAAAAGGGAAGAGAAGATGGTTCCCAGGTTGAAGGGAAGGATCAGGCTCTCAACCATAGAAAGAATAGAAAGCAATAAATGGAGAGTAATGTGGAAAATCTTGACAATATAGAAAAGATAGAGGAAGAGACGGGTAAGGAAGATATCACTAGTAGTGAGGGAAAAGCTATCCCAATTGAAAATTTAGTATCAGATGACAGTCAAAAGGCTATATTAACCACAACTAACCCTCTAGACAAACAGACTAATATATCTAAGGAGAAAGAGATAAACATCTGATAGAGGAAGACAATGCAGATGATAAAGTTTTAAGAGATGGACAGGAAGAAGTAACTCTAGGAATATATCCCATAAAAGGAGAAGCAGACTTACAGTTAAACACAAACATGTTTCATGCTTTAGAAGTCAGAGACCAAGCAGGAAACTATCTAGCAAGTGAAATAGGACAAAGTAGTAGTAATGAATAGGAGGAATGGGTAACCCCAAAGATAAAGAAATGAAAAGGTAAAAAATTTATAGATGTCGGCACTGAGCCCAAACAAGGGAGACCAACCCTAAGAGAAACAATACAAAGAGAGATTGCTAGGGAGATTTCCAGTGGTAAATAGAAACACTAGAGACCCAATCCCTCAAACCCTCTAAATGAGAATATTATCTTGGAACCTGAGGGGCTTTAACAGTCCCTCAAAGTACTTTGAGGTTAAAAATTGAATTTTAGATAATATATTAGATATTTTATTACTCCAAGAGGTCAAGATGAATGAGGAGATTTTTAGGAAAATTAATGACTATATATGGCCTAAGGTGGCTTTTTGCATTAGTCCAGCTGAAGGGGCTTTAGGGGGGATTGTAACTATGTGGAATAGGGCTAAAATCTAGGGGTCTCTTATGGATTATAACAAGCACTCCCTAATTATCAATTTCTCTATGAAATCTTTGAATTGGTCATTGATCAATGTCTATAGACCGAATAATAGAGCTTTGAGGCAAAAATTATGGATAAATTTGAGCAGTTTTAGGAATAATCCCCAAAACACTAGATGGATGTTAGCTAGATATTTTAACACTCCCCTATACCCTTCTAAAAAATAGGGTGGGATTATGGATTACTCAGATATCATGTTTGACTTTGTTGAATTTATAAATGATTGGGGATTATTGGATATAGAACTGCAAAACCAAAATTTTACTTGGACCAATAGAAGAAGATGAGATCAAATGATTCAGGTTAAATTACATAGATTTATTATCTCAATTAACTAGAAGGATTATCATAATATGTATGTGCAAGATTTTCCTACAACCATGTCTGACCATTGCCTGGTCTTCCTCAGTTAGAGAGAACAGGGACAATCTGGACATTCCCCATTCCATTTTGAATCTATGTGGATCAAACATAAAGACTTTAGACAAATGGTGGAGCAATGGTGGAAAATTCCTATTCAAGGTACTCCTATGTTCAGAATAGTCATGAAACTTCACCACATTAAACAAGAAGTTTATGGATGGAATACTTACAACTTTGGGTAGGTCTTTTAGTAGAGGAAAAATATAGTGGGAAAACTCAGTGATATATAGCAACTGATAGATCAAGGGGATGACTTTGAAGACACTTTGGAAGTAGAGAATGTCATGTCTTATGAATGGAAGAATCTTATGGAAAGAGAAGAGATTTTTTAGAAATAAAAATCTCATGTTTAGGGGCCTAAAGAGGGGGATAGGAACACTACCTTCTTTCATCTCTCAGCTATGAAACATAGGAAAGCCAGCTCAATAACTAAGCTTGTGCTAGATAATGGCAAAATTATAACCAAAGATAAAGAGATAGGGGAACAAGCCATGGATTTCTTTTAGAATCTACTCATGGAAGAAAATAATTATGATAGAAATGATAGATCTATGAACCAATTCATTGATAAAATCCCATGTTTGATAATGAAAGAAGATAATCTGGAGATGTTAAAGCCTATATCCAAGGAAGAAGTCCATGTTGTTTCATTCTCCATGGGTGCATTCAAATCCTTGAGTATTGATGGCTTTCCTCCTATATTCTTTTAGTAATATTGGGAGATAGTAGGAGCGGATCTCACGACTGCTATTCATGATTTTTTCAGATCAGGTAAACTTTTGAAACAAGCTAATAATACCTTCATAGTACTTGTTTCTAAAAAATACAACCTTCACACCTTACTGATTTTAGGCCCATTAGTGTATGAAACACTATTTATAAGTTATGTATTAAAGTCCTTGTTATGAGGATTCAACCTTTACTAGACAAAATTATTTCTCCTGCTCAAAAAGGTTTTGTCCCGGGTAGGTAGATTCTTGATGCTATGATCACCACACATGAGACTATTCACTCCATGGATAAGAGTAGAATCTTGGGTATGGCTCTCAAGCTAGATATTTCTAAAGCTTATGATAGAGTCTCATGGACTTTTCTGTTCTAAGTGATCAGAAAATTTGGGTTTAATGATAAAATGTCTTGCTTGATATGGAGTAATGTCTCTTCTGTAAAATTCTTGGTGCTGGTAAATGGTGTACCTAGAGGGGTTTTCTCATATTTGAGAAGAATTCATCAGGGAGACCCCCTCTTCCATACTTATTCATCATTATGGTAGAAGCACTAGGAAGATACATACAAGCAGATATAGCCTCAAAAGAGCTAGTGGGCATCAAACCTACCTCCTCCCTTCATCCTATGGTGGTGTAGCAGTTTGTGGATGATACCATCTTCTTTGGCATCTCATCGGTGATTGAATCTAGAAGATGGAATAATATCTTAAATAATTATGATAGAGAGTCAGGACAAAGGATAAATTTTGAAAAAAGTAATGTGTATTTCTTCAACACTCCTAATGAGCTTAGACATATAGTCATTGACATATTAGAATGTGTTGAAGCTATTCTACCAGCTACCTACCTAGGTCTCCCACTCATGGTGAAAGAGGTATCTCTTGGTTTTTGGAATGGAATTGTGGAAAGAATGTAGAGGAAACTTCTTGGTTGGAAAGGGAAACTACTTAGCAGTGCTAAAAAACTACAACTTCTTTGGGCCTCACTGCAAGGTATTCCTACATACTTCCTATCTCTTTTTAAAATTCTTATGTATTTTTCTAATAAAATGGAATAGATACAAAGAAAAAATTTATGGATGGGGGTGGAAGACAAATAGAGAATGTCTTTAGTCAGATGGGAAAAAGTGTCTTCCTAAATCTCATGGTGGACTCAATATTAGGTCTATCAGGAACATGAATATAGCCCTTCTCTCAAAAGCTAGTTGGAACCTGATCCATAAAAATAATGATTGGGGGGAAATAATTTATGCCAAATACATGCATAGCATTGATGATTCAAACTTTCTTTAATAGATGGGATTACCCCAGGGATCTGTCATATGGAATAAAATGCTAAAAAGTAGAAGTCTTCTTAAATAGGGAGTTAGATGGAAACTTGGAAATGCCTATCATATTAAATTTTGGGATGATATCTGGTTAAAGGATAAGGCTCTCAGCACATAATGAAACTATGGAGATATTTTTGACTTGGCTACTTAGTTTTTTGGAGATAGGGTCAGTGATTATATCAAAAATAACAATGGGATGAGGAGCTGGAAAAATCTATTAGATTGTTGTGATCACCAGACTAAGCTTTTCCCTAGAGTGTGAGAGATTTAGTAGTGTGTTCAGGAGATTAGAATCCCTCTCTTCCCCTAGGAGGATGAACAATACTGGTGGCTAGATAAGAATGGATTGTTTTCTATCAAATTTGATTACCATCTGCTCATCCTTAAAGCTCAAAATAAAGATGTATGGAAAAAGGTTTGGAATCATAAACTTATTCCAAAAATTAACATGTTTTAGTGGGCTAATTCTCATAACAAAATCCTAACTCAGGATAACCTTCAAAAGAGAGGGTTTACACTGGTTAACAAATGTTTATTGTGTGGTTCAAAAGATGAATCAGTTTCACACCTCTTCATCCACTGTGATTTTGCCTGAGAATTATGGGGCACAATACTTAACAACTTTGGTATTGATTGGGTCTATAATTTTGACCTTAAAGAAGTAATTCTTAGCTAGAATCCAACCTTCACACATCCCTCGCTTATGGATTTATGGAAGCAAACTCTATCATGTTTGAGCTAGATTTTATGGAAAGAGTGCAACCAAAAAAATTTCAAGGACACTACTAGAAATGCATCTCAGCTGTTTAAATCCTTTACTAAGACCATTATGGAAAGTGTCACAATAGCTCATATTCATGTTGTGGAGAAACCCCTATCTCAAATTGAAAATCAAATTGCATCCAAATGGAATGTTTTAAATCAGATTCTTGGGTATAATAACTCTAAAATGCTACAGAGACTAAATACTAAATGGATCCTCCCAAAGCATAACTAGATGAAACACAAATTTGATGGGGCATCCAAGGTAGATGGTAAAGTTAGTGGAGGAGGAATTATAAGGAATGATAAAGGATGGATGTCTGCTATATATGCTAGTGGAATTAGATGCTAGAGTAACAACTATGCTGAAGTAATGGCTCTTTTATCGTGGTTAAAGTTAGTTATATCCCTAGGAATAAGGAACTTAAGTATACAAGGAGACTCTAAAATGGTCATAGATGTAGTTAAAAAAGTTTCAAATGTGGTAATTAAGCTAAAAGACATCATTACTAATATTCAATTTCTTTTGCAAAAGTTTTCTGGAGTCGAGATTTCCCATATTTATAGAGAGGGAAACAGGGTCGTTGATGCTTGTGCCAACCTTGGTCAACAAATTTTAGGTTGGAGGGTGTGGTGACAAGGTGTTCATATTCCCTTAAACATTAGGGAGATTATTTAGAAGGAGATGACTTATCAAGAATGAGGCATATTAATGACAAGGATAGCTCTCGGAGGTGGTCCATTTGGAGATGGCCATCAAGGATCTCAGAACTTGATAACCTTGGTACTTATTTGACAATCATTCATGATTCATTGTATCATGAGATTAAGGTGCTTGGGTCTCATCATTAAAATCAATGGGAAATAATTTCCAATCATGGGAGTAGACAATGTCATCTTTGCAGGGTTTTTTGAATAATGAGCCATCACATCTGCATTATGCATAAACAAAAACAAAGGTTAGCAACCATTTCAAAGTTAAAATCCAAACTTAAGAACTCCATGGTTTGGGTCTACAAATATAAAATGGGAGGAGACCATATTTGAATTGAACCTATCTCCTATTGTGAATTCAAAGATAATCCCTTGGTTTGGCATTATTGTAAAGAAGGGGACATTAGCCCATATCTGGAAAGGCTTAATGGTTATGACAAAAACTTGTTCGAGTAGTTTGTGAGATATTGGTTAAATAGGTAGGTCATGGTGGGTGGAATTAGTTTTGAAATCAATGAAAACCAAAATTATGGATTTGGCAAGCCATAAACTATTTCTCGATGAGGGAGAAGAACTCATCCTATATCAAGGTGGATTTAAGTGTGCTAAACTTTTAGAGCCATGGGATGGAGTGTGCTTCATTCTCATGAAGTACTTCATGCTTAAAGGGTGATTTACCAGGTTCTATAATTACCACCTCCCTTTGTTAAATCACTTTAGGTGTAATGTTAATATTAGTTTCCCTTTTTACCTGCTCTCTTCTTTAGAACACTTTGTCCTGAGGGTGAGAGCTAAAATGGATAAGAATCTAGATATGAACCCTATTCCCCTACACCAGGGGTTTATTTTTTACTTATACAAGTTTCACCATGCTCTAAAGCCATCCAAGACTCTTAGAGTTGATAGTGGAGACATTCCTTCCAACCTGGTGTCTTGCGATGCTATTGATGAGTCCTATTTTTCCCCTACTCCTACCAAAATAAAAGATGTTTCTTTCTCCACCCCTAAAGAGATCCATGTTGATACCCCTAGCTCCTTTGCGAGCAAGAAGGGTAAGAAGAGAAAGGTTGATGAAGGGGAAGAGAATATTAAAGAGACCACAGAAGGGACCCACAAAAATCTAGGTAGGGCCATGGGGGGCCATGGTGGTCAATCTCACAAGTCTTCAAAAATTAATAAGGAAGGAGTCTCCTCTAGAGTGTGAAGATTAGGTTAGATTGCTGATAAACCCACCTTGAAGGCTAGACTAATTGATTACTCAAAAAGTGATTCAGAAGAAGCAAACCAGGAGGAAGAGTCTAAGGAGCTGGAAATATAGGAAATTTTAGAGGACACTGGAGGGAAGCAAGAGACTAGGGATTTTGAGGTTACTGAGGAGTATGGTGCTGACACTATGGAAACTACTGACAATAAGGGTAAAATGTATGTCAAGGAAGTTGGTGAGGATATTGAGAATGAGACAGATTGGAAAGCTAAAATTGGGGCCCTAAAGGATTGTATTCATAGGCTAGAGCAGAATTTCACCAATGGACTCTGGAATATAATTATGTTGAACATGTCTATGCTGAAAGAGGTGGGTAATACTGGGCATGCTGAAAATGTAGAGAATACTGAGAAACTTAATGATCTTCTCAAATCAATGGTTATGTAAGGAGAGTCCTCTCTAACTCTGGTCTTTTTATTTCTTGTATTTTGTTTTTGTGGCTGTTGTTTCTCAGCTAGTGCCATCGTCTCTCTGAAGGCATATTTTGTTTGCTTGCCTTCTTGTATTTTTTGCTTGTAAAGGGTTCAGCCCCAAGTTTTCCACCTTACCTTATCAAAAACACTAGACACTTTATTTTATTGTAAAGTAATTTAAATATATAAAAAATTATAGCAAGAGTGAAAATTGCAAGTGTCACAAAAGTGGTCATAAGTGTCATAAATAGTGTTAAAAATTATACTATTTAAATAAATTATTATAAAATATATATAATTAGGTTTAAAATAAACTAAATGACCTTGCTAATGTGTTCAAAATATTCCAAAACCTACAAATCAACTGTTTGGATGACTATGGTCGACAAGCAGTTGATAGGGTCACAAGATGAACAAATTATTGCACATGGCAGATGTTCCCATGTGAATGATCACATACGTTAAAAATTAGTTTTTAATAATGAAATAAATTTGGTTAAAAAGAATAATAGAGTGGATTTTAACATAATACCTATCTCATGCAAGTGATCTTAATAAAACTAAGCTAATCAACTCACTCTCTAAGCATGTTATCATAGTACATGCACTAACTCATATTTAATCCCTTTTTTATCTAATTTTTTTTAATAAATAAATAAGAATTGAATGTTCTAATTAAAATAATACCATGAAATAATTAATTTTAAATTTGAAAATTAAGGATTTAAATGATAAGTGTGGGGTCCACTACTTGGGTAGAGTAAAGCTAATTAAATAAAAAGTATATCTATTAAATACTTGCATTAAAAGCATTACATACCCATTGAAATTGTTGAATCATGCTAGAAATAGGTTAATGTCACTGAAGGAGAAGATGGATGCACAACAGGAGCTATAGGAGGTCTTTTTTTGTAAAGTAAAGCTTGAAATCACTTGGAAATTGCCCTCTAATGCATGTAGGAGACTCGGATTAGGATTTTTAGGATTTTAATGACTATAAGATGATTTTTTAATGTCATTTAGTATATATGGAACCATAACAAGATATAAAAATTGAACCTCTTATCTTTTTCTTTAAATAACCTTTTTAATAGTTTTAGAATGCCTCAAAACTGATCAAACATATTTTATAGATCTAGGAAAGAGTGAGAAATGAAAAATCTGAATTTTTTATCTAGGGACCATACAAGGTTAAATAGAGACACCAATGAAGGTTTAAGGAAGAATAAAAAATATTTTAACAATAGATTGATTAGTTTATAATATGTTTTGAAAGCTTAGAAACTATTGAAAAACACCCTTCAAGGACCAAAGAAAATGAGTAGAAGATCTCAATTAATTTTGTTCTAAATTTTGGAAAAAAATCCTTCATGGAGGCTATACAAGGGTGTATTTTAGAGATGGGCTATTTAATAAATTAAAATACATTATTCAAAAAGGATTTTAAAAGGCATTTTTAAGGTTAAAATAGAAGATTTCTTTTTGAAAAAACGAAATGAATAAAGTAAATTCAAAATCTGATTTTTTCTTCAAATTTTCCTATTGCGAAGACCATACATAGGCCATAAAACAACACCTATGGGCTGATTTTATCACTTGATGGCTCTCTTTATGATTGAAAATTCTTGTAAGTTCTAGATTTGTAACTTAGAGAGCTTTAACCACCTTAATATAGATTATTAGTCCAAAAACAAGAAAAACTTAAAATTTTTAATGCTTAAATAAGCATTTTTATCCCATTTTAAGATTCTAATTTAGATCTATGACATAAAAATAGGCTTAAAATAAGAAAAATTACATAGATATGAGATATTTAGGCTTTTAGGAGGAAAAATTAGAATAACTTACTTCCTACAAAAAGAGAATATTGAGAAATCTTATGAACATTCCATTGCTTGGAAAATGGATGAATCTAGGCTTGAACACAAGCCAAAAAACTGATATTCAATCTTTCTAATTGATCACACATCAATAGGCTCTAATGAAATGATAGATACAACAATATGATTGCATACAAACACTATATTTAGGTATGAGACCAATAGCAAAGACATTCACCATGAAACAATGAAAGCAAAGTTGAACACAACATAACACAAATATACATGGGAAAACTTCCAAGAGGTAAAATACCCACAAAGATTATTTATATTATGATAAAATAACAAGTACCTAATTTATTATTTCTTCCTCTCACTTTTTTTTTTCATTGTATCTTACAATATAAACTCTTTATTATATCGGCAAGGTAATCTGCACATTATAAATGACCTTTTCCAACCACCACATAAATGGTCCCAACATCTCCAAAGGTCACTTAATATATTTTATTATTTATTTAAATGATTATAAACTCATTATAAATAGTAAAATATATTATTATTTAGCCAATGTAATCTAATATATTAATGGTACATAAATAACACCACTTAATAATTAGTTGTTCCAATAAATTATAGCATCTATTCTTACAACTTTAAAAAATGTCAAGCAAGAGCCAAGTCAACCTTAGTCAAGGGATAATTTTTTATACTTTTGCATTTAATTATTATTCACATCTAGTTTAGTCTTATTAAATATATGTTATAATTTAATAAAATGCTTTTCTAACATGCACACATTACATGGATGATGTAATCTCTAAATTATCACATGTAGTTTTGTATCGACTAGAACTTATGTTCTAATTATTTTGATGTAATCAAAAGTTCTAATATACTTGGAGGATGAGGTGACCCATTCCAAAATTCCTTCAAATACACATAAAAACCTCTTTCAAAGGGTTGAAATTTTGATCAATATATAAGAATAAATCAAGTGATTGATTGTCATGAAACCATGTTTGTTTTTTCTTCTTCCTTATCTATGTTATTGAAATTTTAGTTTCTTTATCTGTATCAATTCAATAATTCTAAAGTGTGCTAATGATATAGATGAATCTAGTAGTTTTAATTAATGAATATTGATCTTATATGTGTTAAATATATTAAGGGTTGGTAAATTATAGTCATTTAAGTAGTTAGTATAGATTGAGCTGATAATCTGAGGTGTGTAGGAGTATTTCATGTATTTTTAGTTTTTAGATTGAATGATTCTTTTATAGGCCTTTTTGTTTTCTTTGGTCATTACAAATATTCTCAAAGTTATATTTATATAAAATTTTTTGGTGGTATTACTACCTATTCCTATAAATAAAATTAGTGAAAAATAATTGGCCATGTAATTAACTAAACTCTATATTGTTATATTATTATAACAGTCTTGATGTTTGTATTTCCTTAGTTTCTAGATTTGGAATAACCGATCAAGTTATGTTTTATTTTTTATCTTTTATATTTTTTTATAGATAATAAGTTTATGGGACACATACCTTATAATAAATAATAATATATAATAAAAAAATTAATAATCAAAATATTTTCATTTCTTTTACATAACATAGGTTGAGTTATAGAAAACTTAAAATGTATTAGCAGGGTACAAAAAAAGTAGAAAGCATTTGTAAATCTAGTCAGTTTGTATGATTTAGATAAAATTTAAAGTAGAAAAGTTTGAAAAAATTGTCATCTATCAAAGGTCATTCTTCATAATCCAAATAATCATCTACCACATTAGAACTAGGAACCATCGAGGCATACATGGTGTGCAATTGCTTGGACTTGTATTTGTCTATAACCAATTTTTTTTTTGAAGCCATGAAAACTATTGTCAGAGTCTATTTGACTAGCCATAGATGAGAAGGGTAAATTTGATGAAACACCAAACTAGACAAGAATGTTATTGATTCAATCCTTGGGTATTAATGGTTAATAATATGCATGTGTTCTAGAGCAAGCAAAGGTGATAAAACATTATTTAAAGGTGGTGGGGGAACAAAGAAACATATAATCTATTTAAATTAAACTCAAAAACAATGGATTTAATATAATAATGGAGAAGAGATAATATCATTTCAAATTCCTTGAATACATCCATTGGAATGAACCTTAACTTGTCTTTCCCAAAGGAGAGCAGAGATTCTCCCTAATCACCATCAAGGGCTATTATAGATTCATCTAGGACAATCTTGAAGATTGGATTAATGCATAATTAAACTAAGGATGTTAAATTATCCTTATTAGAGATAAGGAAAATTATGTTGGTACCAGATATAAAGGCATCCATTAAACTAACTTTGATCATTCCAGTAGTGAAAAGGAATTTTTCCTCGATGATAGAAAGAATAACACTAAAAAAAATTTCATAAGGAATCCAGAAGACTTGTAAAAATAATCAGGCAAGACTCTACCAATTAAATCCATTTTTGGTTTTTGGCATGAACACATAACTAAAAGATGACCTAAAGCTTATTGCATATCAAGATCCAATGAAATTTTATTAGAACTATATGACTAGAGTAAAGAGTTCAAATCCATGTTACGGAAAAACATGTCAGGAAGGAAAGAAATAAACACAAGCCAACCATAGAAAAAATATGAGGGATACAAAGGAAAATAAAGAAAAAAAGGAAATTTATCTCCAATATCAATTCCTAATCTTGTCATTGAAGAATAACTATGATATCAATGATAAGATTTGTTTATTGGTTGATTGTAATATTTGTCAAAGCATTATCAATATTATTCGTTTATTAAGTTATGTTATTGTAACATGTGTGATAACATTTATAACATATGTGATGGCATATTTTTTATTGATGTGATCAATTTAAAACTAATAAATTAGTTAATAATCATTTATTAGTGATTAATGATCTAACAAAGGAATTTTATGACATGAATTAAAATTGAATAGACTAGCCATGCCATTTAGAGTTAGATAAGGTAGTCTCCCGAAACTATCAAAAATGTTAGATCTCAGTGGAGATCTCAATGTGTGGTGTGAGGCTTCCTCATTTAAACTTTGGTTTGTTCATAAGACCCATATCAAGAGAAAGTGTAATTTTCCTTCACCTTGAAGGCACTATTTGAATGGCTTTGTAATACCTTCAAGGTATCACCTAAGAGATACTTTCAAGTTACCCACAAAGGTATTATAGATGTTTTAAACATTATCTAATAAAGTTAAAAGGATTTTCATATGATATTTTTAATGTATTGGATCCCCAAAAGGATGACACTTGGAATCCCTTCATTAAAATAGGATCATGAAAGATAGCTTGAAGGGCATTATCATACATTCTAGGGGATGTTGAAGGTATCTCCTAGGACTTACCTTCAACATGCATATGAGTGGAATTTTAATTAACTTATAAGGTAATAATGGGTGATACCTTGAATAACCTTGCAATACCTTTAAGTGTAACTTCAAGGTGTCTCCTAAGAGGTAAATTTCAATAATGTGCAATGTAGAGACACAAAAATGAATTGGCTAATCAAAAAGGTTTAAAATTAAAAGTATTTGCACCTCTTTTTTGGTACTCCTAGATACTAAAACATATGAAACTTGGCTTCCATTAATTAAAACAATATCAAAAATATTAAATATTCCTTTGGTCTATGGTCTCAAATTCCTTAAACTTCTATTATATCTAGGACTCTAAAATCTCAACACATGAACTTAAAACCATTAAAGGTTGAAACACATTGAAAGGAATAAAGCCATGATTTAATGATGAGTTGACACCTTTAATCATGTATAGGAACTGATCCTAAGTATATGGTAATCATCATTGACATATGTCTTAAATTTGAAGACTAAACATTTAGAGTTAATGAAGGTTTTACATTTGGTAGGTAATTGAACCCACTAAAGTTGACTGAAATTTTCATAATGAAATGGGAATTAAAAAAAAATTATTATATCCATTAATGGTACATTAATACATTAAATGTTGAAATAATGTGAATTAGATATGTAAAATCAATGTCAAAGGGGAATCTAATTAGATATTTTCTCAAGTGAACACTGCATATTCGAGCTCTCTTACATTCAAAAGCCCTATTTAATCACTAGTGTTTATGAATTTGAACTATTATTTTTGATAAAAATATATGCATACATCTATATCAATAATGGAATAAACTTCTAAGAAATCAAATTTCCCTTCTCTATATGTTTTTTCTTACATGACATAGTTCATTGATAAAGTATTAAAAAAAAGAGCTTTAGATTTACAATTCTGCCATTATTCTACAATATGGGATGAGGTAGAATCAATAGTGTTGTGATCGAATTAGGATATAATCTCACCAACCTACACACACACATTGAACTTAATAGGGATGAGGTAGAATCAAGGCGTAGGGTATTCATTAGGTAGTTGGGAAACTAGAGGTAATTCCATGCATAGACCTTCATAGAGAGATTTTTATAATGTCACTTTTTTAGTTATTTTTTATATAATAGGAAAAATAAGAGTGGTTACATACATTTTGGGTAGGAATTTTGAGATGCATCTTAGGTTACCTTCACCTATAACAACATCCAATCAAAACTTGACTAATATCTATCTTAAATAAAACACTATAAAGGGGAAACATAAAGAGTAGATTATTGAGGGTTAGGAATTGAATCACAAAGGGGGTATTACATTTAATTTCATCCTTAAATTTAGGATCAGGGTTAGGATATCAATGGATCTATTGAATAGACTATATGGCTTTCTAAGTATTGCATATATTTAAGTTAAGTGGGATGCATTGTTGGACATTTTTATAACCTTTGATCCATTAGTTTCACTAAAAAAAATTATCTTTGCCAAACTAAATTCTTAAATGTTATTTCTAGACAAAAAGCCATCAGATGGTATTTTTTACATGGTGTCTTGTTTGCTAGATGTTGTTATGGGAATTGTTTACAAAATCTATGGTGTGTTGTGGAAACACTTAGAATAATATGTGTCTAAAAAAATTGGTAAAGATCATTAATTTATGTTCATTCATAGTTATATTATGAAATTGAAAAAATATACAATGAATTTCACCCTTAAATATATCATGAAATCCATGGGAAATCTATGCCTAGGTTATCTAAGAGCATTCTGAGGAGATTGCACAAATGGGGAGACTATTGGTTCCATCTCGATATTACTATCATTTGGATTGAAGGGATAAGGTTTTATCCCTTATTAATACCACACCAAGTTCTAGATAATATTTTTGAACATGAAATATCCATTTAGGATTATAACAATATTGATGAGGAACTAGGTTAGAGGCATTTGGGTTATTAATTTAAGGCTCCTATGAGCATCAACCAAGTATAGTATGTGGTCAAATCACATTTAAACTAGGATATAAAAATTATGACCACTTGCAACCTAAAAATATCACCATTCATAAAATGGGATCCAAGGAAAAAGGTTAGAGGATACCTTCAATAGCTTTAGGAAAATAACAAGGTGCATGTTTTTTGTGCACATGTGAAGTATGAATATGACCCCATCTTATATAATGTGCCTAATTATTGTGCCATGTGGAATAATATGAAGGATAAGTTGATGTCCATGGTCTAGGATAAATCATTATAGGATGATCCTCATGATGCTAAAGAATAATTTTAGAGGGAATTGAATCACTAGTGGCCACCATCCCATCCTCATGTCTCTCAGTGATAGGATCAACCTCCTTATCATTTACAAGAGACTTTAAATTATCAACAAAATTAATTTGGTGTCTAAAGAGAAACAAATCCTCAAATTAAAATGGATATTTTGAGGGTTCTTATAAGTCCCCAAGTCCCTTCCTTGACAACATCTCATGACACTCAAGTTTTGGTCATAATAATTTAAAGAAATTTGTTGGCAACTTCTCCAAGTGATGAATGTAAGAATAGTTTTGTGATGAATATTTTACCCCCCTTAACTAATGTGACCTATTTTAGTCTTCTATATTTCTTCCAAGATTATTCTCTTCTATTCTAACTATTATTTATTTTCCCACATCTATTATGGCTATACCTTCATCAATTTCATCCACTAATGAGGATACCTTTACTCATGGTAGTTCTACCATTACAACTCCAAAAAAATTTCATCTAACATCCATAGTAACTAATATCATGCCTTCACCACCATCTCTTATCATACCTTCTTCAATAGATGTTCCTTTAGTTGTGTCACCTTACATTCCACCTTGGACTCCCCCCATTATAACCTACCATAGGAAGAGAAAGTATTCCCCTAATCTTACTAAGATCATGTCTTTGGAAGAAAGAAAATATATTTATCTATATAATATTGAGGAGTTTCCTAAGACGGAAAAATTAGGATAAGATGATAAATAAAATGAAGGAAAAACTTAGGCAAGGTTGCTTGTGGAAGAATAAATATAACTAGTATCATTGGTTAACTACCCAGATGATGAAGATGAAGAATATGCTTTAGAGGAAACAAAACAAATAGATCAAGGAAAGATTGAAGAGACTCACCCAGATGATGAAGAGGTAGATTTTGAGAAAGTGAAAGCCTTGAGTTTGAGAGAGTACTAAGTCCTCATAGAACAACCAAGTGAAAGGATTATTATGGTACTCTCTTCTACTATTTCTTCATCTATAAATGTTAAAATCTCATTTGTATGTATTATTTTTGTTATTTATCAATATTTAATATTTGTTCCTTCAAAATATTCATCAATTCTTTCCCCTCGATCAATTAAGATCCCAAAGAAAACGGTCCATGTTTAACAATAGGTAACTATGTCTATTATTAATCCTTAGAGCCCACCCATGTTAGAAATAAAGTTGGCAAAAATAGGAGTGTCTATTCCATATTACTCACTGGTATCCTCATCCATAATGACCATGGAGAGAACCCCTAGGTTGGTCAGGTATATATCTAAGCTCTCACCAAGAAGAAAGATTTTACAAGAGGAGAAAACTATCCACCAACCTCATTTATTTCTCATTTAAATTAATACTTCCATAGCTATTCCATTAATTATAGATCCTCCTATGAATATTCCAACTTATTAATCTCAATTCATAACTCCATTTTAAGAAATAGGGGTTCTCTTAGTTCACTGATGGGTGAAGGAAATGCAGGAAGATAGGGATAAAAGATAAAGTCTATTTATAACTAAATTATCCATAGTCTCCACCAAGTTTGATAAGAAGAGTGGGAGAATTTAGAGGGTGAGGATGAGGAAGGTGATGTACCTTGGTATAGGTAAGGATATGGAGTTTAATTATATAGAAAATATTTTTCCTCTAATAAATAAAGTTAAGAAGAACATAAGGTACCCTACACAATATATTGAGAACTTCAATTATTTCATTGATTCCATAGGGGAAACCTTGAAGTAAATACACCATAGTACTAAGGAGGATTTTAGAAGGTGGAAAAAAATTTAAATCATCTAGGACCCT
Source organism: Torreya grandis (assembly GCA_037957365.1). NCBI lineage: Eukaryota > Viridiplantae > Streptophyta > Pinopsida > Cupressales > Taxaceae > Torreya > Torreya grandis. The sequence continues at coordinate 196,425 of JARHVA010008740.1, forward strand.
TAGGAAATTATTGTTGATGTGCATGGTGCATCCAATAATTTATATGATACTTTGTATAGTATTCAGCCCTATAGAACAACTACATAGTCTAAGTAGGTAAACATCACCAGGCTATGGCACTAGATGAAATAATTAGAAAAGATGTTGAATTTCTTGATTTTGTGTTTAAGGAATAGTTATTTCAACTAATTGAATTTAATTTCTAGTATGGATGCAATGTGGTTCTTGAATTATGTCATTGAAAAAATAGATGACTCTCGTAGTTGGCTTAATCACTTTAAGGAATTGTTGGGACTTTTTACTAGATATGAGAGAAAGGCCTTAGAAATTTTAGTAGATATGAGGGTCTCTCAAGTGATTAATAATACTAGTGATTTGGTAAATAGGATTAATTTTGGGAACTTCCTTCATGTAGCAATAGACAATTTTAAGAAGGAAATAAAGGAAACCATCTACAAAACCAATAAGGAGGCTCTACACCTAGTCAATTTTACTAAAAATAGAGTAATTAAATTTTAAGCCTTAATATCTAGACTTAAGAGCTCAAAATAAGATCAAGGTAGGTTAATGGTTGAAGCACATATAATTCTTAAGCCTTATTTGCTAAATTTTGATATTGCAAATATAGAATTTGAGGTAACGGACACTTTATTGGAGTAACTTAAAGAAAAAGAGAAAGTTTCATCTTCAATTTTGGCTACTCAACCAACTAAAAGTGTTTCTATAATAACTCAGGACTCTTAATCTTCTAGGTTTATAATAATACAAAATCCAATAGGTTTGGTGTCCATTTCACCCATAGTTACTCTTGTGGAAACTTTAGTTTCTTCTTCAACTGCTCCAACTAGCAATTCCACATCAACACCATGATTTGAAATGATTATATGTGTTCATGTATATTTAAGGTGGAACTATAATTCCTAATCTACTTATTTTACATATTATATATTTTTTTGTAAATTATAAGTTTAAACACTTCCATTATACATACATATTTTGCATGATCCTAAGCCCGTGGCACTATTTTTTGACTTGTAATTTTAGGGAAAACTTGAAGAGATGATGGATTCCCATTAAAATATTATAAATACATGTAACCTCATGGTCTGAAAGAGTGGAAAATTTCATTCTTAAAACTAATAGGAAATTCAAAAGAGTTTTTCTTGACTTTGTCTTTATGTGTAAATCTTGATTGTTGTCCAATTTTGTGGATTACTTGAGACATCATATTATTATGGTAACTTAGTGCTTAGATTTGTATACAAGTTATCCATTTTAAATATAGTCATTCATTTTAAGCTATAGATGATTTGAATATCCTGTACATGTTAATCATAATCCTTCTTGAAGATGTGTAATAGTTGTCTAATAATTATGAAACCTTTGGCTTTGAAAATTTGAGTACTCTATTTTTTATTATTGGTGTGCTATAGAAGCTTTGACACTTCAAAAATTACACATTCACATTATGCACATTGGAAATCAAAATTACGTATTTTTCATTTTTGTATTAATAAATTTTCCTTCAAATTCAAGACACTACTAGGTTATTATATTAAGGGTATTGTAATACCTTCAAGGTATATCTTAGAATATACCTTTTAAACATGAACAATAGTGGATTACTCCTTTGAGGTATCTCTTAGGAGATACCTTCAAGTTACCCACTAAAATATTTTAAGGCCCTTGAAGGCATCTCATATGATGTTCATATGCATATAAAACCACCCCTAAGTATGTTACAAGGTTCAAATGAGTGAATCCATACATACCTTGGTAGTAATAAGTACTGCTTCCCAATCCCAACCTAGGATCGCATCTTTCTAATGGCATTCTAACAAATTTATAACATTTTTTTGATCATGATAAAATTAAATAATTCCTAGGATCATGGATAGGGGATTTAGTTGTATTTAAAGTTTAAATACATGTACATAAGAGGGGTTGAAATTCATGAAGTCCTATACAACTTTCTTTCTTTGATGCACAATCACCTAATTGGGTTTATCTTTGTGTGTTTTACAGTATAATTTTAGAGGGTAGAGTCTAGACTCTGATCATAAATAATAATCCCAGGTTAACCTATCCATGATATTATGATGTAGTAGGTAATCCAAATTAAAATAATCCTTAATCAATCTTAGCTACAACCCCATAAAATCCTTTTTGTTCCCCTATAACCTAATTTTGCATTCACTTACTTTTCACCCCTATTGAATACACAGATATCCACACACACATACATACTCTTAGAATTAAGATATATAAGATTATGAATAGGTCCCCTAGACACCTTGTTTTATAATAATGCTATATATACACAAACTCTTATAACATAAAGAAAACATGTCTATGGTGATGCTTTTCTTACACATATACAAACCAGGTTAAGGGAATCCATTTCAATCTAGAAATATGATTCTTTCATAATGATATACCTACCCATACTTCCCATCCCATCCCATTCTCCCACCATTATTAACAACCATATAAAAATTTAACACCACACCACCTTCCATCAGAACCCACATATTCAATTTTTCCATAGAGAAAGTGGGCATCTTTCATTTTGTGTTGCATGCATATATTATATGTATATATGTTTCAATAAATTTGAAACAATAATAAATTGATTTTGGGTTTTGGTGGGGAGAATGAAGGTAATTAAAAAATAGGGGTCTTCATTTTTTATTATAGCTAGGATAAGGGTGACACACAAAACTTTGGTAATCATGATTGGGAATTTTCCATTTATAGATCAAGAAATTTTCCTTCACCTTGAAGTCACCACCAGGTGATAGTTTGAAGGGTATTGTAATACCTTCAAGGTATCTCTTAGGATATAACTTTCAAGCATACATAAGAGTGGATTAATCCTTCAAGGTATCTCCTAAGAGATAACCTCAAGTTACCCACTAAGATATTTCAAAGCCCTCAAAGGAATATAATGGGTTGTGCACATGTGTCCAAAGACCACACTTGAGCATGCTTGAAGGCATAAATGAGCACATTTGTATATGCCTTAAGAAAAACAAGTACTACTTCCCCAACCCATCCTAGGATCATATTTCTCTAATTACATTATGACAAATTCTAACATTTTTTTTATTATGAACAATTTAAATAGTGGCATGTTGTAGGGACAAGGGATTTGGCTATATGTAAAGTTGAAATACATGTGTGAAATATGGGTTAAAATATGTAGAGTCCTATATAACTTAATTTTTTATGCAAACTCATGTAACTGGGTTTATCTTCATGTGCATAGAATTATAGTTATATAGGACATATTCTAGACTATGATCATAAAAAATATGCCTAGGGAAAACCATCCATGACAAAATCATGCAGAGGTAATCCAAATCAAAATAATCCTTAATAAATCTTAGCTACAACCCCATAAATTCCTTTTTATTCCCATCTATCCCAATTTTTCATTCACTTAATTTCTATCCCTACTAACAACACATATATTCATGAATGCATGAATACTATTAGCCTTTTAATATATTCACTTAATAATAGGGCCCAGAGACCCCTTATTTAATAATAATGACACACACACACACACACATACACACACACACACACACACACACACACACACACACACACACACACACACACACACACACACACACACACACACACACACACACACACACACACACACACACACACACACACACACACACACACACACACACACACACACACACACACACACACACACACACACACACACACACACACACACACTTTTCTAACATTAAACAAGCTTGTCTATGGTGATACTTTTCTTACACATACAAACCAAGCTGAGGGAATCCATTTTAATTTGGAAATAGGATTCATCTATATTTATCTTCCTAACCATATGTCCCATCCAATCCCATTCTTACACCCCTACTAAAACCCATATAATAAGTCAAAACCAGCCCCTTCCTTCATAACCCACATATTTAGTTGTTCCATAAAGTCAGTGGGTATATATCATTTTATGTTACCTACTTATATATATATATATATATATATATATATATATATATATATATATATATATATATATATATATATATATATTGTGTGTGTGTGTGTGTGTGCGCGCGCGCGCGCGTGTGTGTGTGTGTGTGTGTTGTAAGAAATATGAAATGAAAACCCATTAATATTGGGTTTTATTGTGAAGATTGAAGTTAATTAAATAATTAAGATCTTCAATTTTAGTTATTATCAAGATAAGGGTGACACAAACCCACCTCCTAGATTTAGGTTACATCCCACTGATGAAGATATCAACACATACTATCTTATAATTTTTTTTTTGGATAGAACCTTCATAATACAATCCATTACTCAAGTTTACCTCAATAAGTGGGAGCATTGGTACCTCCCTAGTATTTTCAATTTCCTTCTTGTATTTTACTGTGTGTATATTCTAACACACCATTTCATATCATTATCTAGATTCTACATACTGTGTACATTCCAACACACCCAATTTATTTTTAAAATTGATCTATTCAAAATTATGTAGTTGAATGAAGACCCCTTGCCATCAAATAATTTATACTTCATAGCATTCATAGATTATTTCATCTAGAAGATGTTGGTGTATTTTTTGAAGGACAAATCAGTTGCATTCTAGACCTTCAAGCAATTCAAGACAATGGTGGAGAAATAAAATGGCCACTACATCAATATTTTAAGGACTGATAGAGGGGGAGTGTATATATTTAATGAGTTCATGAATTTTTTTCAAGGATCACAAATTTTTGGTAGTCCATTTATGGACTACAACAAGATAGCTACAGACTTTGATAGTATAAAGCTATGGACTTTGACAATCCAACTACATAATTAAAAAATATAGCTATAGAATTCATCAAGGTAGATATGGACTTCAATAGTCCATCTATATACTTTATTAAGGTAGATATAATGTCAATAGTCAAGCTATAGACTCCAACAGGGTAGTAAATAACTTTGATAGTCTAACTATGAACTTCAATAGTCCATCTCTAGACAAACACATAATGTGTCCAAAAGGATATGTAATGATAAATATAAGTTATAAGGATGTTTTTAATGCTTAAAAACGTTTTAAAAACCATGTTAGGAAGGTCAATAATAAGGTTTTTTCTTGGTTAAATTATTCCTTCCATCACCTACCCTTGTCTCATCTCTAGAGCTCCCCCTTAGCATCCATATTTATTACAATAGTTTAAATTTGTGTTCTTTGGAGATATTTTTTATTTGAAAGGAAAATAAAGTGGTAGGTGTAAGGATAGTTAGTAAAATACAAAAAATGAGATTAAAAATAATAGATGTGTATGTTTATGCATCAAATTACTTTGTATTAGAGTTTTAAGAACAAATTAATATATGCATTTTGAGTGGTTTTTATGTTTATACTCTACCCTCCCCTATTATATCCTTGTTTAATAATAATTTTGTGCATTTATAACACTTGTATCAATATTTGGGATTATTCTTAAGTTTAGTTTATTTTTATGCCCTTATCCATTTGGGCCTGCACATTTTATCTTTCTACCAACACTAAGTTATAACTTGAAAGGCCTTGTAATATCTTCAATGTATCTCCTAGGAGATACCTTTCAAACATGCATAAAAGTGGATTTATCCATTAATGTATCTCCTAAGAGATACCTTTACATTACCCACTAAGGTATTACAAGGCCCTTGAAGGCATCTCATATTAGTGTAATTTTTCTTCACCTTTAAGGAAATATTTGGTGATAGCTTGAAAGGCTTGGTAATATCTTCAAGGTATCTCTTAGGAGATACCTTTCAAATATGCACCAGATTGGATTTTTCCTTCAAAGTATATCCTAGGAGATACCTTAAAGTTACCCACTAAGGTATTATAAGGACCTTAAAGGTATCTCATAAGATATACCTCAAAGGGCATTATCATATGTTTAAGGGGATGTTGAAGGTATCTATTGAGAGATACCTTCATCATACACATAAGTATAAATTTCCTTAACCTTTATGGAACTATTGGGTGATACTTTGAAAGGCCTTATAATACCTTCAAGGTATCTCCTAGTAAATTCCTTGAGTGGCATTATACATTTAGAATCTATGTTTCATTGATGAAACTAACTATATTGATGATGAATTTGAGTGTTTATGACTTGAGGGTGTAGTTGAATGGTATAAATAAGTTTAATTCAAGCATTTAGTGAGCTTAGGGAAGAAAAATTACATAAAATACTTGGAATTATAGTTATGATAATTATAAAACCTTTCATTACCATGTTATTACTATGTTGATATTAATTAGGTAGGATTACATGATTTTTTTATAATTTGAGGATCAACCATGAGATATTTCTATTTTGTTAGAGTATCACCATATTAATTATTGACATACTTTAAAAATTATGGAAGAATTTAACTATAATACCATATAAGACTCATTTGTTTCTGCTATCAACATTAAATCAAAATTTAGATAGTGAAATTTTATGTGCAAGCTAGGGTGGAAAACCCCTTATCATTAAAAAATAATAGCCAGTAGTTTATTATTATTGTGCTACGTAGTTTAGTTTATCAGATGTTTTTTGTAAGATCAATCTACATTTTTATTGTGATACATCTATAAATTTTCATTATATTAATATAATATAACTAGCAATATGGTTTTTTATATTTTTTTGTCATATGCCTTATGTATTTTTATCCTTAAGCCATGCATAATTTTTTAATCTAGTATGTTGTATTGGGTAGGGTCCCTCGAACCCTAATATCAATAAAAAAAAATAAAAAATGTAAGTTAGTCCATCATAAGGCATTTCCTATTTGAAATGTATGAATGTGACTAGTTGAGCCATATCAAATTATCTAATTTTTTTTTTAATGAATAAGTTTGATAAAGTGAATTTATATTCTCGACATAGTTAAGATCTTAAGGGAAATGTTGATTCAATTAATAAAATGTGATGATCAATTTATATAACCTGGTAAACATGGTAATGATGCCTTCAAATCAACTAGTTAGTTGGATTATGGACATTCCAAGAAAACTTTACATAAATTTAACCTTAACAACATTAAACTTGAAAACATTATGGCTCTAGTTTAGTACGTAGTACTTTCCTAGCCTACAACATCTATTTAAAAATAAATCATTTGATTTCATAGAAATCATAAATCAAATGCATACATAAATTCCCAAATTATATTTATTATATTAATCCTAAGTTATCATATGGCCGATGTAATAAATGATGCATTGATCTAGTTGATATTCTTGTGCTGAGATAAAATATGTCTTTATAAAGCAAGGAATTTTTCTTGGTTACCAATTTAAAATCACATCTTCACTCAAGATATGTTGGATAAAATTGGTTTGATGGGACCTTCCTGTTGTAGTCTTTACAAATCTAATGAAGAAACTGTAAATCACCTAACTTATTCCTACCACCTTTCTGCTTAGTGTTGTGTATGGTTGTGTTTTAATATTGAATGCTCTTCGGTTTGGCCCTCCTCACTATTTAATACATTTTCCTCTTGGCTAATTAGGGAATATAAAAATTTATTTTTTGGACTTTGGAGAGTCGGTCTAACTATTTTAATGTGGAAAATTTAGGAGAGAAATAATCATATTTTTTAAGGAAAAGTGATATATCTTTCTTCAATTTCATAATAGATATAGGTTGTTATCTCAGATGTTGTTTCTTCTCAAATTAAATGTATAAATGTTTGTCTTTCAATGTGAAGAAAGAGAATGTGTGCCCAATGGAGGCTCATTGTTTAGGCACCTATTAATGGGTTAATAGTAAACTTAGGTACAATTAAAATAAAGGATAAAGCTTAAAATTAACAGGTTAATATTAAAATTTAGGGTGGTTTAAATTAATTGTGATGGATCCTCGAGAGGTAATCTAAGTGATTCTAGAGCAAGTTGTGTAATAAAGGATTGTAGTGTATCTCTCATCAAAGACATTTCTAAGAAGCTCTCAGATGGCATGAATAGTAAAGCTAAAGTATAGGCACCTATAATAAGAATTGAGTTGGAGATGCAATGAAAAATTGATAAGCTTCTAAATGAAGGAGATTCTTAAACCATAATTTCTTATCCAAAAATATTTAGTAATAGATTAGAAATTGGAGAACATTTTGGTTAACCTTAGGAAAACCTAAATAGCCTTTTGTTTTGGGATTACAAACATTTATTTGGTGAATCAAGTAGTGGGTGGAGGTTATTAAGTTCTTAGCTAAGTTGGTGGTTTAAAGCAAGGGTGCATCACATCCTTTGCTAGTTAGGGTTCCTCAATAGGTAGTGAAATTAGTGATGATGGGGAGGCTAGATATAAATTGAGATGTAGTCCTTATTGGTGGAATAAAACGTAAGATCTAAGGGAAGGTGGATAAGGGTCTATGTGGCATTTTGAAATATTATATCCCTACCCCTCTTTTAACCTACCCTATGTTATGTACTTCCATAGTAATGACCACTAAGAAAATTAAACGTATTAATTTAAATGTTAAATTTTGAGAATCATTTCTATTTAGGGGGAAATATGATCCTAGGTGAAACTATCAATAACAAGATAAAAATATAAACAGACTAAAAAATGTAATAGAGTAGAATAAATATAGAGTAACAACATATAGAACTTAGCACAGTAGAAACATAAGGTATAAGTGGTAGAAATTAAGGCAACAACTAATAGTTTTTTATGTAAAAACAATAGTCATAGGTAGAGTACATCATCCTAGATAATAGAGTAGTAGGGAGAAGATAAACACAATAACGGACTATGTAAGTAAAATAATAATCAAATGGGGTAGAATATAAAGAGCATGAAGAATAAAAATTAACAACATTTAGACCATTCAACAAAATATAATGAAGAAGGATAAAATAGATAATAATAGTTTTTTGTAGTAATTATTTTAACAAATATATCTTTAGTTTTTTGTTGACATAACCAGATGATGTAATCAAATTTTAGAATCATTTAATATATATGAATTTTTTGTTTTGGACTATCTCTACCCTCCTCTATTCTTATATATTTTAGCTTGTTTTAAGTGTAAATTTCTATGTTGTTGGCTATTTCCCACCTATACCTACACATTATTTCTATTTTTTACCAATAACTAGTATCAAATCCCCTACGTGATAAGCCCATTTAGACATAGAAGTAGGGATTTTTGGTTCATAGTAGTATTCCACTATATTTGATATAAAAAACAATGATGTGTGGATCATCAAGATGAATACAATATTTAACTCTCAAGATCTATGGGAGTTGGTTGAAGGTGGATATAATGAGGTTGTAGACCTAAAACCTTTAATGCACTAACCCAAGCACAAATGAAAGTGTTGAAGGAGAATAAGATAAAGGATGTCAAATCACTTAGCTACATATAAATGACATTAACTAATTCAATCTTTCCTAGAATAGCAATAGATATTCATTCCAAATAAGCATGGGACATTGTGTAAAATGTCTATCAAGGGAGTGAGAAAGTAAAGCTTGTCAGGTTACATCCCTTAAGAATAGAATTTGAGATCCTAAAAATGAAGGAGAATGAGTATATCAATGACTTCTTCACAAGGACAATGAATATTATCAATCAAATGAAGACATGTGGTGATACCCTTAAAGATCATAGGATAATAGAGAATGTTTTGAGAAGTCTTCTAATAAAATTTAAATATATAATGGTTGAAATTGAAGATATAAAATATTTGAGGCAAATTACAATAGATGAGATAATTAGTTCCTTGAAAACCCATGAATAATGGATGAATAGGTCAGCCACCTTCTCCCATGAGCAATAATTCAAGACCAATGTGAGTGTGAGAGGAAGGGGGAAAGTATAAAACAATAAAGGAAGAGGAATAAATTTTAACATTAAATAAGGTGGAAGTCATAGCCATAAAGAGTCGCATGGAATAAAAAGATAAATAAGCAACATCACTTCTAGAGGAAGATATACATAAAGGTATGAAAAATCCAATGTTTAATGTTATTATTACAAGAAGTATGGACACTATGCTATTGATTTTAAAAATAAGTATGACATAAATAGATATAATTAAAACTTATCCCATAAAAAAGTGGATGAACCTAATAGTAATGATAAAGGTGGAAACTTTTTCCTAACATACAACATTTCCAAGCAAAGTGGCAAAAAGACATGGTACTTGGATAGTGGTTGTAGAAAGAACATGAATGGGAAAAAATATATGTTTAACCACATTGATGAGTCAATAAAATGAGAGGTAAAGATGGGAAATAATGAGAAGGTTCTCATCATGGGAAAAGGCAACATATCTATCCCTATCAAGCAAGGTGATAAAAGGAAAATTCAATATGTTTACTATGTGCCTAGATTGAAGCACAAGGTCAGATTTAAGAATGGATAATGCATCATATTTGATAGGAGTGGATACATTAAGAAGATTTTAGTAGTCAAAATGACAACCAATAAGGTTTTTTAGTGGTTGAAAGAGATTCATCATATCAATATAAGAAGGTCAGGGATAAGGGGGAATATTAAAATATTATATCCTTGCCCCCATTTTCACCTAACCTATGCTACAAACTTCCACAATAATGACCACAAAAAAATAAATGCAACATTTGAAATTTGAAAATTTTAGAACCATTTCTATTTGGGGGAAAATATGGCAGTGAGTGAAACTATTAGCAAAAAGACAAAAAGATAAAGAGATAAATAGAATTTAAGAGAATATAAGAAACATATAGAACCATCATATAAAATTAATTCAGTAGCATTAGAAGGTATAAATGTTAGAAAACATGTTAGAAACTAGTAGTTTTTTATGTAGCAATAATAGATAGAGGTAGAGTAAAGCAACCTAGATAATAGAGAAACATGGAGAATATAAACATAGAAGCATATTGTGAAAGTAAAATAATAAGTAAATGGGTTAGAATAAAAATAGTAAGAAGAATAGAAGCTAAAAATAGTAAAACTATTCAACAAAATATAAGGAAGAAGCATAAAATAGATAACAACAATTTTTGTAAGAATTTTGTTAACAATTATATATGTAATTTTTTGTTGACA
>JARHVA010008740.1:215000-410000 GCA_037957365.1 Torreya grandis
TTCAAATTTGAGAAACTCTAGACCTAATATATCAACTTCTCCTTATTACTTCTTCATGCAGTGCTTCATATAAATCACAAATTGAATATTTTCAAATAATTTTATATTCATGATATGATTTTAAAATAGGGTGAAATCCTTATTTGTAGTGAAATATCAATGGAGGTGATCATTATGAAAATAACAGGTCCATCCATCATGATAGAAACCAATTAATTAATATTGGGTAAATATTAAACAACTATAATATGATTATGTATTTACTTAATGCTTATAACTAGAATTAATAAACAATATATTATTTATTATTTAATAGTTACCAAGGCTAAGGGACACATAGGCCCACTTAGGATTAATTGTTCTAACACTCCCCCTTAATGATAAGTGGGGATTAATGTCATAGTCACCTTAAGAAAAGGAAATGTATTATGTACAAAATTTAAGGATTTAAAAACCTTAATTATGTCAAATATAAAATTTTGAAATAAAATAAAGTATAATCCATAAATTACTCAAAAGTAAGTTTAGGAAAACATGATCATGAGACTACATCTCACAATTTCTCTTGAATAATTATCTAAGCATATTTGGAGCCTTTTATAACATAATAACCTCCATTACAAATTATGTTTTTTTATGTATTGGGGTACAAAATTAAAACTTATACATGAAGTTTACTTAAATCACATAACTTTCACATAAATTTTACAATGCTTTATAATGTGAAGAAGTATAAAGAAAGAAAAGAAACACATGGCCATTAAGAAGTCGTATTGTCATGTACACTCCCCCTAATGGCAACTTTGAGAACCCAACATTTCATGAAACTAAAAAAATCAGGGTAGCACAAAGTGGTTTTGTGAATATATATACCTCTTGTTCATCCATAGGATAAAACTATAGATTAATATCACCATCGAAGAATTTTTCTTACGTGAAATACACATGAATTTAAATTTTTTTAGATATTGGTATTACACTATATTTTTGGATAGAGTTATACAACTTTGGTTATAATAATGAATGATAGTACTATTTGAAACATCCATATGAAGTTCTCCCAATAGCCTTCACAACCACATTGATTCTTTACCAATTTCTATATCACTTCTATACTCATCTTCTATAGAAGAGAGAGAGAGAGAGAGATACAAGGTTTCTTCTTCTTAGTCCAAGTGTTAGCACCTACACCAAACTTAAACACATATATGAAAGTAGATTTATAATATAAAATATCACCATCATGGTCAACATCACAATAGCCATATACATTATAATTATCATTAAAAGACTAAAAAAACCCATAATTTATAGTTCATTTGATATAAGAAGAATACATTTATCTAATTTTCAATAATCAAAATAAGGATCCTACATAAATCTATAAGCAACACTAACAACATATGATATATTTTGCCTAGTAATGGTTACATAAATCAAAATTTTAATAAGATATAGAAACAAAGCAGGGTTAGATTTTTCACATGTAGGTTTAAGATCAAGTTTAACACCAAATTCAATAGGAGTAGCGGTATATTTAAAATCAATATGGTTAAAATTAATAATAAGATTATGTACATACTATAATTGTGATACAATAATTGAATTTTTATCTTGAAATATATCTATTCATATAAAATTATGTAGAATACCTAAATTAGTCATTTCAAACATTTGAATTAATTTATCCTCATATTTATGAATTAAACTAGTTATATCACTATTAATCAATAAATCATCAACATATAATACAATTAAAATTGAATCACCATTTTCAAATTTAAAAAAGAGAACATTATCTAAATAGAAGTTAGCAAAACCTAATTCTTTGAAAAAATAAGTAATTTTAGAATACCAACCTCAAATAGCTTATTTTAAACCATACAAAGATTCTTTTAAATTGCATACATAATGTTATCTATTAGGAAAAGTGACACCTTTAGGCTAATTCATGTAGGTTTCTTCTTCTAAATAACCATTTATAAATGCATTATTGACATCCATCTAGTGGATAACCCAAACATTTTGGTCTGAAAGAGTAATAAAAAGTCAAACTATAATCATTTTTGCTATGGGAGCAAAGGTTTCAACATAGTCAATCCCTAATTTTTTAGTAAACCCAAAATCAAATAATCTAACTTTAAAATTATCAATTTTATCAATTGAATTATATGTGATCTTATAAATCCAACTATAACTGGAAATATTGATTTTGATAGAGGAGGAACAAGATCCCAATTTTGATTTTTAATTAAGGCATTATATTCAAATAACATAACAATATTCCATCTATCATATTAAGTGGATTCCTTAAATGATTGAGGTTAACATTCATACATAGTCTTCAATACATGATCAAAATATTGACTTCTAGTTAATCTATTAAGGTTATCAACATTAGAAGATTGAATTAGGGATTCTACCCATTTATGTCTTTTAGATTGAATAGGAAACTCAGGGGGTTCCTCAAAATCTAAGTTATCCAAAATTAGATAAACTTCCTCAAGGGAATTTATTTCATAACTAAGATAAACATAAGACTTAGGTTCATCTATAGAAGAACATTGAGAATGTTCCACAGAATGCTCACAAAAGTATTTTTTTTAAAATGGAACATTCCTATTCTTAATGATTTGATATTTAGAAGGATCATACACACTTAAAATTTTTGTTTTACCTCCATAACCTTCAAAAGTGAAAGAATAAAAATTAAGATCAAGCTTATTTCTTTTAACTTTAAGAATAAAGATAGAAGCAAGACTACCAAAGATCCTAAGATGAGCCACATTATTGTTAGGAATTAAAAAATTTTAAACTAGATTTAATATGACCATACATCAGATCTAAATTATGTAATAACATGTATCATAAAAACATTCCTCAAATCATAGTTATGAAATCATAAATGGAAAGAACAAGATAAAATCACATAACACAGATCTACCATGGTTCACACAATTTGGGCTACATCCACCAAGAAATTCTTCAAATAAAACTGTAATCTAAAAACAAGATTATAATGAACTCTCATAGAGATAAAAATCTCCATTAGAAAATGTTACACAATTAAATGCTTCAATTTCACCTCCACCTACAAAATATTGTATTTCACAAGATACTATACCACACCCTACAATAAACACCTACACTTTGACTCTAATCCTCAAAGCCACACCTTGCAAATTAAACCATCAAACTTTAAAGGCCACACCACACTTATATATATATATATATATATATATATATATATATATATATATATATATATATATATATATATATATATAAATGAAGGAAAATTCATAAAAGGAGGGAAAATTGTACCATTCTTATCCAAGATAAGCATCATCCAATAAGGACACCTCAGTTTCACCTCATCAAGTTCATCCAAAAGCCCATCCAAGAAAGAACATGCTTAGATAGAGTCTCCACCTTTTAAGGCACATTTTCCAACAACATGTGATCACAACCAACTCCTAGAAACAAAGAAGGTGTCTATTTTTCTAATAAATAAACAACTCCCTAAGATTAAGGAAGTCAACATGGGAAAAGGCATCTAACAACCAACTCCATAAATATGGAAACATAGAAATTACATAATACAAAGAATATTACACTAACATGTGGAGAAGGGTTCCACAAAAGGTGGAGTAGGAAAAACTATGCTCCACACATCTGTGGAGATTTCTATGCCCCAAAAATACACTCTTAAGGTTATAATAGCTCCAAAGAGATCCACACTCAAAAATCTCCCACTTGGAGACCATTTATCCTAAACAAAATCTATCACTATTTCATGACCACTAAGGTAACCAAATTTGAACATAGTCTTAGCTTATCCAATGTGACCACCTTGGTCATCATATCCATAAGATTCTGGCTAGTATGCATCTTCTCTAGCTTCACTAAATTATCAAAATTTATCCTAATGAAGTGATAATATAATTGAATGTGTTTTCTCATTAAGTGGAAAGCGGAGTTCTTTGCCAAATGAATAGTACTCTAACTATCACTATGTAGTCTACCAACTTCCTATTCATGCCCCAACTCTTGAAATAAATCCTATAACCAAATCATCTCCTTGCTAGCCTCTATGGAAATAACATACTCTATCTCTATGGTTTACAAAGCCACAACCTTCAATACCCTAGAAATCTAACTAATAATTATATTTCTAACAATAAATATATAACCTATCATACTCCTCTTGATATCAATATCCCCTACCATATCTAAGTCAACATAACCATGCAAAGTGGTATTTGATCCATCATAACATAATGAAAAATACATGGTTCCTCTCAAATACTAAAGAATCTATATAACTTCATGTCAATTCTCATAACCTAAATCATCATATACTTGCTCATAACTCCCGCTTCTTGGGCAATATTTAGCCTATTCTAAACCAAGACATACATCAAGTTTCCAACTATTGATAATTAAGGTACCTTGGACATCTTCAATTAATTTATCTTGTATCTTAGGATACTACTCCTTTGATAATCTAAAGTGGCTTACAAATGGATTTCCAATAGATTTAGCATCCAACATGCTAAACCTTTCTAAGACTTTCTTCACATAATCTGATTATGATAAGATCAACTTCCACTCCTTCCTATCATGAGAAATCCTCATACCATGGATTTATTTTGTATCACCCAAATCCTTTATATGAAATGAGTCACTATTATGTTTCTTGAGCATATGAATATGTTGTATGTTATTTCTTACAAATAACATGTCATCGACATACAAGTATAAAATAATAAAGGAACCATTAACAAAATGTTTGATGTATATGTAATGGTCATAATGACACTTTTGATATTATTTTTCCAACATAAAATAATAGAATATATTATACCATTGTCATGGAGACTATTTCAGGCCATACAATCTCTTTTTTAGTCTGCACACATAGTTCTCCTTCCCTTTGACCTCATATCCCTATGGTTGCTTCATATACAACTCTTCATCCAAATCACTATGAAGAAAAGTTGTTTTCACATCTAACTATTCTAAGAGAAAATCCTCAACTACAACTAAAATAGGAATAGTCTTAATGGAAGTCATTTTTACAACATGAGAGAAAGTATCATCAAAATCAATACCTAATTTTTTTACAAACCCCTCAACCACCATCCTACCCTTATACCTTTTTATCCCATCATCTTCTTCTTTTATTATGAAGATCCACTTGTTTGGAAATTCACTCCTACCCTTGGGTATCCTTAATGAATCCCACATTTTGTTCTCCATGAGAGATATATGTTCTTCATCCATGACTTATTCCCATTTCATCTTGACATCTACTTGTATTTCTTCCTCATAACACTCTAGTTCTCCAATATTAGTGAGTAAAAAATAATTCAAAGAAGATAAATGTCTAGGTGCTCTTCTTACCCTATAATACCTTACCATATGATTTTTGGGTCCTTTTGTAGAAGGTTCCTAAATTGAATCGTTAAATACTTTTTAATTTATAATTTCATCCAAAACTATGTATTCTTTCTATTACTATTATCATTCTTGTAACTAATTCTTATACATGACTTTTTCATTAAAAACTACACCTCTAGAACAAAATATTTTCTTATCTTTAAAGCTCTATAAATGGAAACAAAATTCATCCTAACCATATCAAAAAAATGTGCATTTCTCTGATTTTACCACTAACTTGGTCCTATCCTCTTTCTTGATGAGATAAAAAGCATTGCATCTAAAGACTCTAAAAAAAGAATAATCAACATTCTTACCTTACCAAGATTGTCTAGGAATGCCTCCATTCAAAGGCATATAAGGTCATCTATTAATAAGATATACTACCATGCTAACTACTTCTACCCAAAATTGTAAAGGCAACCCTACATGTAACCTCATGTTCCTAGCATGTTCCATTATTGTTATATTAATCCTTTTAGATACCCCATTCTATTATGGATTTCTTGGAACCATCCCTTGCTTATTAATTCTATTGTTAGATAAATAATCAAAGAAATCATTACTATAATACTCATCTTTGTTATCTGATCTAAGACATTTCAACTTGAGACTTGTTTCATTCTCAACCAAGGCTTTTCACTTTTTAAAAGTGTCAAATACATCATATTTATTTTTAATGTAATAAATATAAACTTTGTTAGCTTCATCATCAATAAAAGTAACATAATAATTGGATCCACTGATAAAAGATACCTAAGTTGGTCCCTATACATCTATGTGTACCAACTCTAACTTGTACTCTTTCTTTGTGGGTCTAACCTACAAAAACTTAACCCACTTATATTTCCCATACACACAATTCTCACATAAGCCTAGATATATGTATTTTAATCCAGGAAACTTATCTTTTAATATTTCCATGCCCATATGGCTCATATGACTGAGCTTGTGGTGACACATAGTTACATCTCCATGTGCAGAAACTAAATCAAAAGAATCAACAACACTCATAAAATATAAAGTACCAACATTTTGACCTTTCAAAATCATAAGAAAACCTTTGGTAAATTTCCAATAATCTATATTAAACATTACTTAACATCCCTCACTACCTAATTTCCCTACTAAAACCAAATTTTGTCTCAACAAAGGCATATGTATGACATCCTTAAGTAACCATGTGTTCCCATTCTACATTTTAACATGAACACAACCTTTCCATAATATCTTACATGGTTCATCATCACCAAGATAAATATGTCCTAAATTCTCTTGAACATAATCATTAAAATAATGCCTATGTGGGGTGTTATGAAAAGAAGCCCCTGAATAGAATACCCAAGACTTAGAAAAACTATCCATAGAAATAACTAAGGCATCCTAACATGATTTAACTGATTTAATATTTACCTCATTCATTTCCTCTTTTTTTTTCATTCTTATCTTGAAGTGACCAACAATCCTTTTTTGAGTGTCCACTCTTCACACAATGCCAACATATCATCTTAGATTTAGATTTGGACTTAGATATACCCTTTGACTTTCCATGATTTCCTTTGCTCTTGTCCTTTTACCTATCTCTAGTATCAATAGATAAAGTATTACCATAATATGATTCACCAATTCTTTTCCTTCACATTTCCTCTCTAATAATCACACCTACAACATCCTCAAAATTCAAGCTTCCCTTCATAGGGACTACATTACTCACAACCATAACCAAACTATCCCAACTATCAAGAAAAGAACATAAAATTAGATAAGATCTATCTTCATCATAAAGCTTATTTCTAATTGAAGTGAGCATACTTAAAACCATATTAAAATCATTTAGATGATTAGATATTCAACCATTCTAATATATTTTCATGTTAAACAATATTTTCATAAGAAATTTTTTGTTAGAAGTGGAGGGTTTCTCATATAACTTTATAAGTTTATACATGAGATATTTTATGGTTTTCTCATCAAAAATATTAAATTTAATAGAATATACAAGGAATAATCATATGGCTCCCAATGCCTTCCTACCAAATAATGACCAATTTGCATCACTCATACATACAGGTTATTTTACTTTCCCCTCAAAGGGGAGATGAAGCTCCTTCTGATACATGTAATGTTCAATCTAAATTTTCTAAAATGCAAAATTCTTAACATAAAACTTCTCAAACTTGAATATGATCTCTTCTCCCATAGCTCCCACTCAAGCTAATAGCCTTCCTATGATTTACCACTTCAACAAAAAAAATACACAACCAATGCTTTTGATGCCAGTTATTAGGAATTAAAAAAATTTAAACTATAATTTATATGACCATAAATTAGATATAAATTATGTAATATCATGCATCATAGAAAAATTTCTCAAATCATAGTTATTATGAAATCATAAATGGAGAGAAGAAGATAAAAACACACATAACACAGATCTATTATGGTTCACCCAATGTGGGCTACATCCACCAAGAAAGTGCTCAAATAAAACTATAATCTAAAAACAAGATTAAAATGAACTCTCAAAAAGATAGAAAAATATCCTATAGAAAATGTTATACAAATAAATGCTACACTTTCACTTTCACCTTTAGAATACTATATCTCATAAGTTGATATACCACACCTTGTAATAAACACCTACACTTTGCAAAAACATCTACACTTTGACTTTGATCATTGAAGCCACGCCGTATAAAATAAACCATCAACCTCCAAATGCCACACCATAGTTGTATATATATATCAAATGAAGAGAATCGACAAAATGAGGATAAATTGTGCCATGTTTATCCAAAATAAGAATCATCCACTCAAGACACCTCAGTTCCACCTCATCAATCTCATTGAAATCCCATCCAAAAAGGAACATGTCAAGATAAAGTCTCCACCTTTTAAGACACATTTTCTAATAACATGTGATCATAACCAACTCCTAGAAACAAGGAAGACATCCCCTTTTATAATAAACACCTAGCTCCCTAATATCAAGGAAGTCAATATGGGAAAATGCATCTAACAATATAATCCATAAAATATAGAAACATAGAAATTAGATAATATAAGGAATATTCCACTCATATGTGGAGCAAGGTTCCACAGAAGGTGGAGCAGGTAAAACTATGTTTCCCACATTTGTGGAGCTCTCTAGGCCCCTAAAATACACTCGTAAGGGCATGTGATATCCCCAAAGGGCTCCATACCAAAAAACTATGCTTATTTTAAATCCATATTTCTAAAGGGGTAGAAAGATGTAAGGCTTTGGTAGGGACTTTATTTATAATATGAACAATAGTGTTCATGGCTTTGACACATAATAACTTAGGAACATTTGTAGATTGTAACATTATTATACCCATTTCTATGATGGTGCATTTTTTTATGCAATATTATTTTGATGAGGGGAATAGGGATTTTTTAATTCCTTTTGAATTCCACCACTAATACAAAAAAAATCAAAGTCTTTACTAACATAATCACCACCATTATTAGTTCTTAATCTTTTAATAGAAAAATTAGATGCATTTTCAACATAAGCTTTAAAGTCTTTAAACTAAGAAAAAACATCAAATTTATTGTTAATAAAATAAGACCATTTAGTTCTAGTATAATCATCAATAAAAGTGATAGTATACAAATAACCATTAAGAGATATATCTTCAAGAGTTTCCATAACATCATTATGAATAAATTCTAAAGGATGTGAGGAATTCACATCATGATTCTTATGAAAGGGGTTAGTATGTTGCTTACCACGTAAACAACCCTCACAACTTTCATGATGAGAGTCAATAGAAGGAATTCCAATAACATGATTATTTTAACATATATCATGTAAACTTATGAAATTAACAAGACCCAATCTTTCATTTCATAATTGAGATTCATTCTTTTTATGTGATGAAAGTAAATATGCAGAAGAAGGGGGAAAGATATATAAACCACTATTTTGATCACCCTCAATAATCAAGGAACCAAATTAATTTCTAATTAACCAATTATATTTAAACAATGTTACAATAAAATTATCATTTGTATGTTTATAACAAGATATAAAATTATTTTAAAGCTTAGGTACATAGAAAACATCATGAATAACAACATTTGAAAATTTTGCTTTTCCCTATTTAGATGATTATACAAAAGAGTTATCTCCTAAGTAAATCATTTTAGAGATATATCTATAATCACATAAAATATTATATAAACATATCATATGGTTTGATGCATCGCTATCTAAATTCCGTTCATTTTCATTTTAAGTACATAAAGTAGCATATAAAACAATAAAATTTGAATCCTGAATATTATTCTAATTAGGGTTTTGATTCTTCTACTTTTTTATTATATTTATTTCCTTTATTATATTTATAAATTTTATTGTTATTTATGTCCTTATTTTTATAACAATTTTCCTTTCTATGACCAAATTTCTGACACATATTACAATTTCCATTAAACATAGGTGTATGATTCTTATTACCATATTTCTTATTCCCATATTTACCTTTAACAAAATTAGGGTTAGATTTTTTAGTTGTTAGTGTTATCAAAAACATTATTTAAATTGATAAGTTTCTAAATGTCATTCTCTTTAGAATCAAAATTTGGCATAATTTGTTCTTCTTGAATCAAGAGAGTAGACTAGGTGGTAAGATTAGGGATATCTTTCTCGGTTTGATACTTATAGTTCAAAATTAAAATAAAATTTATAAACTTTCATGAATTATTAATTGAATGATAAAATAATTTAATTCATATTGAATCAAATTATAATTATATCTATCTAACTAAGCATTAATGTTTTTAATTTTAGCAAGAAAATTAACAGCATTTTATTCACCCTTTATAGGTGTAGTTAGCAATTCAAGGATTAATTTAATAATATTTTCAAGATAAGTTCCCTCATGCATGGATTCAAGGAGTTTCCAATAATATATAGG
Source organism: Torreya grandis (assembly GCA_037957365.1). Classification (NCBI taxonomy): domain Eukaryota; kingdom Viridiplantae; phylum Streptophyta; class Pinopsida; order Cupressales; family Taxaceae; genus Torreya; species Torreya grandis. The sequence goes on from JARHVA010008740.1 coordinate 225,386, forward strand.
AGACTTATGTTTACTAATGTGGATAAGGAAATCATCCTTAACACTCCACAAGATAATGGACATAGTTGTATGCACATAATATTTTGAACTTTTATCAAATACTAAGGATTTCTATCTTGCAAGAAGCCATTGAGTCTAAACCTCTCTATATGTACACCCTAAGGCTTTAAATTGGAAAGGAGTGTAATAATAATGGTTATTTTTAGGATTTTTGTCCCTTATTTCCACTTATTAACAATCCAACTATCTCCTAAACATTCTCATAGGCTATTACTCCTCTGTTACATAATCTTCTAGTATTTTACCACTTTTCATCCCTCATTTCCTCACCTTATGAATATTTTGATAGTCTAAACTACTAGGTTTACTAGTTCGACCCTATAATATTATGGGTAATATTTATTTAGGGTTTAGGTCGACTCTTAGCCAACCTAGCCCATGACCTAGTGAATTTATATCTGTAATAGTACTAGATCAACTGGGTTGACCCTATTAGCTAAAACTTTCAAAATGGATTTTGGGTTAAATAAACCTATATATACAATATCATTTCATCATTATTTACAAATTAAAAATATTTATTATTCACTTATGCTTCTTTACAATCTGGTCTTCCACCTTTTTACTTGAGTCTTAGATTAAGGTTTCTACTTGGATAATCTAATATTATGGAGAAGTATTGGATGATTTGGAATTTTTTTATGATCCTTACAAACCACATAAACATCTTATGAAGCCCTTTTATCCCAAGGAGAGATTGAGTCTCGATGGGTTCATCTTTCAGGTAAATATTCTCTAACTTTGCTCCTCTCTTTAGTAGATAGAAGTAGCATAAGTATTGGGTTTGAATAATATTACTCTTCTTCTTGTATTAGGGTCTTATTCATAAATATATTAATTGAGATTCTCATATGCATGCTTTTTTTTAATAACCCCAACTTTGTGCCACAAGTTTTCGTGAAAACTAGATTAGACTTTACTTTTTAGTAGTTTAGTTAAATATGAAAACATAGGGCTTAATTAGGGTTATTGTGTGATTGTGATTGATTGGAGGCTTTGGAAATCTCCTTAACATTGTTTATTGTGGTAAGATATCCCCTAATTGGGTCATAATATCCCTATATTGGTCATGTCCCAGATTATCTAATATATCCCCAAATTAAAGTGTAAGTATGATCTATCTTCTCTAAGTTAGGATTGATTTATAGACATGATGCTTTTTTTATTGCATAAATTATGGTTGACCCAATGTGAATATAACTCTTGCACATTTTCTTTCATGTTTTTCATTATTTTATAATTTTATTTATTATTTTTCTATTTTTTTGTACTAAGTCAACAATATTCGTACAGTTTCTAACTTTTGTGCATAGGTTTAACACATAGTCAAATCAAAATGACTTTGTTTTGCTTGTATAGGTCTTCATAAAATATAGGCTACTAGGTCAAAAATTTTGACTCAGTACAAGTTTCACTTCTAGATAGGCTATGAGGTCAACTCTATTAGCACAATACACTTCCATACATTCATCAAACATACTAGGTTGGCATTGCCAATATAGTATTCTTCAAAGGTTTTAGAAAATAGGCAACTACAGAACTAGGTCAACCCAATCGACATAGTTGGTAGAATTTGAAAGTAAAAATCAAGGCACTTCAAAATCAATATCACTTTCCTTTATAGATTGTAACCCACCAAGGTTTCTTTCTTTCTTTCTTTGTCATTCTTTTTATTCATTACAATTTTGGTTTTCATAGTTTGTAATCTATAAAACTAACCTTATACAACAAACTAGGTCAACCCTATTGACCTAGTTCTATTTTTTGTCTTATTTTTGAAAGACTAGGTTGATACTATCGATGTAGTTCTTAATAGATCATTTCTTTGCCAGCATAATGGTGACAATGTTGACTATGTTTAATAATCTTTGCATATACTATCATTTAAACTAATATTGTATTATGTTTTAAGGTTGAAATTAACACTTATATGCTAATAATTAATTCACACTTTCAATTTTAGTTTCTTGCATGCTTAGAATAGATCATATAGTCTAATTACATGGTTTTTTAATATACCATTTAGTTTCACTATTTTTCTCTTCTTGAACACACTACCAAATCACATAATCTTAAAATACATTTTAACAAATGTCTACCTAAGGACTACTTACATGGATTTCATCACCAAGAGGGAAGCCAACTTATTTTTATGGCCAAGTATAAATACATATTTAATAGTACATATTAGCAAAGCACCCTATAACCTTATCACTATAGTGTGTGAATGAGGTGGTAGGCCCCAATACCAAGCTAATAACATTGCTAACATAGATCCCTTTCAGTTCAAACATCCTAAAACTATATATAGATTGCTTTATAGTTCCTTATTTATAGCCAACTTATTATCATAATTAAAATCACAATCTAATAATTTTGAAACATTTAGGATGAACATTTATTTATGATTTACTTTCCAAGTTGATTGCTTTCTCTTTGCTCAATTGCAATTGTATTGTAGATACTTGCATTAGCCAACATTGGTGTAAGGTTTTTTTTTTTGTGCCATAATTAGAACATACTCATTAACCAATTGATTGTGTCATTCTTTTCTTTCTTTTATTTCAAAATTACTTATAAAATTTTTCTTGTTCTAGTACACTATCATTATGTTTGACATAGTCTCTTCCAGACTGTCTATTCCCCTACCTCTAGTACTAAGTCAACCTTATCAACATAATATTATTTTTGACCCTCAAGATACATTATTAGGTCAACCCTATCAAGTATGTATCCTTTTATACCTATTCTCTATTATAGATTACAGTGTTCAATCAACCCTATTTACTCTATATCCCTATTTTTTTAGTTTTTAGACCTTGTTTTCAATACTAGGTTGACCTAGTTGACTTTATACTCTTACTGCTTTCCCTATATATTCAGTTCAATTTTTTCTTTCTCTTACTTTACATCTTGTTCATTTATCTTATGTTTTCAGAAGGTCCACTATCAAAATCTTCTTAGACAACCTAAATACATTTAGATATTATATGGGATGTTCATTTATCCCTCTCTTTTCCTCCTAAGAGACACATCACTCTTGGGGCACCTCTCCCCCTTTTTCGTTTGTGGCTTGTAATATGGTGAAAATCACACCTCAATATGAAGTAGGTGGATATGATCCTTTCTATACCTATCAATACAATGCCCATCTTCAATCTATGTGGGAGTAATTTACACCATCTTAATCAATAATAACACAAATAATCCATCTTATAATAACCCTATCCCTAATACCACTTTAGGGAGTGATCCTACAAATACCAGCCTAACTATTGATATGATTCAGCTTATTACACAAGTCATACAACAAATGAACATAGTAAAAACTTCTAACACCTCTAAAATGATGCAAATACAATGTCATTTGATTAATATGGCTAATTATCCTCTAACTATCCATCCTCAATGTAATCCCAATTATATTCCTTCCCTTCTTAGAGATTCTTTAGGAAATATCATTTATCAACCAATAATGAATAAAAAATACTTTAAAACATTTAAAATGAGCCTTTGAGTTCCTTCATTATGTCCATTGATATTGGTAACATATATTCAATTATCAAGTATGATGGGACTAAAGACCCTGCCTCATTCCTCAAAGCCTTTGGTAATATTTACAAAGAGTGGATCTAAACCAATACTTTCACCACAACTAAAATCTTAGTCAAAACCTTCACTTTTGATGTATTAAAATGGTACATCAAACTTTCATAACATTAAATTCAAAAACTTGAATATTAAGTCAATCCTTTAGTTAAATATTTTCAACATAATGATCTTCCTAAAAATTGTCTTAATCATTTCATCAATGCTAAGTAATCTCCCACTGAATCAGTTCTTGATTTTATCAAATGATGGAAATATCTAGATCATAAATATGATCATAACATGACTGATGCTAATCTATTTAAACTCTTTATAACTACCTTAACTCCTTCTCTTCAATATAGATTTTCAACTTTTGCTCCTCAAACAATTAATAAAGCTATTGACCAAGCTAAATGTCAAGACTTTTTCATGAACCATTTGAAACCTAATCCTAAACTTCTTAAATGATATTTTCAAACATCTATTAATGTTATCATTAGTAATACTTCTCAAACCAAACTAGGAGTTTTCATAACCAACATTCCTTCATATTCTCACACACCAGTCACTGTGTAACAAATGAAACAATTTTTACTACCATCTAGACATTTTACTTAAACAATTATCCTAGTGTTATAACCCTACTCAATTTTATCAGTTGCAAACTAACATTTATCATTATCATTAATATTTTATAGGTATCACTAAATTTTATATTTCCTATATACTTCATGATTCCTTTAATCATGAATCCATGTTCAACCTTTCCCATCAAGAGTACACCACTACTTCTCAAAAATGACTAGTTTCAAAAGCTTCTACCTCAAATAAAAAATATATTTTTTCCACAGCTAATAATCAACAAACTACTAAGCATGTTTGTGCCATCGATTCCAATTATGACCAATATTACAAAAATTCTCAATATGTTAACAATGTTAAGGTCAATTATCATCATAAGATAGCTCATAAAGATGTTATTACCAAACCTAAGAATCGATATTTAGAATAAAAAATATTAAATATAATACAACCACTAATCTAGCTTTGAAATCCCCTAAGAAACCATCTCCTCCTTTCGAACCACCAACCACTTCTATTCCTTCAATATATACCTTACCTACTAAACATCATACTAGTTCTTATAAATCTCGTTAGAATTTTATTAAATAAATTAACTATACACCTTGTAAGATTCCACTTATGGAGTCAGTTCATACTTCCCCTTATCATCACAAGTTTCTTATCCAACAATTATAGGAAATTGATGATCCATCTCCTATTGATAAAGAACCACCTTCTATTGAACCTCAATCTACTAATGTACATACCACTAAAACAATTAATCCTTTTTCTAAACCTTCTATTGAATTTATTTAATATGACATGATTAATGATGAAATTATTGTTTACACTGATGATCTACCACTATTTATTAAAATAGCCATTCAATACTACCCTTATTCATAAAATTCTAGTATTAATGTGACATTGTAATGGCTCATCCAAAAACTTGGTTATAATAAGGATCAACTCAAGCAAACCTACCTTACCTATTGTGGTTTTGATAAGGCTAATCAAAATCCACTTGGTTGTATTTATCTTCCCCTAACAATTAGACTAAGACTATTTGATCTAAGCTTATGGCCCTTGATTTATACTTATAATATAACATAATCCTTGGTCACCCATGAACTCATAAAATGAGGGATATTTCTTCTTATGATATCCAATGCATTAAATTATTACATAAGTATGAGGTTGATCCAAAAGCTTGGTATCATATTCCTACCATTATTAAGATCAATAGTGCTCCCTTAGTTGAGTTCATCAAATTCAATCCTTATTTACAATTCACTCTTACTAATTTAGATGATGATGAACCTAATGATTTGCAACATACTTATAACATTACTAAGCTACCCCTACATTTTTGACTGGATTCATCTTTATTTATTACCTCAAGACTTTATTATTCCCCTCATTGATGAGATCATTGATTTTCCCCTCCATGTAATGCTCAAGAGCCTTCTTTACCCAAAGAGGCTTTCACTTATAATGAATTTGTAAGGGACAAATTATTTCAATATGCTTTCGTCATGTCTCCTCATACATTTAATAATATTGGAATTTTATCTTCTAAAACTCCCTTTGAATCTTAAACATGTACAATTTATCCAACATATGATTATAATTACATAATGGCCAAATCTCAATCTCAAGACTTCGATGTTAAAAAATATTATAAAATCTTACCTCAAATCCATGATTTTAATTAGGATGTTCATACCATTTCTATGGATCATGAATTTGATCCTGAAGGTCATGTGCCTTCTCCTAATTCTCCACTACTTGGTACTCATTGGGTGCTAGAACAAAATATAACTTTCAAATCTATTTAAATTACTACATCTCTACCACCTATGGATCCAATCATTGCATTTAATCCTTCACCCATTAAATAAACTAATGACACACCAATCTCATCCAATCCATATACTTCTTTTACTACAAAAATTACACTAAATGACAAGGCTATTGATGTTCATTAGATACATTATAAATATGATAACCATAATAATCAAATTTTGGATCTCAAAGTATATATTGAGTATTATGGTCCTCTTCCTACCTTTCCTAGAGATGAATCTACTACTAAAGTACTTAACTCTTGATAACATCAACTTTCTTGAAAACATCATAAACTTGGGAATTTCAAAACCAAAACCCCTTGTTTCAACAACTTCATTTCTAGCATTGATCCTAAAGTTAATCCAATTTCATGTTTATGTAACTCAATATATTACTTACAATATGGAAATTATATGTTTATTGAATAAATTAATCACATTTAATATTGTATTATTTTAGACATAAATTGTACCCTAACTAAAAGTAGTAGTGTTTAGGCCTTCCTCTTAAATCTAGTCCAACATGTGAACAACCCCAGCCTATGGGTCACCTATGGTGGGGTTCGACCTCTAGGATTTTTATTGAGGCTAGATCCTCTGATGTATCATTTAGCTCACTTATACTAAGACCTAATAATTTACAGGAAAAGGGATATAAATAAAACTAAAATAGAAATCTAAGCTAATGTTGGTGATTCACCTAAAATGAGTGTTCATCCACTCTTACTTGAACCTTTTAAAACACTAATGAGGTAGAGAAAATGGTTGGATCTACAATTTTAAAGTATCCTATGCATAATTATTTCATGTAGAGGTTCACCAAATGATCAAAACCTAAGGGAAGTGATGGAGATGCCTAATTCAATGTACTAACTAGTTAATTTATCCACATGCTAGCTTCAATAAAATGACATAGGCCACTAAACATGATTTGCATAACAAGATAACTAGTATCTAGGAGAAATTATGACTTTATAAGGGAGAGATTTATACCACATATGCAAATAAAATTGACATGAACACACTATAATATAACAATGAAATCAGAAATCACTCTTTTATTCATCCTAAGAGGTTACAAAGCTCAATCTTGGTAGAGTCTAGTCATGCCAAAGAGATGGATCCATTTTAATGATTAGGACCCTCTACATATAGTATAAATTGGAATGAGAGAGTTGAGGAACATGTGTGGGAGAATGGAGAAGGATCCATTAATGATTAAGAATTATGGTGGTAGTTCATTGATTGTTTTCTATGTACACGCCTTTTTTAATCAAGACTAATAATTTGTCAACAAGATAACCTTTATTTTATCCAATAATCTTCAATCTTTCTCTTTGGCTGAGAGATCAACAAGAAGACAAGGGTTTGTTTTGTATGATGATTCATGACTAATCTTGTTAGAGAAAATATATTTAAGATCTGAATAAAATCAATGCTCTAACTACTCTAACCACTAGTTCTCTTTGTTTTGATCCTCCATGCCATCTCCATTTGCTTCATCATGAGGGAAAGGTCTTTATATCCTTGGTCATGAAAAAACCATCCCCATGTCTACTTTAGGTAGTGGTAAGTACATAATGTTGAGGTTGTGACTATATTAGAAGGTGAGACACTCTTTTATTATTCACATATCTACCCTATTCCAATATCTGAGCATAGATCTCTTTTATAGATTGAAAACCAATCTCCCTTATTAGTTTTCCTATAACTATTATATCAATAAAATCCTAAAATTTGCATAGCCTCATTCTTGATCTCTATTAGGTCTAAAATAGGCTTATCCTACCTCTAGATCATATGGAAAATAATAACTCATTATATGCATAATCTTAGAGTAATACTACAACTTTAGAAAATGGGTTTAGTGGGCCCTAAATCTTTAACCAATGTCCTAAGCTATGTTTTAATGGTGATAGGGACTTATTTACAATGGAGATTCACCCTTAACAACCTTGACTATATAACTATGTCATCTTAATGGTGTTTAACTAAGCTCTAATGGTGGTAAATGCCCATTGAAACATTAATCCTGATCTAATTTTAGTCACATATTCAACCTCCACTTGAAGTCCCTAGCTTTAAATTTTAATTTTATCTATTAATCTTGATTTGGGCCCTCTCATATTATCCCAATTGTTAGTCCTTCATTTTATCTATAGGATCTTATTGACAATTTGACCTCTCATGTACCATAGATATGATTAAACAAAATCCATTTATCTTTTGATAGGTTAACATGCTTATGACACTTGGTAGATTCTCATTTGGCTTCAAGATCCATTGATTTATTGACTCAATACTCACCATTGATCTGATATACACAATCTAATATGCATAATTAGATCTTAGGACCCATTGACATTTATCATATTGATGCATACCATTGGATCATTATTAGGACACTCAAGATATTTCCACTTGTTATTTTCTCACTTATGCTAACTCTTTGACTTGATCTCACCATTGATCTAGATTACACAATCAAATGCTTGCCATTAGATCTTTGGACCCACAGACACTATTCTCTCCCACTCATCATTAGATCTTTGGTATGATTGAATGCTAATTATTGATATTTATTATTTGAAATCAAATGTATATTTCATATATATCATACTTGATGTTCACATGAATGTGTCATTCTACAAGTCTATTTTTTAATCTTTATAACTTGAGATAGATAACTCATCAAGTTATAAAATTTGTAGAGGATGATCCAAGCATGAATAAATTCATTTACATGTAATATTTTGTCCTTGAAAAATTCCATAAGTACAATTATAAAATACACAAATGAGTTGAACATTGATTTTGCATGACATCATGTGATGGTCTTGTCTTTCAAAACTTGTACAAGTCATTTGATCATTTGATTAAATAGGAAATTGGATCATCTATTCGATCCAAGAAAAAGCTTGGTATGTGGGCCAAAAATGGCCAATAGGTACCATATTATGCCCTTTACTAATTACAATATCTCCCAAACACTCACCTACTGAATATGATAAATTTAGCTTATTTTTTAATAAATGTCATGAGACCTTCACTTGGTCCTACAAGGACATGCCTAGTATAGATCCTAGTATTGTGGTGCATAACATCATCACTAATCCTAATTCTAATCATATGGGTCAAAAATAGTGTATATTTCCACCTAAAGTCCCCACTTTATGTCACAAAGAAATCATCAAACTTATCGATGTTAAATTTATCAAACCAATAAATTATTCTAAATGGGTTTATAACATAGTTCTCATTCAAATAAAGGTCACTATGTTCAATCACATCTACATTGATTTATGTAATATTAATCTCACCTATCCCAAGGACAATTTCCTTTTACCTTAAAGAGATTTCATTATCAATTTCATAGCTGGTTATGAAATGTTATCTCTTATGGATGGCTTCTGGGGTTATAATCAAATTCACATTTACCTTTAGGAGAAACATAAGACCACTTTCATCATAGAATAGGGCACATACTGCTATTTTAAAATTCCCTTCATCCTCAAAAATGCTAGAGTAACTTATGAATGAGCAATGACTCACATATTTCATGATCTTATCCATAAAATTGTTGAAACCTAGGTGGATGGCATCACTGCTAAGTCCATAAGTTGAAAAAAATCATCTTTCTGATCTTGCCATCATCTTAGATCATCTTCTCAAATACTGAGTTATACTAATTCCTTATAAATGTGTATTTGGTGTCATATTTAGAAAACTATTAGGATTATTAGTCTCTCTTTGTGGCATCAATGTTGACCCTACAAAAATTAGTTCTATCATCAACATGTCCATTTCTCATTCCATTCTATGCATTCGCACTAATCTCAAAAAACTTGGATCAATTAGATGAGATATTCCCAAAATGGACTACTATATTCACTCTATCAATTCTCTTGTTAAGAAAGGTAATTCTTTAGAATGGATGGATCCTTATCATAAATCCTTTGATACCATGAAAGAATCATTGGTTCACCCCTACACTTCATCCTCCTTTAAATGATCAACCTTTACTCCTATATAATTCTTCCACACCCATTTTAGTTGGGGTAATGATTTCCAAACAAGATATAAAAAGAGAGTATGCCATTTGTTACATCAACCAAAAACTCATTAATTTTGAGAAAAATTATATAAAAGTTGAGCATGACTATCTTTCCATAGATTTTGTAGCTAAAAAGCTTCAATATTACATGATCTATCAGACCACTTATGTCATCATTCATTATAACCCCATTTTTCACTTTTATCTAAAGCCTTTTTTCTTAGAGATAAAATTTACAAATGGATGGTCCTCATTATGGAATTTAACCTCTAAATTGTAACTCAAAAAGCTATCAAAGGATAGATCATAATTAATAAGCTTGTTACAACTCCTGTGGTAACTACCAATCACCTTCAAGATAGTATTTTTTATGAAAATATTCTCTATATTAAAGGTATCAATTAATCCATCTCTCTTAACAATTAATTTCATAACTTCACTACTGATCTTGAAGCAAGTGATCTTGATGAATCAACTATCCTCATCAATATTGCTAAACTAAAAGAAGTTATCAAAGAACTTATTGAAATTAATGTTGAATTATGTGAGTATACTTGGACCCTTCTAAATCATGGTGTTAAACTCCTTCAAGGAGTTGGGATAGGTTGCATTCTTACCATTCCTCTTGGCAAAATCATCCCTCTATATTCTTTCCTAAAATTTAATGTCATATACAATATGTTAGAGTATGAATCAATAATATTAGGCATGAGATTTGCTCTTTATTTAGACATAAAATAATTACCTACCTTAGGTGATTCTCATCTCATTTGATACCAAGTCAATGGCGATTACTAATACAAAAGTGAGAATCTCATTTCTTATCATCATATTGGAACTAATCTCGCCAAAGGTGTCATTTACTTCACCATCGAGCCTATCCCTCGAAATCAAAATTCCATTGATGATTCCCTTTCTTCTTCAACTTTTATTTTTCATCCCCACCATGTTATTTCTAATCCCAATCTTATTGTCCAAATAAGAAAATATCCATATTTTTCTCAACCATAAGATTCACTTATCTACAACATTGAGTCTATCACCATTTGATAAATCCCATGGTATATAGACATCATTCAATTCTTGAAACACCAAACTTCTCCTCCCAACTTAGACTCTCATGAAAAGAATTATATTTTTAAATAAGGTTTTAAGTATGTATTTAAATGTAAGATTATCTATTATCGCAATGTTGAAGGTACCTTTCTCTATTATGTTTTAAAATATGATGTCATTCCTCTTATAAAAGAATTACATGGGGTCATTTGTAGTGGCCAATGAGGTGGACATGTTATAGCTTGTAAATACCTACATATGGGATACTTTTGGCCTACTCTTGAAAAGGATGCTATTGAATTTGCTAAAAAGTGTAATCCTTGCCAGCTTCATGATGATATAATTCATTCACCTCTAGCTAAGCTTCAAGCTATTGATTCTCCCTAGCCATTCCACATGTGGGGATTATATTCCATAAGTAAATTTCCCCAATCTCAAGATGGCTATATCTTTATTATCACTACCATAAAATACTTTACCACATGGGTTGAGGCTATGCCACTAGTTAATGTCACTCATAGTACCATCTCCAAATTTATTCTTAATCAAATCATTTACCACTTTGGTGTTTCCCATACTATTACATTAGATAATGGTGGTAATTTTAAAAATAATTATATTGAACAACTCTATGCTAAATTTAAGATTAATCACAAATTTTCCACACCCTATCATTCATAATGTAATGGCCAAGTTAAGGCCATAATTAAAATACTTAACAAAATTTTCTAGAAGATAATTCATGAAACCCACATGAATTGGTATCTTCATCTTTATCTTTATCCTTGGGCTTATTATATTAGCATACATACTACCACTAGAGCAATGCCATTCTCTCTAGTCTATGATTGTAAAATAGACCTTCCACTAGAAGTTGATCTTCCCTCTCTCTGTATATCTCTTCAGGATATCATACCCAATGAAAAATTATGTAAAAAACCCCTTCATGACATTGATCTCCATGATGAATGGCATATTTATTATTTACAACATTATCACCAATGCAAGGCCTATATTTACAAACAACATAACAAATGTGTTAAAGTTTGCATGTTTAATGTTGGTGATCTTCTCCTTAAATTAGACTACACTCATGATAAAGAAGGTAAATATACCAAAAAATTATTGGGCCTATTGTAGGAAAATTTTCCACTTTAGGGATGAGTTATTTAGGTTCTACCCAACTAAGATACATAATGGGAACAACCCTAGGCTATGGGTATCTTGTAATGGGTTGAAACTATGGAAAATACTGGATTCCCCTTGATGTATCACCTATACTAATGTTTCAACTTGGAAAAGGGTTAGAAAGGGGGAATAGGGTTACTAGTAAAGATAAAAAGGTGATGCACCAAATTTAAATGAGAACTCACATCAACATGAAACATACACTGAAGAAGAATAAGACAATGATAGCTCACATAATCTCATAATCTAGCTAATATACATATGTGTTTTATGGACTAGGCTCACAAGCAATGATTGAAACATAGAGGTATTCTAAGACCCACATCAATTTTACATTAATGGTATAAATAACATAAGTCCAAACCTATAACTAACTTGAAAACAAATAAAAATAGGCAAGAAAGAAGGATAATGGACATGGAAGATTCTCCTTCATAATGTCTTCATGCATAAGATTACTAAACATAGTCCAGAGGTAAGAGATCGGTAAACAAATTCTTTATTTATTAAAGAGGTCTTTCATAAAAAAATTTGATAGGGTCTAGCCTTATCAAAATTAGAGTCTCTTACTCTTCTTTCTAGAATAAAAGAATCTATCTAAAATCAAAGAGAGAGAGAGAGAGTGAGAGAGATTTTCCAAAGGGAAGGAAATAGGAGATATAAAGAAAAGGAAAAGAGAGAGGAGGATACGACCATCATAAAAAAAATAGCTAATGCCACCTTTCATGAATGCTCAACCACATTTTGATCCAATTAAGACTAATCCATCATAGATAAATTAACATTTCATTTGTCCCAAAGGCTCTTAAACTTTCTCATTAGTTGAGAACCATACTAGAAGTTAATACATTTCTAAGGATGATGATTCATGATACTACCATGAAGAAAAAGCCTCTAAAAATATATTAAATTATCCAACTACATTCTCTAACCACTAGATCTCCATCTTTAGACTCTATGTCATCTTTTACTTGGATTCATTATAAGGATAAAATACTCATATCTATGGATCTGATAGATCCCTAATTATGTTTGTCTTGAGAAGATATAGATACCTATTTGTCAAGGATATGACAATGGTGAAAGACAAGACACTCATATATACCTCATTTATATTTGTCCCTACTATGTACTTGATCATACGTTTACTATATATTAAAATCCAATCCCATTTATTATTTTTCCTATAGTTATCATATCAATGAAAAGCCCATAAGACATATAACTTCTTTATTAAACTATATTAGTTTTAAATAAACATATTCTACCTCTAAACATTGTATAATATGAGAACTCATTACATGCATGGATCTTATTTAAATAACAATGATCAAAATCATGAAACGATACTACAACCCCTAAAAGCAAGCCTTGTAAGTTCAAAATCTTTAAACCAGAGGTTAGGATTGAGAATTAATGGTAATGGAACTTCAACATTGATAATCATAACCATATGACTATATCTTATGCGTAATATTTCTCAACTAAACTTTTATGGTAGCATATTCCCTTTAAAATATTTACCCTAGTTTTACCTATATCTTATTTTATCTCCATTTGAATTTTCTTATCTTTGACTTCTAATATCAGTTGTTGATCTTGATTTAGGTTTCAATATTATTCCACTTGTCATCTCAACATGTTTTTTTATGGATTTTATAGTCAATCTTTATCTAATTAAGGCACTTGCACTATGTGGCATCCTCATTTTCAACCTAAGCTCATTGACTCTTTACTTTATGTTGATTGTCGATCTACTTTGCATGATCAAACACATGTCATTGATCTTAATCATCTTGATCAAACATGAACCATTGATACTATAGTTCACCATGATTTTTACACTTATCAATTCTATATTTAACTAGGATCCTCTAACTTGTTGACTTCATGCTCATCCTTGATCTTTATCTTCATGATTTAATGCACACTATAGATCTTGATGATCCCACTAACTTGAGATTTGTATTCATGTGACATTTATATTGATTCAATCACCCAATATTTTGACACTTATCATCTATGTTTCTTCTTTCAAGATCTTTTTAAGCTTTTTAATTTAAATGACTATTTCCTATGGTTTTAACTTGACATCCTTATGCATATCCCACTCTGCTAGTTCAACTTTGAAGGCTTATATCTTGAGATAAACAACTCATCAAGATAAAAAATTTGTAGGGGACATTTTTGGCATTAAAAAAATCATATCCATGTAATCGTTTTGATTTTATAGGATTACAAATCATAATCATTTATAAGTGAACTAACCTATTCATTCCTACATGACATGCCATAATGGTTTGGTTCCTTTAAGCTTGTGATAGAAACTTTTGTTTGATCCTTCAAGGCTCTAATAGACTTTTAATACCTAGTAAAAACTTACCCCATGTCTTTTAATTATTTGAAAACCATGGAGACCTATTTGAAACCTTTCTTTTAGTTATAGGCCTACTTCTAGATCATTGGATCATAAATCAATAAGGACTCTACTTAGCTTCTCACTCTACACTAGGACTTCCATAATATCAATCCATATAGATAAATTTTTGTATGTAGGCCAAAATTAGCTAAAATTTTTGGTGACATCTGAGGATTACATGCCTACTATGTAAGATATTAGTATCCTTAGCTTGTCCATTGGGCATGAAGTCTCAAGTCTTTTCTCTCAGATGATATGAAACTGATAAAAATCTACCGTTTTTAATGAAACATATCTTGAAGAAATAAAAGCAATAAGAAAAAATTAAAAACTATTCCCAAGGCACTTATGGAAGAGAAACACAACTAAAAAAAAATTCTCACAATGCATTTAGAGGAAAACATGAAATCTACTCTAATATGTACAATATTATAAAATAGTTGTAAACTCTTATAATAACAAGTATTTGAATTAATTTCATTCATTGGGATGGGTAATACCTCTCAATCCAAGTTATAAATCTAAAAATCATTATTCTATTTGCATCCATGAATCAAATAAAGGCCACTCCACAAACTCTCAAACTTGGTATGCTTACCTAGCTTGGATTTATTTTAATACCGTTTGAGGACTAGGTACCCTTCTCTAATGTCCCTTGTTATGGGTCTTTTGTCAAAGGATTTCTTGAATTGAGAATGATGTGACTCTTGTTTCTTTATTTTAAGGTCCCTAGTTTCTTCAAGCTCTATGAGCTATGACATCCTCACACTCATAGGCTCACTCTCCATCAACTCAGGTTGATGGGATAACTAAAAGGTATGTTTTTCAAGAGATTGGCAATATATATTCCCTCCCATATATAAGAACATATGGGGAATTATAAATGTATAATTTGGGAGCCAATATGTCATTTCATAGGGCTATCCTAAACTTTATGTGCCACACTCTCTAGTTCTCTTCCATGGTCTTCTTGATAATCCTTATCAGGTTCTTATTTGTGGATTATTCAAGACCATTGCCTTGGGGTATTAATTTGAGGATGTACTCAGGTAGATGCCCAACTAAAGAGCCCATTTACTTTTCCTCATGCTAAAAAATTCTAAGGCATTATCTAAAATTATTATGCCTACAACACTAAACCTAGTCACTATGCTATCATAGAAGTCTAATACTACTATTTCATTAGCTTATTTAAGGGAAATTTCCTCCACCCACTTAGTGAAATAGTTATTAGTAGTGATCACCTAATTTTTTCCTCATTATAAGGTGCATTGATCATTTTTATGAATTCTAAACCTCATTTCATGAAAGGTTACTCCACTTGAATTCGGTTGAGAGGAAGGGCTACCAATATTTATTTACCTGTAAAGAGAGGACACTTTTGGAATTTTCTAACCCATGCATAGGCATCCTAGAAAAGGTTGGGCTAGTAATAACTAGATATCATCACTTTTACTATTGTAGTACTTGGAGAAAAATGGCCTCCCACAGACCCGTCATGGAATTTTTACAAAAGATTTGTCACTTAATTATCATCAATACATATAAGAAGCACTTCATTGAGGTCTTTTTTGAATAGAACCCCATCAACCAAGGAATAAGGTATGAACTAATGACTAAAATACCTTTTCTTTTCTCTATCTATACCTTGTGGGAATTTGCCTATGAGCAAGAAATGTGTCATATCTTGAAGCCAGCTAGTGTAAGGTGGAGGTGCATCTACTTGTGAGTTGTTTGGTGTTACCAAAACAACTTCCTTGTATTTATGGAGATCATCTACTATATTCTCACATAAGCCTTTACCTCTTACTAGATTATTTACCTTGATATCCATATCATACGCCATAAATTTGGTAATCCAACTAGCCATCTTCTCATTTAAGTCCTTGTTGAGGAAAAAATCCCTTACTCTTGAATGAGACACCATAAGATGAATCCTACTATTGGAGAGCATTGGTATGAACTTTTTTAGGCTTCTCAAATCAGTAATAACTTGGTTTTATATAAAACTATACCTTACCTCATATCCCTCAAGACCTTGGCTAAAGAAAGCAATTGGTTTCTCAAGTCCTTCACTATTCTTCTGCATCATCATAGCTGATATATTATCAACATTGGAAAATGTGTAAAATATGAAATCCCTTGAGAAGTCAAGATTTATGAGGGAGGGTGATTCATCAATGGCTTGCTTGAAAACCTCAAATGTTGTTTTAAATTCATTTGACCAAGTGAAAACTTGGTTTTTTCTTTAACATGGTAGTGATAGGCTTAACCAAGTTTGGAAAACCAAGTATAAACCTTCTCATAATGTTTATTTTCCTAAAGAAGCTCTGGATTCCTTTCTTTTGCTTGGGTAAAGGTAAGGCCAAGATGACACTTATTCTATAAGGATTAATGGCTAATCCTTGCTTTGAGATAATATAACACAAGATTTTAACTTCATAGAAAATAAACACACATGTATTGTGATTTAAATAGATCTCATATTTGTTTCATCTTTCAAAGATCAATATTAGGTGATCTATGTACTCACTAGCCTTCTTAAAGAAAATTATGATGTCATCAAAGTAGACAAGCACCATCTGATTTAATAATCCTTGTAAAGTCATGTCCATTTCTCTTTAAAAGTTATCCCCAACATTTGACAACCCAAAAGGCATCTTATGATAAGCATATGTACACCTCTTTATGGTGAAGGATATCTTATATTGGTCTTCTTCTCTTATCAGTACTTGGTTGTAGCTTGAATACCCTTCCAAAAGAGAGAAGCATTCTAAACCAAAAAATATCTAAAGGAGTTCATCCTTGGATGGTAAGGGTTAATTATCCTTCAAGGAACCCTATTTAGGACCCAAAAGTCAATACACAACTTAATCTACCCATTTTTCTTCCTTACAAGCACCAAGTTGGTTACCCATGAGGAGTGTTGGATAGGAAAGATGATCTTGGACTCAATCAACTTAGTAAATTATTTATCCATAATCTCTTCAATTTTACGGTTGATAGGTCTTTTCTTTTTCATGATATTCTTGGCATTAGCCTCCTATTTTATAGTGTGTTGGGCTAGTTTGGGATCAAAACCTTTAAGTTCATTATATTTCCAATCAAATATTTCTACATATTATCTACAAAGGTCAATGAAAACTTGTCTTTAAGCCTTAGTACTTACCTTTCAAATATTGAGGATCTTGTCTTTGAGGATAATGAATTTTTAATATTTTTCCTCATTAGTTGACATCATTTCTTTATCTTTACTCATATGGTCTCGTTCACAAAAAAGGCCTTCAAGGGTGACCAACCCTTTTGGAATCTTGTTAGACTTTAGTTAAATAATTTGATCTTAATACTAATGTTGAAACTTTTCTTGGTTTAATGAGGAGAGATATACTTCCTAATATAAGAGAAAAATAATCTTATTGTCAATATCAAAGACTTACCAATGAGATTCATTATCTAGCACTAGTGGTCTTACCACCATTCTAACATGTGGCTATACTTTGGATCTTTTTAATTCATTTGGGAGGTCAAATTGAGCTCACATAGATACCAACCTATCAGCATGTTAATTTTGGTTCCTTGGCATTGATTGTATGTTGAAGACCTCAAAGTCTTCAAGAATGTCCCACACCCTATGTTTTTAGGATATCATCAAGGGATTCCTTGTGATATGTTGGCCTCTAACCTAATTCACTATCAACTCACTATCTCCATGCACTTATAATTACTTAATTCCTCTCTTACTAGCCCAATGAAGGCCATGTATAAGGCCCTCATACTCTACTAAATTGTAATAAAAAATAAATTGGAACCTATAAAAAGATAAGTACTTATCATTTGAGGGAGATACTAGTATTGAACCTATGCCTTCCCCATGTTTGCTTCTTAGACTATCAAAGAAAAATTTCCATAAACTACTAGCATATTATTTTGGCTTAGTGAGGGATGACATGGATTCAATCTCCTCATGGAATCAATAGACTCCAATGTCTCTTTCCTCAATACCTTAAAATGGGTCAATTAACTGATTGTCACTCCATAATTCATCCGAGAACATATCAGGTATCTCCTTAGGATGAGATTTTAGTTCTTAACCAATAAGGTGTTCATCTTCATCTAAGATGATGTAGTTGATGTTTGAGCTATTAATTCCATAAGGTTCAATGTGAAATTGTTAAATAAGATCACCCTTAATGGATATCTTAGTTTCATACCTTGTCTTGAAAGCTATGTAGGACCAATTTTATATAAGATAACCCCTAACCTTTCCTATGAAATCTATGGATAAACATAAATAAAAATGAGGAGGCAAATCTAGAATCAATACATCTCAAGCCACATAACCACTATGATAAGCATGCAAAGTCAATTTTAGACCTTTGATAATTATATCTAGTTTGTTAGAAGATCCATCAAGTCGTATAATTCCCTTATATTAGGGATCATATTTCAAACCAAGCTGATCTACAATCTATTTTGACATTACTATGGTACTTGCCCCACTGTCTACCATACAGTTGTGAATTAAGTAATCACCAATGATCAAATAAATGTTTAAGGTAGGAGGATTTACCACCTTATTTGATTTCCCTTAATTATTCTCTTTGGATGAATTGGTGAGAAATATATTTTCTTTGCTTGGTGGCTTCTCAAGAATCTTGATAGTTTCCAATCCTTCTTGAATAATATCTACCTAACCATGCATAAAAAGTATGTCCCACATTGGCACATTCACATTGGACTTATTAATTTATTTCAAAATGTTTATGGTCAAACTACCAACCTTTTTTTTGTGTTTTGGAAGCCACAGCTATAATTTGAACTTGTGAGTTTTAGGGTAAGAAAGCATCCCTTGATTATGATTCTTTAGATCTATGAGAACCTTTAAGGCATCAACAGGGTCCTTTGGGTTTGATAGTAAGGAGTAATTGTAGGAGGCTCTTTAACTACTTCTTGATTACCATCCACATTAATTATTTTGAATCTTGTATTATCATCCACTAGAATATATGTTTAGTAAAGACTAGCCTACTGATTGGATGCATAACATTCTTCTTGATCATAATTAACCAATGTAGCATCAAATTGGCTTGGTACCTCATTATACCCTTGACCTTGTTGAGGCTCTTCTAGTTTTGTCATTATAGGTATTTCTATGTTTTGATCCATAAGAGCTTGATTGTATCCATAGCTACCACCTTGATGTTATTACTCATTGAAAGCTTGATTGAACTCAACATTTGGAATAATAGATTGGCCAAAAAATTGATTCCAAGGAATGGTACCCTCAACGTTTTGAGAAATTTTTTTCTTTGGGACCAAAGTAGTAAAAGTGCTTGTATCATATGGGTTATAATGATTTTGCCTAACATAGCTAGGATACCATTTCCCTTGGCCTTATCGTTGGCTTTGACTCTAGAAATTTCCTTTGTACGATGGATTATTTTCTTGATAAGACTGATGCTAAGGATAATATGAAACTTTATTAGTTTATTTAATTGAGATTATATATCTTCATATTTACTAAATCATTTTCAAAGGACTCAAATATGTTCTTAAGCTCCTAGAAATTCTTGTTCTCTTGGGAGTCACTAGATTGACTAGTGGAATCCTTTTCTTGCTTTGGTATAGGTATGGAAACAAGTGTTATTATAGGAGGAATGGTATCAAGGGGAGGAATAGAAATACGAGGTAGTTAGATCTCATAAAACAAAGGAATTTTTGGTCTAGGTGTAAGCTTGCCAGCTTAAACTAGATAATTTTATGCTTTGATTACCACCTCATAAGAATTTGGTAAAGTGTTCCTCCCATAAACTAAATCATTAATGTAATATCACTATTGAGGGATTTCAAATAGTAAAATAAATCAATGTTAGAAGTAGGCCTAATAAATATTGGGATCCTATCCCATGTTTTTTAAATCTTGTGTTGAAATCTTGCGTAACCTCATGAGCAGCCCTCTTGATTGTGGTTAATTACTCTACAAGTGACAAATGGTCACTTTTATCTTAAAATATTTTACACAATGCATCACCTAATTGATCCCATGATTTAATGGACTTAGTAGTATGGTTTATGTACTAGTCTAAAGATTTACCCATTAAAGAGATGGTTAATAGCCTAATAGCCACATTTTCCTTTGTTATATCATGAATATTATAGAAATTGGTTATATATATAAAGTGTTCATAAGGGGTTATAATATTGTCTCCTATGAAATAGGGAACACTTTTAAGACCTTTTACTAGAATATGATCATAATGCTAGAGGTCTAAAGGACTCTAGCCATTGAAAGCCATAAAAGTAAAAGATCTAGGGGCTACCATGGCAATAAAAGGGGCTAACAAAGATATTCTTATAGAGATAGACCTCAAAATAATTCTAGGAGGAAATATTCCTTTATATGGATGTGTATTAGCAAATCTTAACCTTTTTACTAAGTTTAAAGGTAATTCAACAAATTATAAGGGAATACCTGTAGAAGTTGATCTTTTAGTCACCTTTGGTATAGAATATGGCCATTGTTTATTGTTGATTATTTCTTAGATTTACAATATACTATTGCATTGTAAGCTTTAAAAGATAAAAATTGATCAAACCAACATAAAACTTGATCAATATTACTTAAAAGTGTGTACCATCGTGTATGCTAGAAACTATTATAGGAAAAGTTTTCACCCCTTATAGTGGATTTATTCAAGCTCTCTCCAACTATGATACATAATGGGAATAACCCCAAGCTATGGGTATCCTGTAATGGGGGTTAAACCTCTAGAGAAGGATGGATTCCTCTTGATGGATCACATATACTAATGTTTCTATTTGGAAAATGGTTAGAAAGGGGGGAATAGGGTTACTAAAAAAACTAAAAATTTGATGCACCAAATTTCAATGAGAACCCACATAAGAATGAAACATACACTAATGAGTCATAAGACAATGGTAACTCACACAATATCATGATATAGATAAATATGTATAAGTGTTTCATGGACTAATCTCATAAGCAATGAATGAAACAAAGAGGTATTCTAAGACCCCACACCAAGTTTACATTAATGGTAAAAATAAAACAAGTCTATAACTACAAACAACTTGAAAACACATAAAAATAGGCAAGAAATAAGTATAATGTACATGGAAGATTCTCCTTCATAATGCCATCATGCACAAGATTACTAAATATAATCCAGAGGCAAGAGATAGGTAAAGAAAGTATTTATTGCTTCAAGAGGTATTTCATAAAATATTTTGATAGGGTCTAGTCTTTTCAAAATTAGAGTCTCTTTATATTCTTTCCACAATCAAATAATCTATCTAAAATCAGAGGAGAGAGAGAGAGAGAGAGATGAGAGAGAGAGAGAGAGAGAGAGAGAGGAGAGAGAGAGAGAGAGAGAGAGAGAGGAGAGAGAGATGAGAGAGAGAGAGAGAGAGAGAGAGATTTTAAAGGGAAAAAATAGGAGATATAGAGAAAAGGGCAAAGAGAGAGGAGGAACTCATCATCATAAAAAATAAATGAGTTGATGCCACCTTTCATGAATTCTCAACCAAATTTTGATCCAATTCAAGACTAATGCATCATATAAAAATTATCATTTCATTTGTCCCAAAGGATTTCAAACTTTCTTATTGGTTAAGAAACATACTAGAAGTCAAGAAATTTTTAAGGATGATGAGTCACAATCCTACCATGAAGGAAAAGCCTATAAAAATATATTAAATTCTCTAGATGAATTCTCTAACCACAAGATATCCATCTTGGGACTCTACATCATTTTACACTTAGCTTCATTATAAGGAAAAAAATCCTCATATCTATGGATTTGATAGAGCCATCACTAGAGAGAGAGAGAGAGAGAGAGAGAGATGAGGAGAGAGAGGAGAGAGAAGAGAGAGAGGAGAGAGAGAGAGAGAGAGAGAGAGATGAGGAGAGAGAGAGAGAGAGATTTTATAGGGATGAAAATAGGAGATATAGAGAAAAGGCAAAGAGAGAGGAGGGAACTCATCATCATTAAAAAATAAATGAGTTGATGCCACCTTTCATGAGTTCTCAACCAAATTTTGATCCAATCAAGACTAATGCATCATATACAAATTATCATTTCATTTGTCCCAAAGGATTTCAAACTTTCTCATTGGTTAAGAAATATACTAGAAGTCAAGAAATTTTTGAGGATGATGAGTCACGATCCTACCATGAAGTAAAAGCCTATAAAAATATATTAAATTCTCCTAGATGAATTCTCTAACCACAAGATATCAATCTTGGGACTCTGCATCATTTTACACTTAGCTTCATTATAAGGAAAAAAATCCCTCATATCTATGGATTTGATAAAGGCCATCACTAGAGAGAGAGAGAGAGAGAGAGAGAGAGGAGAGAGAGAGAGGGGGAGAGAGATGAGAGAGAGGAGAGAGAGGAGATGAGAGAGAGAGAGAGAAGGAGAGAGAGAGAGAGAGAGAGAGAGAGAGAGAGAGAGGAGGAGAGAGAGAGAGAGAGAGAGATTCTATAGGGAAGAAAATAGGAGATATAGAGAAAAGGCAAAGAGAGAGGAGGAACTCATCATCATAAAAAATAAATGAGTTGATGCCACCTTTCATGAATTTTCAACCACATTTTGATCCAATCAAGACTAAATGCATCATATACAAATTATCATTTCATTTATCCCAAAGAATTTCAAACTTTATCATTGGTTGAGAATCATACTAGAAATCAAGAAATTTTTTAGGATGATGAGTCATGATCCTACCAAGAAGGAAAAACCTATAAAAATATATTAAAACTCTCGAGATGAATTCTCTAACCACAAGATATCCATCTTGGGACTCTACATCATTTTACACTTAGCTTCATTATAAGGAAAAAATCCTCATATCTATGGATTTGATAGAGCCATCACTATGTCTACCTTAAGTAGTTGTATGTACATATTTGTCGAGGATATGACCATGGAAAAAGACAAGACACTCTTATATACCCCATTATATCTAACCCTACTCCAAGATCATAGGTTTACTATAGATTAAAAACCAATCCCATTTATTGGTTTTCATATAGTTATCTTGTTAATGAAAAGCCCATAGGCCACATAGGTTCCTTCTTAAACAATATTAGGTTTAAACAAACCTATTCTATTCTAAACCTTGTAGAAGATGAGAATGCATTATATGCAAAAATATTCTTTATATAGAAATGATTATAGTGGATGAAATAATATTGAAATCCTAAAAAATGGGCCTTATAAGTTTTAAATATTCAAATCAGAGGTTGAAGCTAAAATTTAATGGTGATGGAACTTCAACATTGACAACCCTAGCCATATGACTGTCTCATATGCTTGATGGTGCTTAACTAAACTCTGATGGTGGCATATACCTTTTGAAATGTTTGTCCTAGTTTTACTTGGATCATATTTTATCTCCATTTGAAGTCCCTTAGCTTTGAATTTTAATATTTGCCATTGATCTTGATCCATGTTTCTATATTGTGCCACTTGTCATCTCTACATGTCTTCTATGGATTATATAGTTAGTCTTTATCTAGTTAAATTTATTGTGCCACATGGCATCTTTGGATTCAATCTAATCTTGTTGACTCTTGAATTTATATGCACCATCCATCTACTTTTCATGGTAAAACATATGCCCTTGACCTTGATAAACTTTATCAAATGCACATCGTTGATCATGCCACTTGTCAATTCCACATTCAAACCCATGATCCTTTGAAATGTTTGACTTGATGATAATTGTTTATATTTATTCACATGATTAGATGTACATCATATATCTTAGTGGTCCTAATGAATCAAGATTTTATTTATGTGTCATTAATTTTACTTTAGGGCACTCAAAGATTTGGACACTTATCATCTACATGTTTACTCCCAGGATCTTTTGAAGATTTTGAATTTAAATGAATATTTTTTGTGGGTTTTAACTTTATGTCCCCATGTATGTACTACTCTACTAGTTCAAATTTAAAAGGCTTATATCTTGAGATAAACAAATCATGAAGATGTAAAAAGTATAGGGGACATTATTAGAATTAAAAACATCATCTCCATATGATTCTTTGGATTTGATAGGCTTCCTAAGCATAATCATAAAAATTCACAAGTAAACTAACCTATTGATTCCCTCATGACATGCCATGATGGTTTGGTTATTTTATTCTTATGTTAGAAACTTTTTGTTTGATCCTTCAAGGCTCTAATAAAATTATAAGATCTAGTGAAAACCTATCCCATGCATTTCAATGCTTTTGAATGCCATGGAAAACCTACTACAAATATTTCCTTTGCAATTATAGGCTTGCTTTTAGATCATTGGATCATTCAATCAATATGGACTCTACTCAACTTCTCACTCTACACTAAGACTTATAGAATACTAATCCATCTAGGAAAATTTTTGTATGTATGTGAAAATTAGCCAAAAAGGCCCTTATTTAGTCAAGGATATTCTTGGTCCAAGTACCTATCACCTTCAAGCTAATGAAGGCCATGTTTTCAAAGAGCCTACTAGTGTACAATTCCTCAAGAAGTATTTTGCCTAATCCTTCTCTTCTTTTCATGTTTTCTATATGCTATTTATCTAACACTTATTGTAGGTTACTTACATTGGTCTCACCCTTTACATCAATTCTCACTTTTTCACAAACCATAGTCCCTAATTTTTAGTCTTTTAGTTTCCCTTTTTCTCCCGAGTTACATTTTAAAATAGTGGATAGGACCTGGTCTTCCTCATGGTGTATTATAGTCTTATTTGTTTCCTTATTTTATAAAACACCCTTCGACACCCCTTATGTTTCTCTTTTTTGAGTTGTATTGTAACACCATAGATAAGACCTAGCCTTCCTCACAAATACCATCTTTTATTACCATATTTTTTCCAATAATTTTTGGTACCTTCATGGGTTTCTCTTTTATGAGTTTTAATGTAAGACAATGGATAGGACCTAGCATTCCTCATAAAATCACCATCTTGTCATTACTTTTATATAATATGGTTCCAAATTTTGTATCCTTGTTCTCAAATTGAGCTTTTATTTCTTTTGATAGATGGAATTTTCATAACAATCTATGTTAGTATGTTTTCTTACATTTCCCTCATTCTTATGATAAAGAATCATACTTTTATATCATTAAATCCTTTTTTCCCTTTTACCACATTTTTTATGATTTTAATTAACTCAAATTAATTCATATTTCATTCTTTTTTATTCCTTTCCTTTCACTCCACATTGGATACAACAAGGTTGAAGTCAAGATATCAATTTTTTCACCAAGATTTATGAGACTCTTAAACACCATGCTCTTTAGAGTTCTCTCTTAGCAACCAAGTCCTAAGTATTCAAATGAAAGTCATCTTTATCACTCATGTTTGGTTTTATAAATCTATATGGAGGAGGAATAGAAAAAAATCCATCAATAAATTTAAAATCCAAATCATTTGAAATAAAAGTCAATGATATATATAAGGCAACATACAAATCTTAAAAGTCAAAACCACACCAAAAGACATTATTACAAGCACATATCCTATCTCCAATTTATGATAAAATTCCACAATTGGCCTCATAATAGATCCAAGGTCTATTGGGATGTGGTAGGCTAGTAGATTGAAGTATGAGAATTCAATAAACTTTATGGTGCTACTGACTTTCTCATGCAGATACCCAATCTTTGTAGTAGACTAATGGATCTATAAGGGATCTTGAAGAATAGGGAACATGTTATGGGAAGGTAGGTCCATTTTAATCTTCATGCATATAACCTTGATGGGATGATCTATATACTTCATTTGTTGACCTATGACTTGTGTGGCTAAGAGAAGTTCTTTGGAGTCCTTACGATTAGAAGTCTTCTTATTTTAACAAACCTAATTTGAGTGTCTTGACTTTGATAAAGAGTCTCTCTCCATTGATTTTCACTTCATTCTCTCCTCCAATCATTTCATTTCCCCCCTTCATAGGTAAATTTTGATTCCAAATTTTTTTCCCTCTTCTTTACTTCATTCCTATTCACATTTTAAAAACATGCTAACACTACTTTATTGCAGTTGTATATATCCTTAGAATAAAATAATATGCTTGAGTAACTATGGAATATTTTATTTATACCATGTATCTAAATTTATAGACATGTTTTGATTACTTTTACCATTTTTCATTATTGTATCACCCTTTTTGTTGAAACTTGAGTCCATTTCTACTTTCATGTATTTTTTTCCATTCATTGAGGTTGGCTTGTTATGTCTCTCTTTAGTGTTTTTTTCACTTTCATGCACCTTTTTCCATTGATGATTAAAGATTGTTACTACTTACTAATCAATTTTATTTTACCATTTTTTATTTCCCATATTTGTTTAAGGATTGTTACTACTTTCACATTGATGTTTGATTACCATATTTTTGACATGTATCCTTAGTTTAAATTGGCGAGTTTTCCTTTCTTACTTAAGGTTTACTTGTTTGAGTTTTTTAGTCTTTAGTAGCCTTGGATTTTTGGTTACCTGATTCACTCTAAATTTTGACTTGGTCATTTGGTCTAACATAGTACTTGTCACCTCAGCTTACCAAATTTCCATGTATGTCCCATCCACATAACACTAATTATCTTAGCTTTCCTGTGTTTGTTTATTTTTTCTCTTTAGTTTTGCATTCTTGGGTTTGTTGAAATTAGTCTATGTTCCTTCCAAAATAAAAACTACAAACATAACATACAACCATGTAGTGATAAAGGTAAGTCAAGGTACACATCACATTTACTTTTCAATTATTTCCCTTTTAGTCATTTATTTTCAACTCTTTTTGGTTTAAAATACTAAAAAAAATTAGCCTCAATGTTGGGTGTTACTATGTTGTTTCAAGAAGCACCATCCCATGTTGCATCAGAGTGATTAGTGATGAGCTTCAAGTGGGGCATATGTATACACATAATATTTTCAAGTTTTATTAAATATTGATGCTTTTTATCTTGTAAGAACTTATCGAGTCTTAATCTCTTTGAGTGCATGCTCTAAGGGGTGTATCAAGAAAGGGGTGGGTAGACCATTGGTGATTCACAACATTGATATTCCTTATTTCCACTTATTACCAATACAACTAGATCTTAAAATAATCCCCTAAGCTATTACTCCTTTATTGCAAACTCCTCCAGTATTTTACCACTTTTTATCCCTCTTTTCCTCACCTTGAGACACTTTAGATATTTTATAGTGTTAGGTTGACTAGGTTGACCCTTTAATATTGTGGATAAAATTCATTTAGGGTCTAGGTCAGCTCTTGGTTGACATATCTCATGACTTAGTGAATTTTTGTCTCTAACAGTACTAGGTTAACTAGGTTGACATTTCCAAAACATTCATAAGGGCTTAGGGTTTAATCTACCTATATATGCAAGATAATTTCATCATTGTTTACAAGTGAATAAGAGTTATTATTAGCTTGTGCTTCTTTATAATTTGATCTTCCACCATTCTACTTGAGCAGTTTTAGATTAGGGTTTCTACTTGGAGAATATCATCTTGTGGAGAAGTCTTAGATGTTTTGGCATTTCTTAATGATCTTTACAAACCACAACCTCTTGAAAATCCACTTTGGATAAGGGAAAGATTGAGTCTCGATGGTTTCATCTTTCATGTAAGTATTCTCTAATTTTTCTCCACTCTATAGTAGATATAAGTAGCATAAGTATTAAATTCAAATAATATTACTCTTCTTATTCATGTATTAGGCTCTTATTCATACATATCTTAATTGAGATTCTCTTATGCATATTTTTTTATTTACCAACCCCCACTTTGTGTCACAATATTTGATGATAAATATATTATTTAGTGAAATATGAAAACATAGGGTTTGGTTAGGGTTTTTGCATGATTATGCTTGATTCAAGGCTTTGGAACCATCACTAGAATTGTTTATTATGGTAAGAGATTCCCTAATTAAGTCTAGTATATCCCCATATTATTCATGTTCCTAATTATCTAATGTATCCCTAATAACAATTGTAAGTATGATCTATTTTCTCTGAGTTAGGATTGATTTATAGACATGATACATTTCTGATTGCATACAATAGTTTCATGTGACTTTTGTTTAAATGTATTAGTGTAGGTTTTTATTTTTCCCTATTATTTAATTGGGGAAATTATATTTGTGCATACATGGAGTTTTCCTACATTTGTGGGATAGGCTAGCTTATGTGGAGATGTGTGTCATAGATGTGTCATAGGTGTCATAAGAATGTCATAAGTAAATCCCTTGATGGGAGTTACTTCTCTATTCTTAGAA
Organism: Torreya grandis; assembly: GCA_037957365.1. Classification (NCBI taxonomy): domain Eukaryota; kingdom Viridiplantae; phylum Streptophyta; class Pinopsida; order Cupressales; family Taxaceae; genus Torreya; species Torreya grandis. The sequence goes on from JARHVA010008740.1 coordinate 254,464, forward strand.
CCTTCTCACCACCTTTCATGGAGGAGTTATAGTCTATTCTTGGGGTGCCTTGACCACCTTTTGTGGAGGAGTTACTTACGTGATCTCCTATATGTATTCTTTATTTTGGCCATCTCATGTTAATCAGATATTGGGTTTGCTCCTATTTATCTTGTACAATTTATCTTCTTGTATAATTTCAAATTTCTTTAGCATCTATGTGATGTGCACTAGCTTCATCTCATGTGATCACGTCTCCATTAGATTTGCATTATTTAGATTATGGCAACAACTCCAATATGGTATCAGAGCCACCCTAGTAATCATGTGTCTAGTTATGTTATTAGTTTATTCTAAAATTCTTACTTTGATTTCTTAGTAGTTTTTTTTTGTTTTACTCTGTTGCATTTGAGAGTTTTGGTAGAGTTTCTTGAAAACTCATGCAAATCCATACAGAAACTTGTTAAAAAAGAATTACTTATATTTAGATCTACCCTTTAGATATCTGAGTTAAAATTTGCCAAGACATCTTGTATAGATTTGTTGTGGCTTCAAAAAAGGTAGTGGAATTCTTTTTTCTTGGTCTTTTTGTAGGAAAAGATAGATCTTTGCTCATTTAGAACTTGAAAGTTTTGCAACTCAGATGCTTTAGCTCAGCCAAAAACTATCTAATCTACTCCAACATGTTGCTGAAATTCTCCTTGTAGTCTTTGAGTAGCACATTCCCTTCTGTTGAGGCTGACTTTGACAGCAACCTTGACAAGCTCACCCTGTAGAGAGCTAGCATCTAAACATTGCAATGCCATGCTAAGCAGACTTCAGCCACACCAATCAAGATAGCCACGCCTACCAGACATCAGCCACACCAAGCAAATAGTCATGGCTTGGGCTTCTATTCATAGCAAAGGTCTTCTTTACAGCAAGGCAAAGTGGAGTTGCACGGTGTCTAGCATGCAAGAGGCTTGTTGTGAGGTAGTGGAAAATTGTTTTTTTTGAAAATGGCACTCCTTTTTTGGTTTCCAACACCCCATTTGGTGGGCCCACCCTCTCTCCCTATTTTATTGGTAAATCTACTTTTGATAATTATTTTGATCTTAAATTAGTCATTTGATTTTTGAATTAAAGTCAAATTGGAAATTAGCATTCAAGAAAAGAAGTTTAAAGGTTTTCAAAACTTGTATCTTCGACCTACGAAGACGAAGGGTGAGGCCCGGGTTGGAAGGAGGCCTATTCCCCCTCACAAAGACCTCCTTTGGATTCCTCACTCTGTGTCAAATCTAATGAGTGGTTGGAATGTCATTTTCTCTCTCAAAATAGGCATTTGATTAATGTTTTAGTGTTATTTTTTTTCAAAAACACTAGTTTACTGGAAAATTGAATTTTTAATATCTTGCAAATGGTAGCTTGGATTTGGGTGCTATTGTTTGAAAAAGTGTTTGTATTTCAATTATCCATAGTGTAGGCTTTTTATTTGTTAAAAATTCACTAGTTTATAAAGTGCCTAAAATTTGGGTCTCTTGAGATGCATTTTCGGCTGAGTCTGACGCCCTATTTGCTTAAAGTCTTGCACTGATTGCTCTAACACGCATTCTTGGTTGAGCCTAACATATTTTGAGTGTGCACTTTCATATTTAGGGGGGCTCAACATTTTGTGGGAGTGTGATTTCTTTTTAGCACTTGTAATTTTTGCTTTCATTCTCCTTTCTACATAATTTCACAACTTGTAATCAACACAACTTCACCTAAATTTAGATTAAAATGGATTCTTTTCAACTTAAACCTCTAACACCCTTCAACTATCATGAATGGAAGGTTAAAATTTCAATCATTCTTATAAGCAAAGGGTTGTATAGGATCACCATGGGTACTGAAGTAAAACCCAACACTAATGCTAAAAAGGTCAAGTGGTACAACCGTAGTGATGAAGCCTATAGATTACTGAGCTTGTCCATGTCTCTAGAACTTCTCTTCTATTTAGAATCCTCCAAGACTCCCAAAGACATATGGGACAACATATAACTCTTATTTGGGAAGCTTGATGAGATGAGAGGTCATGAGCTTGAAAATGAACTCATAAGTGTAAGTCCTAGCAACTTTGACACCCTACAGGACTTCTTCACTAAGTTTAAGGCCCTTAGATTGTAATTGAAAGAATGCAGGATAGAGAAGAAAGATGATCAACTCATCCTTTTTATTCTCACAAAGTTAGGTCCAAGCTATTCAGTCTTCGTCTCCACTTTCCATGCCACAAACAGTGCCCTTGACACTACATGGAAAATGCCTTCTTTAGATTCATTCATTTTTGGCTTGACTATGGAACAAAATAAGATAATTCAAATGGGCACAATGAATTCTACTCAACACCAAGCTTTTATATCTAGAAATGGTAAGGACAAGACTTCAACAAAGGAGAAGAAGAAAAAGAACAAGGACTAGGAGAAGAAGAAAGAAAACAACAATCCTACCAAAAACAACACTGAGTCTTCCTCTTCCAATGCTAAACCTAAGAAGGAGAAGGTTAAGTGTGCCTATTGTAAAAATATAGGGCATGATGAACACAAATTCATGAAGAAACAAATAGATCACCTAACTCATCTTCTAGAGAAGCACAACATAGGTGTTCTAGAGTCCATCAAGCAGAATTCATCCACCCAAGATTCTACCAAGGCAAAAGGCAAGGGTAAGGAGAAAGAAAAGGGCAAGGCCCTTGTAGCAACTACAACTTCTACAACATCATGGGTCATTAATTCAGGTGCTTCTCACCACATGGGCTCTTCACTAGTTGAGTTTTCATCTTTAGAGCCTTGTAGCATGACTTTAATTAGTTTGGGTGATGACACGTTAGTTTTCATTGTAGGGAGAGGGTCAGTTGAAATGGAAGGAGGAACATTCAATAATGTTCTAAGTGTTCCTTCTCTTTAAACCAATCTCCTATCATTGTAACAAATCACTCACATTGGTTGGGGCATGAGAGTTGAGTTTTCACCAGATTCAATGGTTATCAGGAAATTACATAGTGATACTACAGTGGTAGTGGGTAGGGTAGATCACCAAACTAGGTTATACACCTCACATTTTGCAATTGATTCTTCCCCAATAGCATTGCTGACACATTCAGATGGAGTTAGAAAACTATGGCATGAGTAGTTTGGCCACCTTAACTACCGCTACCTTGAGCAACTTTGCAAACATGACATGGTCATTGGCTTGCCTCGTGTCTAATTCTCAAAAGGACTTTGTGAGGGGTGCTCCCTTGGGAAGTATCCCAAAGCAAAATTTGACAAAGGAAAAGCTTGGATGGCTTCACAACCTTTGGAGCTAGTCCATAATGATGTATCAGGACCCTTTCCCAAACCATATTTCATAAGGGCCAGGTACATCCTCACTTTCATTGATGATTTCTCTAGGTACACTTAGATATATTTTCTCAAACAAAAGTCTGAAGTGTTTGAAATTTTTATAGACTTCAAGGCTCTTGTTGAGAAATAGAGTGATAAATCCATCAAGGTTCTTCAAACTAATAATGGAGGGGAGTATGTTAGCAACAAGTTTGAGTAGTTTGCACCACAGATGGGATTGATTTGTAGTGCATAATCACTTATAGTCCTTCATAGAATGGGGTTGTTGAATGCAAAAACAGGTTCTTGAAAGAGATGGGTAGCTGTATGATTCACTCCAAATCCTTAGCACCATAGTACTAGGCTGAAGGCATCAATTGTGCTTGCTACATTTAAAAAAGGGTTCCTCATAAAGCCTTGAAAGGGATAACACCCTTTGAAGCTTGGCATAAAAGGAAACCTAATGTTGAACACCTTAGGGTTTTCATATCCCTAGCCATGGCCTACATAGCGAAGAAGAAATACAAAGCTATGGAACATTAGTCCAAGCCTTGCATCTTTGTAGGATATCTGGATGGTATTAAGGGGTATCACCTTCTAGATCCTATCACTCATGAGTTGTTCATTGAGAGAAGTATCCATTTTTAGGAGAGTCCTAGATACTCAATACTTGACACTTCTTCTCCCTCATCGAATCTACTTCGTCATGATGATTGCTCATCAAATTCAAATCAACCATAGTAGGTTCTCGATCTAGAGACATCTTCTTCTTTGAGTTTAGATAGCAAGGATAGTGATGCAGAGTCATCCACCTCTAGTCAGTTAGAGGATGAGGAGTTAGCACCTGACTCACCCACTTCTAAGCCACTTTGGGCTCGACAGACACTTGAGAGTGTTGGCACTTGGGCAGGAGATCTCGCAGATGATAGATGTATTAGGGGGGATTTTCAGAGAGATCCACATGCCTTTTTTGCTTTAGTTTTGGATCCATAGAATTTTTGAGAGGTATCAAGGGTACCTAAGTGGGATAGTGCTATGGAAGAAGAATATTCTTCCTTAATCAAAAATCACACTTGGGATTTAACTTCACTTCTGAAGGGAATAAAGATGGTTCAATGTAGGTGGATATATTGGACCGAGTTTGCATTAGATGGGTCAATTGATAAGTGCAAGGTGTGATTGGTCACCAAGGGTTTCTCAGAGGTGGTAGGCATTGACTACTCAGAGACATTTGCACCCATTACAAAGATGACTTCTATCTAACTCACCTTAGTTATTGCTGTAACACATGGTTGGGATGTGCATTAGATGGATGTGAAGAGTGCCTTTCTTCATGGAGACCTAGAGGAGGAGATCTACATGGAGTAGCTGCCAAGATTTGTTTAGGATTCTTCCTTAGTATGTAGACTTAGGAAATCTATCTATGGCCTCAAATAGGCCCCTCGAGCATGGTACACCAAGATGGATTCCTTCCTTCTCACAGTGGGTTTCACTAGGTGTCATTTTGACCTCAATGTCTACTTCTTATGGTAGGATGTTTTGCTCCTAATTCTGGTTCTATATGTTTATGACATTTTGATCACTAGGAGTTCTTCATCGGATATTATAGCAGTGAAGGCATCTCTCTAGGATAGATTTGACATGACAAACTTGGGTTTGTTGCACTACTTCCTTGGCATCGAGATCTCATAATTAGATTTAGGGATTTCTCTTGCATAACCTAAGTATGCTCTTGACTTATTAGCTCAGTTTCACATGGCTAATTGCAAGCCATCTTTGACTCCCTTTCTATCAGGAGTCAAGCTTGAGGTTGACTATTCTTCACCATTAGTTGATGCCACTAGGTATCGATAACTTATTGGTAGTCTCATCTACTTGAATCACACTAGGCTTAACATATCATATACAGTGGGACTTGTCTCCAAATTTATGTAGGAACCTCATGAGCTAAATTGGAAAGTAGCTAAGAGGATCTTACATTACATACACGGTTCACATAGATACAAGATTCATTATAGATTTAGCATAGAGGTTGACTTGGTTGGATATATAGATTTAGATTGGGATGGTGATTCATAGACTCACAAATCTAATTTTGGTTCCATTTTCTCTCTAGGTTCTGGTCCTATCAGTTGTCTAGCAAGAAGTAGAATGTTATTACTATATCATCTATAGAGGTAGAGTACAGGGGAGCTGTTAATGTAGCTACTGAGGCTATTTGGCTTCATGAGATACTTTCTGAGTTTGGCATTCCTATCAGGCAACCCACCATCATTTATTATGACAACTAGAGTACCATTCAGATTTGTAGGAATCTAGTTCAGCACCAGCAGACCAAGCACATAGAGATTCACATGCATTTCATTCATGAGCTTATTCATATTTAGGTCATTGACTTGATATTTTTCTAGTGTTTGGAGTAGGTTGCAGGCATCTTCACCAAACCTTTCACCGAGAGCAAGTTCATTCATCTATGAGCTCTTCTTGGGGTGTCATCTACATCTACAGTAGCATTGCCTTCAGGGGGGGCCTTCTAGCCTCTTTATTTCTTTTATGTCTCTCTTTTGGGGGGGGCAGTTTTTTTCCTACAGGTTTTCTACTTTTCTCTATCTTATGGGAGATTGCATTTATACATGGGTACCTCATCAAGCCTAGTTATCAAGACCCATTTTATATTTCTACACTAACCACCTAAGATACGCTTATGGGGGGTATTAATGTAGGTATTTATTTTTACCTATTATTTAATTATGGAAATTATATTTGTGCATACATGGAGTTTTCCTACATTTGTGGGATAGGCTAGCTTCTGTGGAGATGTGTGTCATAGATGTGTCATAGGTGTCATAAGAATGTCATAAGTAACTCCCTTTATGGGAGTTACTTCTCTATTCTTAGAACCTTGTCACCACCTTTCATGGAGGAGTTACAGTCTATTCTTGGGGTTCCTTAACCACCTTTTGTGGAGGAGTTACGTGCTTTCCTATATGTATTCTTCATTTTGGCCATCTCATGTTAATTAGATAAGAGGTTTTCTCCTATTTGTATTGTGCAATTTATCTTCTTGTATAATTTCAAATTGCTTTAGCAGCTATGTGATGTGCACTAGGTTCATCTCATGTGATCACATCTCCATTGCATTTGCATTATCCAGATTCTGGCAACAACTCTGATAAAATGCATTCATAAGCTCAGGGTCATGTGTCATCCACAAGGGGGTTTTTAAATTCCAATGACAAAATTCCACAACTTGTAGGATATAAATTTGGCTTTAACACAAATTTTCCATATACTATAATTATTTTCATTAATCATTTGAGATTTATCCAAGGAAAAATGAGGTGAAGATATAGCTTCCCTTTAAATAGGATAGTAAAAAAATTCTTAAAAATAAACTATTTTAAATGAATTTTTAAAGTATTTTTCAAAATAAAATGAATTTCACATGAAACTATACTTGATTCAATAATTTAGATGCCAAACAATGCAAAAATTAAATTAAAGTTACACTAATCTAAGTGTCAAAAGAGTCACACTCAAAATGACCACTTAAACACAACTATTAAAATAGGTGGAAAAATAATAATATGAGGATTTATAATAAAAATGGACCACTCTATTGTGTCTAAAACATTCTAAAACCAAGATATCTATTAGTCACATGACTATGGTTGACAAGGTTTTGACTAGGTCAAATGTCACAAGAAGGTTGAAATGATAGAAAGGATTACACGTGAGAAAAGTTGGCATGTGAACAAAAAAATGAATTTCAAATTAAATTAAATTTTAACACATTCAAAAATAAGAAGTTGATTTTGGGGGTTTTGAACACTAAACCTCAAATACTACAAACTTTTAACAAAATTATTACCACCAACTCTTTTATAAGCTTTTTTAAAAATTTACATGCACATTGTTATATTTGAACATTTATTTTAACTATTTTAAAAAAATAAAAAAATAAAATATATAACATGCATGTAAATTTAAAAATACACAACTTTATTGAATTTTTTTACTTTTAGTGAAAACCTAAATAGAGAAGGTGGGACCATAGGACTAGGTGGAAAATAGGATTTTAATTAAAATAATTATTTATTAAATAAATTGATAAACTTTATTACTTACCTATGCAATTCTTCTAGGAAGATATGGCACTCTTATAGAAGTAGACGTGAAGGTAGAGCATGCTATAGGCCACTAGAAGCCCTATAATTTGGAATATTTTCATGATTTTGTCTCCCAAAAATAAATGTCTTCAAAATGATTTAAATTAAGTTTTAATTTTTAATTCTAGTGTCATACAAGTGTGTTGGAGTTACCCAAGAAAAATTATAGGGATGGAAGAAATATTCTTGGGATTTGAAAACAATTTGAGACTACTTGAATATAATCATCATTACCTTTTATCAATAATTGAGCCCAAAAAACACTAAGTGTAATTGTTTTTGAATTTGATCAAGACAACCACCTATACAAGTGAATAAAAATGGCATTCCAAGAAGGAATTTTAACTTCTAGTTTTGAATTCTATCATCTATATATGCTTTAATGGTGTTTGGATTAATATCCAAGGCTTTAAAGTGTTGAACTAGGCCTCCCAAGTGATCAAAAATAATTTTCTTCTCCCTCTTTGTCATACATAGGCTTGAACCAGGCTTGAAATTAATTAAATATCCTTAAATATGAAGAAATGAATATCTTTTGAATTTAATACCAAATATTAACTCACTTTTCAATCACATAGACCCCTCAAATGGATTTGATACCATGACAAAATTCATGTAATGTAATATGCATACACATTATGGATCTAGAAGTGTATATGAATAACATAGCACACACATAATACAACATAAATATTTAAGATTAGAATACCTCAAAGAAGTGAAAAACCTAGAAGATGATAATTATTAAAATATGAGAAACTATGCACCCAATACATTAACTTCTCATTCCTACTTCTTCACCCAGTGCTTCACAAAACTCACAAAATGAATATGATCAAATAATTTCATATTCGTGATACGATTTCACAATAAGGTAAAACCCTTATTTATAGTGAAATATCAAGGGAGGTGACCATTTTAAAAATAATGGGTCCATCCATCCCAATATAAACTAATTAATTAATATTTAGTAGATAATAAAAAACTATAATATGATTATTTATTTATTAGATTCTCATACCTTGAGTTAATAAATAATATATTATTTATTATTTATTAATTACCAATGATAAGGGACATATAGGCCCACTTAAGATTAATTTTTCTAACATATAAATCAATATTATAGATTATATATTTTAGTATAATTAATTATAATATATAATTTTATAATATTATATTATATTATTTAAATTACACATATTCCTCACATATATTATAGAGATTTATATGAGTATTCCTCTTTTATAGGAATATGATGAGAATGCATATTGTGATTTGTAACATGGTCATAGACATTACATTAATAGATACAAAATTACAGAAGTTCATTTAATATAGGAATAGAAGTTGTAACATTAGAAATGATGGTAATGGTTTATAAATAATAGGCTCTTGCATAATAAGTGGAGTTTCATCACCATGTTTTGGAGATGTAACATTAATAATATGTTAATATAACACCTTCCATAGGGATATGATATATTATCTTTACATAACCCATCTTACACACACACACACACACACACACACACACACACACACACACACACACACACACACACACATGTGTGTGTGTGTACATATATATTATATATCATGTATGTATGTGTATATATATAATATTAGTTATTATATAAATATTGTATAATATATATCATAATATTTTTATATATTAAACATTAAATATATATTATATATGTTAATCACCAAGACAAACCCTGATCTATCATAGTTGATCTCCTTATCCAATGAATATAGAATCCCCCTAATCAAAACCAAGGGATTTGTATTTTTGAAATAGAGATAAAGTTCTAAGAGGATATATTAATATCTTTACATGAAGAATTTAAGCCATCAATGACTTAAGAATTGCATGGGGATTCAGATCTTGATAGTTTTTCACCCATAATTACTTTATATGAACTATATTATATGTTAATATAGTCTATAAATCAATATTATATATTATATATTTTAGTATAATTACTTTAAATTTATAATATATAATATTATAATATTATAATAAATTATTTAATATATATTCCCCACACCTATTATAGAGGTTGATATGATTAATCCTCTTTCATAGAGATATGATGACAATGCATATTGTGATTTGCAACATGGCCATAGGCATTCCGCTAACAAATGCAAAATTACATAAGTTAATTTAATATAGAAATATAAGTTGGAACTTTGGAACTGATGGTAATGATTTAGAAATAATAGTATCTTATATAATAAGTGGAGTTTCATCCACATGTTTTGGATATGTAACACTATTAAATAATATCTTTTAAGGAGAAACAAGAGTTGGTGGTGGTATACATGAGAATGCATCATGACTAGGCATAGTAGGCATACATGAAATAAATGGTTTCCTTGCAACATATATGTCCATTTCAAAAATCCAAAATTCATCTTTGTTTCTTATAATTTTTACAGCCATTATAACAAAATCAATTTCTCCAATACAATCACCAAGACACACCTTGATCTACAATGATTGAGCTCCTTATCTAATGAATACATAAGCCCCCTAATCAAAACTAAAAGAGTTGCAATTTTCACATAGAGATAATATGCTAAGAGGCTATAATATCTTTACATGAAGAATTCAATCCACCATATACTAAATAATTACATGGTGATTGGGATTTTGATAGGTTTGCACCCATAATTACTTTATATGAACTATATTATATGTTAATGTAGTTTATAAATCAATATTATACATTATATATTTTAGTATAATACATTTAAATTTAATAATTTTATATAATATATAATATTATAATATTATATTATGTTGTTTAATATATATTTTAAATAAATATTATATATTTCAATATAATATATATAAATATCAATCAATATTAAATATATCACTTACCTTTTAATTGAAATAGGAAGGAGTATCCAACAAATTTAAAATTCAATTTTACTTTGTAAAATGGGTTCCATATAATTTTAACCCATTTTTAATATATAAAAAAATTGTCGAACATGTCTGAGCAAATACATATTCCAAGTTTTTCTAAACATACACTTTAGAGCATAGATAGATTGAAATATAATAGGTTATAGAGTCATTGAAGTGTTGACCATAATTATTACTATCATTTTTGTAGATATTTATTTTTAGGTTTTTAATCTTAATAATATTTAATATAATTTTTTACTTTATCTAAAATGTGTGATTTGTTTGTGTTGATGTGGATTTTTTATTCATTTTTTAATGCTTTATTTTATGAAATCATGGAGATTTAGATAGCCTACCTAGATTATTATTATGAAATGCCTATGATAATGAAATGATAAATATTATGGTTGTTTAATTCTTAGTCTTATTGATTATTATTTATTTTATTATGTGTGGAAAACCAATAGCAACCCAAATGGTGAATGTCAAGGTAAATATGACATTTTTAATAATAATGATCAAATAATCTTAGTAACCAATTTATTTAATAGTTTCAGATTTGAAAAATTATAGATAATCACCTAGACCAACCAAAAAGATCAACTTATAACCTCATAAGGATTTGTTGATGTCTAAATCTAAGAGAAAAAAGACATACAACACAACAACACACTTAGAAAAAACACATAGATTCTTATCCTCAAATACACTTTGATTTCTTGATTGCTTTTTGATATACAATATCAATTACACTTTGACTATTTTATTACACTTAGAAAAAACATCATGCCTTACAAACATTTAATGTGTGTGGAATAAATTACAAATTACAACACTCCCCCTTAATTTATTCGATTGCATATCAAAATATTTATTACTTCTAAATTCTACCTCAAAAGCTCAAAGTTATCCTTCGCTAGTGCCTTCATGAAGATATATGCTAAATGATCCTAAGATTTAAAGGATGATAAATTTATTTCACCATCTTAAACCAACTCACATATGAAGTGATATAAAATATGTATATTATTAATTCATCCATGAAACACTAGATTCTTCATTAGTTTAATCTTGGCTAAGATTGGGTGAGTCTATAGCTAGTGGTCAAGTCCATAGTTAGGTCTGGAATGGATTGGGTGAGTTTTAAGCTTGATAGATGAGTTTGTATCTCATCATATATATATATATATATATATATATATATATATATATATATATATATATATATATATCCTCCATGTGGGTTGCCTCATCATAAGTGAAATATCATACAAAAGGTTTATATTTTTTATGTACTATTTTATTATTTGTATGTACAAAAAATTGGGAAACTAAACATGTAAAGCATTAGAATAAAGTGAAAAAATCAATAAATTAGAATTTAGTTACACTAATAAAGATAGACCATTTATTTACTACATTAATATTAAATATAAATTCTTGTATTGTTTATATGTACACAAAATTGGGAAACTAAAGATAAAAAGTATTAGAATAAAGTGATAGAATCAATAAATTATACTTTAATTGGACTAAGCAAGATAGAGCATTTATTTACTACATTTAGATTACAAAGTGAAGAAGAACAATAGGTTTTCATGGTGTTTATAGAATTTAGAGTCATGAATCAAGTTACACAAAGTCTTACAAGTCCATTGGAGACTTTTAAAGAGACAATGGTTTATTTCACAAGATTAGAAGAACCAAACCGCCATGGCATGTCACACAAAAATAAATGGATCAGCTTGATTGTGCATTTAATAAGTCCACGTAGAAAGCATATCAAGCTAAATTATCACAACTAAATGAAGTTATTCATGCCTAAATCATACTCTACAAATTTCATATATTAATGAGCTTGTTATCTCAAGATATAGGTCTTTATAGTTGAACTTGCATAATGGGACATGCATGGGGATGTCAAGTTAAATCTAAAAAAATAGTTTTTTAGATTAAAAAATTACCAAGGATGAGTGTAGAGATGAAAAGTTTCAAGATATCAAGTGCCTAAATGAAGATATAATGGTGCACATTAAATAACAAAACTAGTGAGCCCAAATAGATCAATGGTGTGTGATAAATCATACAAATCAAATCTAATGGTGCATGGGAAAAGACAAAATAATGAGTCCTAGTAGATTGACAGTGCATGTACAATCAAACAAAGTGGATCTAATGGAAACTAATGGGTCAAAAGGTCAGTGAAGCCTAAGAGTAAATGCATGGGTGACAAGTTTCTTAAGCACATTAAATCGGAGAAATATCTATGGCTCACATTCATTCGTATAGATAAAGATTAATGATGTGTATAAGGTTAAAGAGTCAATGTTCTTAAAAATGAATGTGAGGTTGACACATTGGATATGTGTTTTAAATCATGGAACTAAAAGCAAGATCCCATCAAAAAACATTGAAGTAATAGCATGATCCCATGAAATAACACAAAACTAACAAATGCCACAATATGGAAGGCCTAATTTATGATCACTGACTAACATTAAAAGTTGAAATCTAAGTGACTTCAAAGGAGAGTAAATGCAACTTAAGGTTAAACCAAGGTAGATATTTCAAAGGATACCATTGAAGCTCAATCGAGACCTCTGTTCGAGGATCCACAATATGTAGACTTAGTTTTATTGTGATTTTAACATCCTTTTAAAATAAGTCCTTAGCTTCCACAAGTTTTAAAGGTAGAATAGGTTTGTTATACCTACCATAGTTCAAAAATGGTATTATGTAGTTTGTAATCTATTCATCAACATTAAGACTATAAGAAAACCATTAATTTGGATTGGTTTTCATCTATAGTAGACATGGGTATCAAATTTCAAAGTAAGGGTAGATATTTGTTATTATGGGAAGGCCTTTCATCCTTCAACATAGCTATATCCTCGATAAATAGGTATTTGTAGCTACTAAAAGAAGACTTAATAATGGCTATATCAAGTCCATGGTTATAAGGACTTTGTCCTCATAATGAAAGTAAGTGAAAGATGGCATAGAGTCCAAATATGGAGATCTGGTGGTTAGATGAAGTAGTTGGAGTATTTAATGTATTTTCAAGGTCTTTAAGGATTTTTTCTTCATAGCAAGATTATGACCCATCATCTTGGACACATTCTTGTCCTCTAGTATATTACTCAACTAATGATAATATTTTGAGGCTATTGAGATAAATAAATGTTATTTTGTTTATGATGTATTACTCTTGATTTGTTCAAAAGGTGTGGTCATCTCAATTAATGATCTTGGATGGTGTGTTCTCCCTCTTTCCTTGCCTTTTCCCTATATCTCTTATTTTCTTCCACATTTGGAAACTCTCTCACTTTTGATAAGAAATTCTCTCACAATTCTAAAGAATAAGAGGGATTCATTTGATAAGTTTATACCCTATCAAAATTTGTATGAAAGACCTATTGAAGTAATAAAGACTTTCTTTACCTATTTCTACCCTCTAAATTATGTGTAGAAAATATTGTGCATGATGGAATTATGAAGGAGAATCTTCCATTCCTATTGTACTTATTTCTTTATCATTATTAAGGTGTCTTCAATTTAGTTGTAGGTCTAAGTTAATGTTATTTTTGTCATTGATGTAAGATCTCAGTGAGTCTTAGAACTCCTCTTTCCCTTCATTCGTTTCTTTTAGAACCTAGTTTATGAAACACTTATGTGACTAGCTAGTTTCTTGAGATTATGTGAGATAGCATTGTCTTATGCTTCCTTAGTGTTTACTTCATGCCTATGTAATTTATCATTTAAATTTGGTGCATCACCATTTTGTCCTTCTTAGTGACATTTTATCCCTTTTCTAACACTTTTCCTAGTGAAAAGATTAGTATAGGTGATTCATCAAGAGGAAGATGGCATGTTTTGAAGGTCTAACCCCACCATAGGTGACCCATAGTTTGGGGTTTTTCCCATAGTCTATCTCAATTGGATAGAGCTTGAAAAACCATCTCTAAAGGTGTAAATTGATGCTAATTTTTTTTAGCATGATTGGTGGGAATTCATTTAAAGTAATATTGATCAAATTTTGATGTTGGTTTGATCAATTTGTAGTAGGTATAGCTTCCAGGCAACAACATTTAAGGACTCCAAAATAATATCCAATATTCTGGTAGTAGAGAAATGACTACATCTCATGCCAAAGGTGACTATATGATTAAATTATATAGTTATTCCCTTTACATTTGTTGAATTTCCTTTGAACTCAATACAAAGATTAATATTTACTAATACACACCCTTATAAAGGTAACTTTGTTCCTTAGTTAATTTCAAGGCCTACCCCTTCAAGAAAAACTTTGTTAAACCCTTTCATAGCCATGACAACCCTTATAGTTTTTCCCTTTGTGGATTTTAATGGCCAAATTCCTTTGGACCTCCCTCAATATGATCCTATTCTAGTAGCATCTCTTAAAATAATCCCTTATTTTACTAGAGACCAAGTTACAACCCCCTCTAAACACCTTATGGATATAGCCAACTTTTGCAACATTCATGATATCAATGAGGAAAATGTGGAAATTTAGTTATTATCCATCTCTTTCAAAGGTAAAGCCTTAGATTGGTATAAAATCTTTGATATTAATTCTATTGCAACATGGGACCAATTAGGAGATGCATTATTTAAAATATTTGAAGATAAAAGTGACCATTTTTCACTTGTATACAAGTTAACCACAATAAAAAGAGCCCCTCATGAAGTTATGCAATACTTAAACATAAGGTTCCTAAAGACTTGGAATAGAATCCCAGTCTTTGTTAGACCTACCCCATTAATTTTCCTTTATTTACTATTTTAAGTCCCTAAATAGTGACATTATAGTAATGATCCAGTCCATAGGAGGAAATACATCACCAAATTCATATGAGATGGAAATTAGAGCATAAAATTATCTAGTGTAGGCTAGCAAGCTTATACTTAGAGCACCAATGCCTTTGTTCCCTAAGATCAAACCATCCCTGCTTTTATTCTTCCCCTTGATTTCATTCCTCTTGTGCTTATAATTTCTATGATGCCTTCACCTAAACAAGAAAAGGCTTCCACTAGTCAATCTAGTGATTCCCAAGAATAAAAGAAGTTTCAAGAGCTTAAGAACATGTTCCAATATTTATGAAATGAAATAGAGAATGTTAAGATGCAAAAAAAATTCAATAAGCCTTAACAAGACTCATATAAACCTCAGAAACAAGCATATAAATCAAACAAACCACCCTACAAATGAATTTTCCATGGCCAAGGCCAAGGTTATAACCAAGGACAAGGGCAACCTAACTATGTTAGGCAAAATAACTATAATCCAAATATTGTAAGCACTTCTAACACTTTGGTACCCATACAAAATAATTTTGATCAAGAAGCTAAGGGTACCATGCCTTGGAATTAATTTTTTGGGAAATCTATTATTCAAACCATTGATTTCAATCAATCTTTAAATGATCAATGGCAGCAAGCTACCAATTATGGGTACAATCAAGATCTCATGACTCAAAACATAGAGGTACCCATGATGACAAAACCAAAATATACTAAAAAATGTGAAATCATTTTTTAAGGACCAAGATATTTGAGTGATGAATTATGAGTAATAAGTGTGTTATACACTCAATGAATAGGCTAATTCTAGTTAGGCATACATCCTAGTATCAACAAATACAAAATTCAAAATAAAGAACATGGATGGTAACCAAGAAGTAGTCAAGGAGCCTCCTACCATTAACCCTTTAATATCAAATCTAAATGAACCTGATACTATTCCAAAGGTTCTAATAGCTCCAAGGAATAAAAATTAGGGGAATGTCTTTGTCCTGCAAAACTCAAAAATTCATGGTGCATTTGTGGCTCCCAAAGCATAAGCAAAGGTTGGTGGTTCACCTATCAACATTGTGAAATAAATGAAAAGGTCCAATGTGAGTGTGACAATGTGGGATATGATTTCCATGCCTAGTTAGGTAGACATCCTCAAAGAAGGGTTGTCAAAAATCAATGTTTTTTGAGAAGCCACTAGTCAAGGAGAATGTGGTTCTAACTAGTGAAACCAAAGGACCTAGTGAAGGAAAACTAGGTAAGGTGGTCAAACCTCATCCCTTATACATTTTATTAGTCATTAGTGACTCTTTAGTGCATAATTTAATGGTATATAGTGGGGATATCACCTCAATAATGCTAAAGTCTATAACAGACTGTAATATCCTTTCGGATACCAAAACAAAAGCTCTAAATTGCTTATCTATATTTTTGCAAAATATCTTCAAATAGATAAATAAATCATAGTATAATCTCTTATTTATTTGCTCATATGCTTACAATAGAGGACCTCTGTCAGGTATATAATGAATATTGAAAATATAGCCTTAATAGCCTGAGTAGTTTGCAAAATGGGAAATAAATCTAGATCTGATACATCTCAGCCTGTTGTGTAAAAAACACAGTCGCCGACGTCGATTATACTACCATCATCGGTCGAATGGGGTCGTTAAACTATCGATGTCGGTGAGATGTCGACCGATGTCGGTCTTTGTAGGGTTCTACCTATCGATGTCAGTGTTTGATCTTTTTATTGATGCTTACAGATTTTTCACGGATCTGTATGGACTTCATACAGCTACCAATATAGCACAATATGTATGCTTGATCTTGATTTGAAGAACTATGGGCTAATACAAAAGACCTATATCTGGACAATAATTGAATCAAACCTAGAATAAAGAAATACCTGTGAACCCTTTTGATAGCTTCTATATGAAGTTATCTCTCAAACTTGTAAACCCCTATGATAACTTTTGTATGAAGTTATCTCTCAATTTGTCAATAGATCGGCTGATCTCTCACAACCTCTGAATCACACACAATGAAGAGTTGACATTCTTTAATGCAAATGGAATCCTTGAACCCTTGGCTCAGTATTCATAGAAGAATTCTTAGCAAAATCAATAATCAATTCATGAATACAAACTCTCTCCCATGAGAAACCCTTATACCCTCTAATGGTGTGCTTACTAAAATTAGATTTCCTTAAATTAGACTTGGGGCTTCTTAAATTAGAACTAGGGTCTTAAAATTAGACCAAAATATTAATAATTAATTAATATTTAATTAAAATCAGACCAAATAATTAATATTTGATTAAATCAATCAAATATTAATATCTCCCTTAATTCATGTCCGAACGAGCCCAAATGAAAGCCAAGCCCAGCTCCATCAAGACCCTCTATCCATCCCATCAGCCTATGAGGGTCATATAATAGGCTAATCATCCACTCGGAAAGATGTCAACTAAAAGGGGACATGACAGTCTGCCCCTCCTGAAATTGCTTGTCCTCAAGCAATCTCAACTCTGGATGTAAAATATCCTTGCTTTCCCATGTCACATCCTCCACTGGCAAATCTCTCCACTTTACCAAATATTCCCTAATAGTCCTCCTATGCAACTATCTCTCTCTATATTCTAGGATGGACTCAGGTACTAAAATCAATTTTCCCTCATCATCTAAGGGAGGTAAAACTTTAGAAGGTATCACATGGTGTCCTAACATCTTTTTTAGGTGTGATACATGAAAAACATTGTGTACCTTGCTCTCTATCGGAAGCTCTAGCTCATAATCCATCTATCCAACACATCTCAGGATCTTGAAAGGGCTGTAGTAACATGGCTTAAGCTTCTCTGCCCCACTCTTCCTAAGAGTAGACTGATGGTAAGGTTGCAGCATAAGGTAGACCATGTCACCCACATCAAAAGATCTCTCTATCCTCCGTTGATCTGCATACTACTTCTATCGATTCTGCACCTTAGCAATATTCTCTTTGTGAGTCCTCATGGTATCCTGACTCTCCCAGAATAAGTCTCTAGCACTCGACACTCTACTATCACTCAGTAGCAAATCTAGAAAACTCAGCGCCTCATAGTGTCCACAATGGCAATAGAAAGCTCTGATACCACTGTAATATCCCTTCAGATACCAAAACAAAAGTTTTAAATTGCTTATCTATATGTTTGCAAAATATCTTCAAATAGATAAATAAATCATAGTATAATCTCTTATTTATTTGCTCATATGCTTACAATAGAGGACCTATGTCAGGTATACAATGAATATTGAAAATGCGGCCTTAATAGCCTGAGTATTCTGCAAACTGGGAAATAAATCTAGATTTGGTACGTCTCAGCCTGCTGTGTAAAAAACACAATTGCCGACATCAATTATACTGCCATCATCAGTCGACTAGGGTCGTTAAACTACTGATGTTGGTGAGATGTTAGCTGATGTCGATCTCTGTAGGGCTCTACCTGCCAATGTCGGTGTCTGATCTTTTCACTGATGCTTATGGATTTTTCACAGATCTGTATGGACTTTGTACAGCTACCAATATAGCACAATCTGTATGCTTGATCCTGATCTGAAGAACTATGGGCTAATACAAAATATCTATATCTAGATAATAATTGAATCAAACCCAAAATAAAGAAATACCTGTGAACCCTTGTGATAGCTTCTATATGAAGTTATCTCTCAAACTTGTAAACCCCTGTGAGAACTTCTATATGAAGTTATCTCTCAATTTGGAAATAGATCAGTTGATCTCTCACAACCTCTGAATTACACACAATGAAGAGTTGACATTCTTTAATGCAAATGGAATCCTAGAACCCTTGGCTCAGTCTTCACAGAAGAATTCTTAGCAAAATCAATAATCAATTCATGAATACAAACTCTCTCCCATGAGAAACCCTTATACCCTCCAAAGGTGTGCTTGCTAAAATTAGATATCCTTAAATTAGACTTAGGGCTTCTTAAATTAGAACTAGGGTCTTAAAATTAGACCAAAATATTAATAATTAATAATTAATTAATATTTAATTAAAATTAGACCATATAATTAATATTTGATTAAATCAATCAAATATTAATATCTCCCTTAATTCATGTCCAAACGAGCCTGAACGAAAGTCAAGCCTAGCTCCATCAAGACCCTCTATCCATCCCATCAGCCTACGAGGGTCGCATAATAGGCTAATCAACCAATCAGAAAGATGTCAACTAGAAGGGGACATGACAGTCTGCCCCTCCTAAAATTGCTTGTCCTCAAGCAATCTCAACTCTAGATGCTGTAAAATATCCTCACTTTCCCATGTCGCATCCTCCACTAGCAAATCTCTCCACTTTACCAAATATTCCCTGATAGTCCTCCTACACAACTATCTCTCTCTATATTCTAGGATGGACTCAAGTATTAAAATCAACTTTCCCTCATCATCTAAGGGAGGTAAAATTGTAGAAGGTATCACACGATGTCCTAACGCCTTTTTGAGGTGTGATAAGTGAAAAACATTGTGTACCTTGCTCTCTGTCAGAAGCTCTAGATCATAAGCCATCTCTCCAACATGTCTCAGGATCCTGAAAGGGTCGTAGTAACATGGCTTAAGCTTCTCTACCCCACTCTTCCTAAGAGTAGACTGATGGTAAGGCTGCAACATAAGATAGACCATGTCACCCACATCAAAAGATCTCTCTGTCCTCCACTGATCTGCATACTACTTATGCTGATTCTATAGCTTAGCAATATTCTCTTTGAGAGTCCTCATGGTATCCTGACTCTCCTATAATAAGTCTCTAGCACTGCACACTCTACTATCACTCAGTAGAAAATCTAGAAAACTTGGCACCTCATACCTGTATAATTCCATAAAAGGAGACATCTGAATGGTCATGTGGAAAGTCGTGTTATAACAATACTCCCACAAATGAATCCACTTGACCCAAGCTTTTTGCTGCCCTATAATGTAGTTCGTGAGGTAGCCCTCCACCCATTTATTCACTATCTCCATCTGTCCATCAGTCTATAGGTGGTAGCTAGTGCTAGGTGTAAGCTCGGTCCCATAGAGTTGAAACACCTCCTGCCAGAAGTGACTCAGGAACCGAATATCCCTGTCGCTCACTATGCTCCAAGGCAATCCATGCAGTCGAAATACCTCTCAAAAGAAAACCTCTGCTACCTATGTAGCTGTGTATGTGGTGGTAATTAGAAAGAAGTGGGCATAATTCATTAATCGATCCACGACTACATATGTGCAATCTCATCCTTGGGCTTTAGGCAAGCCTATAATGAAATCCATCGACAAGCACTCCCACTTCCTATCAGGAATTAGAAGTGGCCGCAATAATCCTGTTGGGTACGTGTTCTCCTACTTGTTTTACTGACAAACAAGGCACTCACACACATATTGAAGAACATTTGCCTTGAGTCCTTTCCATGTGAATCTCTCCCTAATCTGTCTATAGGTCTTGAAATACCTGGGATGTCTTGAAGTAGGTACATCATGAAAGGATCGCATGAGAATGTTCTTTACCGCTGATCCTGGAATCAAATAAACCCTATTCTTGTAAATGATCAAGTCATTCACAAGAGTATATCTGGTGTCAACTGTTGATCCCTCAACAATGATGGATGCCCATGTATCCTTGGCATACTCTGCCATAATCATATGTCACCAATCCTCTGTAATGTGGACCATAGTACTCAAATATGGCCTGCGTGAAAGATAGTCAACCACTACATTCTGGGTGCCCTTGATGAAAGAGATGTCAAATTCATATGCCTATAATTTGCTCACTCACTTTTGATGATGATCATTGAGGTCTCGCTGCCCCAAGAAATGTCTCAAACTATTGTGGTCCATTTTGATGCAAAATGTGCTGCCCACAAGATATTGCCTAAATTTTGTCAAGGCATGCATGATAACAAGCATCTCCTTATCATAAATATTGTACATCCTCTCCGGTCCCCTCAACTTATGGCTCTCATATACTATGGGGTGCTTGTCCTGCATAAGCACCGCTCCAATGCCCTCACCTGAAGCATCGCACTGAAGCTTCAAAGGCTTCAAAAAATTAGGTAGTGCCAAAACTGGGCACGTAGTCATCAACTCCTTAAACCTTATGAAACACTCATGTGCTTCAGGTGTCCAACAAAAAGCACCCTTTTTCATCAAATCTGTCATAGGAGCTGCATGTCATAAATAACCATTCACAAACCTACAATAAAATCCACACAAACCTAGAAATCCCTGTAGCTGTGTAAATTTTGCCAGAATATGCCAGTCTATGATAGCGCAAATCTTCTCAGGATCCATCCGCACTCCCCCTACACTAATAATATGACCCAAGAATAACAATTTAGTCATCCCCAAATCACATTTGGACTCCTTGGCATACAAGGATTCCCTCTCCAAGATGCTGAGTACAGTCTCCAAATGAGCCAAATGCTCCTGCCAAGTCCTACTATATATAAGAATGTCATAAAAAAAACAAGTACAAACCTCCTCAGCAGTGAATGGAAGACTCTATTCATAGTGGAATAAAATGTTGTTGGCACATTAGTCAGCCCAAATGGCATCACTATAAACTCATAGTGTCCACAATGGCAATGGAAAGCTGTCTTCTCCACATCCTGCTCACGAACCCTGATCTGATGACAGCCTGACCTTAAGTCTATCTTCGTGAAGTAATGTGCACCATGGAGCTCATCAATAAGCTTGTCAATATGAGGTATTGGTTACTTGTTCTTAATGGTTCTCTTATATAGGGATCTATAGTTAATGCACATGCGCAAGGTGCCATCTTTCTTCTTCACCAATACAATCGAAGAAGCAAACGGTGATTTGCTAGGCCAAATGTGACCTATAGCCATTAACTCTTTAATTGTTTTTTTGATCTCATCCTTCAACCCCTTGAGATGTCAATAAGGAGTAATCATAATGGGCTTAGCACCCTCCTCAAGCTCAATAATGTGCTATATGCCCCTGTCTGGAGGTCTCCCTAGTGGAATATCACTAAATACCTTGTCATGCTTGACCCTTAACTGTTGAATGTCAGGATAATACTCAGTATTCTATTGTCCCTCCTATATTGGTGCTAATGTGCACTCGGTTGCCCACTCTACCATGTCGTGTCTCATGAGCCTCTCCATCCGATGTAAAGAAATAGTTTTGATGTTGCCGTCTCGTATTGCCTTAAGAATGTGAGTCTTCCCATCAACATCAAAATGGATCTCCATGTCCTAAAGATGAAGATTGACTACCTCAAGAGAATGAAGCCACTTCATGCCCAAGACCAAATCTATATCCCCCATGTTCACCACATAATAATCAACCTTGAACTCATAGTTGTTCAAACACAATGGGAGATCTCTGATCATCTGTTCACACCTAAGGGTGTAATCATCAGCTACCTTAACTCTAATGCCCTCGAACTCTTTTGTGGTGAGTCCACGCTTCTCCACAAATCTAGTATCTATAAAATTATGTGTGGCTCCCATGTCAAGAAGGGTAATGACCCTCTGCCTTGCCAAAACTCCATGGAGTCTGAATGACCCCTCATGCTAGATGCTAGATAGGCGTGCCTCTTGAATCTAGAGCTCTGACTTTGCCTCTACCCTAGGCTCTGAAGCCTCAGCCTCTGGCTCCTCAAAACAATCGTGATGTTCAAAATCTTTAGATTCCTCATCCTCATAATAGGCACACATCACCCAATTTGTCTTGCCCTTAGGCCTCAAAAGACAATCATGATTAGCATCATAGGGACCTTTGTAGTAGAAACAAAGCTTCTTCTTACATAGATCATTAAGAGCCTCTCTATCCAAAGGTGGTACTACTGGGTTGGCCTTTGAATCATTCTTAACACCTAATTTATCTATGTTGAAACCTAGTCTTTCTCTATTCCTGTTGAATCCCTTACTGTCCCTGGATGAAGAACTAGCTCTGGAGTTAGATCTACTTGATGGGGCTGCCATCTCCATACTATGTGCCTTCTTCATAGCTTCCTGTAATGGAGGAGGATCAAAGTCTTTGATCTAACCTCTCAATGGTTCTGTCAATCCCTCCATGAAGAGTACTACAAGTCGCCTCTCTAAAATGTCAGGAACCATAACTGATAACTTTTAGAAGTCACCAATGTAAGACTCTAGACTGCCACTTTGGCACAACTATTCCAACTCTCAAAAATAGGACTCTGGATCCCTCCTGTCAAAATGGTCTACCAGCATGTCCACAAACTCCTGATAAGATGTGATCCGATCATGATGGAGTGTCACCATTCCATGGTGCCACCAATCATGGGCTACTCCCTCAAGATGTAGTGTCACATATCTGATAGCATCTCCCTCAGCCATCGGTCACAATGTGAGAAATGTATCTAGATTACTAACCCAGGCCTGTGCTATCACCTTACCACTACCATCAAACATCGCTAGTGTGAGCCTACTTGTAGCATGCTTTAAATTTTTGTTCTAGTGTCTGGGTCTCCCACCTTGTCTAACCAATCTATAGTGCTCTCTCCTCAGATTAATAAAATGATCAAAGGACATCTTCTCCTGAAGGTGAAGAGCTAATAAGTCCCACTCATCACTTGCACCCATGAGAACATCTGTAAATTGGGAATCCTCTGCCTCCTCCTCTGCTGGAACTTCTGGTTCCTCTTGAACAAACATAGGACATGAAGGTCTATTCATTGTTCTGGAGTGGGCCTGTTAGGGTCTCTGATTAACTATAGCACTCTTATTATCTCCTTGTTCCCATTCTATCTATCAGGTGCATTCATCTTCCTTATCATAGTAGTAAGTGCCTATAGTGCCTATGTCATCTCACGGTAGGTTTCTCTGGTACCCAGATCATCATTATGTCAGTGGCCCCTAGGTGGGCTACCCTCATGTCTATCACTCATGATAATCGGGTTCTATTCTAACACCTGGGTACCTTCAAGCAAGGCTCTACTACGTGTGTTATACCTGTGTGGTCCCAACTCTTGTGGCTGCATAAGATTATCAAACCCTTAGGATGGCAAGATTTAGCTCTGATATCACTATAATATCCCTTCAGATACCAAAACAAAAGCTCTAAATTGCTTATCTGTATTTCTACAAAATATCTTCAAATAGATAAATAAATCACAGTATAATCTCTTATTTATTTGCTCATATGCTTACAATAAAGGACCTCTATCAGGTATATAATGAATATTGAAAATACGGCCTTAATAGCCTGAGTATTCCACAAACTAGAAAATAAATCTAGATCTGGTACATCTTAGCTTGTTGTGTAAAAAACACAGTCACTGACGTCAGTTATACTACCATCGTCGGTCGAATGGGGTCATTAAACTGCTGACATCGGTGAGATGTCGGCCGATGTTGGTCTCTATAGGACTCTGCTTGCCAATGTCAGTCTCTGATTTTTTTGTTGATGCTTACAGATTTTTCATAGATCTATACAGACTTTGTACGACTACCAATATAGCACAATCTGTATGCTTGATCCTGATCTAAAGAACTATGGGCTAATCAAAAGATCTATATCTAGATAATAATTGAATCAAACCCAAAATAAAGAAATACCTATGAACCCTTGTGATAGCTTTTGTATGAAGTTATCTCTCAAACTTGTAAACCCCTATGATAACTTCTGTATGAAGTTA
Source organism: Torreya grandis (assembly GCA_037957365.1). Classification (NCBI taxonomy): domain Eukaryota; kingdom Viridiplantae; phylum Streptophyta; class Pinopsida; order Cupressales; family Taxaceae; genus Torreya; species Torreya grandis. The sequence goes on from JARHVA010008740.1 coordinate 279,350, forward strand.
TCTCTCAATTTGGCAATAGATTGGATGATCTCTCACAACCTCTGAATCACACACAATGAAGAGTTGATGTTCTTCAATGCAAATGGAATCCTAGAACCCTTGGCTCAGTCTTCATAGAAGAATTCTTAGCAAAATCAATAATCAATTCATGAATACAAACTCTCTCACATGAGAAAACCTTATACACTCCAAAGCTGTGTTTGCTAAAATTAGATTTCCTTAAATTAGACTTAGGGCTTCTTAAATTAGAACTAGGGTCTTAAAATTAGACAAAAATATTAATAATTAATAATTAATTAATATTTAATTAAAATTAGACCAAATAATTAATATTTGATTAAATCAATCAAATTTTAATATCTCCCTTAATTCATGTTCGAACGAGCCTGAATGAAAGCCAAGCCCAGGTCCATCAAGACCCTATATCCTTCCCATCAGCCTATGAGGGTCGCATAATAGGCTAATCATCCACTCTAAAGATGCCAACTAGAAGGGGACATGACACATACCAACTTGGTGTAAAGTATGAACCTTAATTTAAATGCATGTTATAGCTGAATTGATCTTCCACCAAGCCATCTGGTATCATCAGAGATCTCAACTTGACCTTGCACATTTATCCTAGTATCTTAGTGGCTCAAGATGTTTCGATCTTAGATATACCTCCTTGTTTTACCCTATGCCTATCCAATTAATTCACTACAAATATTGAATTTTATCTTGAATTAGATTGGTCATACATGGCTTTTAAAACAAGATATGTGACCAAAGTGTCTATAAGGCTGAGCCCATTGCATAATTCTAGATTGAACCTTATGGGCTAGATAACATAAACCTCAATTTCACCATCCTTAATGAGGATGAATTCATAATTGGTCAAGAATTAAACACTCACCCTAAGTACATGCCAGACATGTTCTTGGATGAAATATGAAATGAACATTATTTGGTTGATCCCTTAGGAGTAGAAGAGAGGGACATGGGTTCCTACTACTTACATGAAGAGAAATAGCCTATGCCATCCTCATTAAACCTCAAGAAGATCCTAGTGGCTTATGTAAATTATTCTTTGATGGTTTAAGGAGCAAACATGGAGAAGGTGTAGGGGAAATGCTAGTATGCCCTTCCAATGACAAGTATTTCTCTTCTTATATGTTTCAGTTTAGTTTATCTTATAATGTAACAAAGTATAAGGGAATTATCCATGGTCTTTAATGTGATAATAGGACATGAATCAAACAATTACATGTTTTTGGGGATAGTGAACTTATAATGCACCATGTTAGAGGCTAGAATATCACTAAGAATCCCTTGATGAAGTCTTATAAACATAGGGTGTGGGACCTAATTAACCATTTTGAGGCCTTTAACATCCAAGTGGTGCCAAGGAACCAAAATGGACATGATGATAGGTTGGTAGTTGTGGGATCTTAATTTTGTATCCCAAATGAGTCAAAAAAAAACCAAGGTAAATCCACATGTAAAATTAGTAGTAATACCATCAATGTTAGACAATGAAACTCATTTATGTCTTTGAAAATGACAAACAAATTGCCTATTTCTTATAGTAGGAAACAAAGTTCTACTCCATAAACTAGGAAAAGTTTCAACATTAGTATGAGGAGAAAATTATTTAGTTGAGATATAACAAGCTTCCTAAAGGTATTATCACCCTTAAAGGTCTTTTCCATGAGGGAGATCATATGAGAAAAGATAAGTAAATGATGTCAATAAGTGAAGAGAGCTATTAAAGAGGCCTTATCTTTAAGGACAAGGTCCTCAAGCTTGTGAAGGTAAGCACTATAGCTAAGAGGCATGATTTCATAGAGTTTTGTAAAGAATATGTAGAAATATTTTCTTGTGAATATAGTCACATAAGAGGCTTTGATCCTAATGTGGCCCAACACACTATATAACTAAAGGCTAATGCCAAGCCTTTTAAGTATAAATAGAGGCCTATAAACCTTAAAATTGAAGAGCTTATTTGGAAAGAATTGACCAAATTAATTGAATCCAATATCATCTTTCCCATTAGGCACTCCTCACGGGTAGCCAATTTGGTACATGTGAGGAAGAAGAGTGGGGAAATTAGATTTTGTTATGACATCAAGGATCTAAATAGGGTCTGTTTCAAAGATCACTACCCCTTACCATCCATGGAACAACTCCTTCTGATAGTTATTGGTTTAGAATGTTTTTATCTTTTGGATGGGTATTTAGGCTACAACCAAGTGCTGATAAGAGAGGAAGATTATTATAAGACTACATTCACCACAAAGTGGGGCATATATTCTTACCAAAATATGCCTTTTTGAATCTCAAATATTGGGACCACTTTCCAAAGAGCCATGGAAATGGATTTCTAAGGGTTTCTAAATTATATGGTACTGGTTTACTTAGATGACATCACAATTTTCTCCAAGAAGGATAGTAAGCACATGGACCATCTAAGTTTAATCTTCCAAATATATAGAGAGTATGGGATATCTTTAAATCACAAGAAATATGTGTTTTTTATTCATGAAGGAAAATCATTTGGTCACATTATTTCAAAGGAAGGACAATCCATTGATTATGATAGAATAAGTACTATCTTGGCCTTATATTTACCCAAGAACAAGAAATGAATCTAGAGATTCCTTGAGAAAATAAACTTTGTGAGAAGGTTTATACCTAGTTTTGAAAACCTAGTCAAACCCATCACTACCATGTTGAAGAATATCCAAGTTTCTACTTGGTCAAATAAAGGTAAAGCAACATAAGAGGACATCAATCAAGCCATTTCCAAAGCACCCTCACTCATGAATCCTAATTTCTCAAAGGATTTCATATTGTATAGCTTTACCAATATTGACAAGTTATCATCAATGCTAATGTAAAAGAATGGTGAAGTACATGAGAAACAAATTACCTTCTTTAGTCAAGGGTTAGAGGGATATTAGGTGAGGTACACTTTTATATAAAAATAAGTTCTTACATATTTAAGGAGCCTCAAAATTTTCATACCATTTCTATCTAATAGTAAGGTTCATCTTATGGTCTCTCATCCTAGAGTTAGGAACTTTCTCCTCAACAAATATTGGATTGAGAAAAGAGCAAGTTGGATTACCAATGTCATGGAGTATGATGTCGAGATCAAAGTCACCAAGTTAGTAAGAGTTAAAGTATTATGTGAACATATGGTGTATGATTACCAAAAATATAAATAATTTTTCTTGGTGACATAAGACAACTCAAAAATAGATGCACCTCTACTTCTAATAGCTAGTTCCAAGATATGACACATTTATTTATGATAGGTGAATGTCCCCAAGGTTTAGATATAATAGAGCAAAAAGAAGGTATTTTAGGATTTAATCAATACCTTATGCATTATTTGATGGTGTTATTTTAAAAAAAGACCTAAATGGGGTACTTCTTAGGTGGATTGATGATGATTAAGTGAAAAATCTCTTGGATAAATTTCATGATGGACCTTTAGGAGGCTATTTTGATATAAGAATAAAAACAACAACAAAAATAATGAAATTTGGCTATTGGAGGTCTATATTGCACCCTAGTTAGAGGCAGGAGTGTCTAAGTCCTACTTTTAAATCTAGCTCAACATGGGACTGACCCCAAGCTATGGGTATCCTATAATGGGGTTAGACCTCTAGTATTTTTAAGGAGGCTAGCTCCTTTTATGCATCATTTAAGATCATTCCCACTACTAAAACCTACTAATGATGAGGGAAAATGGATATAGAGATAACATGAAAGGGAAAACCTAAGATAAAGATGGTGATGCACTTAAATTATCGTTGATCCACTCTGATTGACTCTTAAACACTAGTAAAACAATCACAAGACCAAATCTAAGATTCCAAACATATTTCATACATTAATGTTTCATGAAGGGGCTCCCCTAATGATCATAAGCTGAGGGAATTGATGGAGTGGTCTTATGTAAGACACTAACTAGTCTTAGTATCCACATGGAAGATTCAATAAAAATATGTATATCACTAAACATGACCTACATAACAAGATTAACTAGTAACTAGGTGATATCATGACTTGACATGGGAGAACTACTCTACCACATGCAAATCTGGCATATACACACTATACTAGAGTAATGAAAATTGAAGAATAGTCTTGTATTCATTTTAAGAGGTTTACAGATCTATCTTGATAGAGTTTGGTCATGTCCAAGAGAGGGAACTTAAAAATATATAGGGGATCCATTTATTGGCTTAAAAAAATAAAAGGAAAGAGAATGGGAACAATGTGTGAGAGAATAGAGATAAAGACCTTGCAATCAAGAGATGAGGTCATAGATCAATGATTTATTTTTTTATTTTGTGCCTTATTCTAATGAACTATCCTTTATTACTCTAATAACCCTAAAGATCTTCTCATTGGTTGAGATATCCCACTAAAAGACAAGGGTTCATTCCATGTGATATAAAGATTTTTTAGGTAGAATCAATGCTCTTAATTGTTCCTCCAACTATAAGTTTACCACTTTGGGACCCTAAGTCCACTTAACATGTTCTTGAAGATAAAATACTCGAATCATGAAACTAAAAATGCCATGTCATGAATGGAAGTTAGTACCTATTTTGTCGATGATGGATCCACATCGAAAGATGATACCTTTTCATTAAACACATCTATTCCATTTTCAATTCTAGATCATAGTCCATTTTATAGATGGAAAACCAATATAATATTATTGACTTTCATATATTTTTCCATATTAATACAAACCTATAAACTATATAGATATTTTTATGTACTCCCATTGGGTCTAAAAATACCCACTTTGCCTCCATGGAGCTTTGTTGGTAATACTTGGTCTTATTTTGTCATTAAAACTATTGACCCTTTATTTCTATTAGGTTTTAAAGACCTATTTTATATTTTTGGAGATTTAGTATTTATACCAAATCCTATAATATCCATTTGGTTTAGTCTAGACCATACTCGATCTCGGTTCCTTTATTTTTACCTTACTTGAGTCAAATAGTGTTATATCAAATTTCATCAAAATGTCCCAAGCTTGTCTTTTGCTTATTATTTGTTGATATTTTACTTAGCTTATTTAATTATTAACTAATCTCACCTTATTTATTTTGATCTATATGATTAAGTGAGAACCATCGATCTTATCCTTAACTTGTTAGCTTTATCTAAGTGGGTACCACTTGGTAATCCTGTGTTGATCCACAAGATCCTACTATCAGTATACAACCTCACACACTTATGCCACATGTCAATCTCTTAAGATCTTTGACTACGTGACCCATCTCACACCATTGGATCAAGATGTATGATTGATCAAGTACCATTAGATATATTAGGACCCATTATTTTATAACTAATAGCTACTTCATGATCTTAAAATTTAATATATGCACTCTTGTCAAAGGTTATTTATGTGAACATCATTGACATTCACATGACCGTCAAATTTAAACTAAAAAGGATTTGTTTTTCTCAAGCTTAAACTTGATGTTATAATGAGCATATTATGATTTAGGTCTAACTTTAAATACCCATAACTTAGGCTAAAAGTCTTGCATGGGCATGAAATTTTTAAATAGTGATTATGGAAAATAGAACTAAAATTATGCATGATCCGCTAGCTCATGGAGACATCATGAGTGAAGATAAAATTTACATAACTTGACTACTCTATTTATTCTTGCATGACATCTTAGTGAAGGTATGCTCTCTAGATCTTGCATAACTCATCTTTTTCTCAATATTTCAAGGTTATGATGGATTCTTAAGGTTCATATAACTCGGTCCATGCTTTTAAATGCTAAGAACATATGATAACCTTCTTGGATCCTCTTTATTTTGTCATCTTAGACCTATTTCAAATCTTTTGATCCACTATTTCATCAAACCATGCAAGAACTTCATATGTGGGAAAAAAATGGCCAACATCTTTGGTGACTCATAGGAGTTACATGCCTATCTATGTAATAGAACCTAGACCATGTGCCTTGTATAGTCCATTGGGCATGGAGTATTTATTTAGGTCTAACATTTTAACTTGGATTTGGAACCAAATACTAATAATACAAGGACTATAAGGATCAAATTATAATAGCGTACCCAAGGCACTTATTGAAAGGGAAACTAACCTAGTGAATATAAATAGGGAAAGAAAAACAAATGTGCTAAAGTAATACTTAGAGGAATTTTGAACAAAACTATCCTAATATATATATATATATATATATATATATATATATATATATATATATATATAACGATGCAAGAAAGTTTTCAAATTTTTATTTTAATCTGGGAGGAAATATACACATAATTTTAAGCTATATATATATAGATTAAAATTATGTGTACATTTCCTCCCAGATTAAAATAAAAATTTGAAAACTTTCTTGCATCATGAGATGAGGGATTGAATAAGGAATGCATCTTATTCACCCTTGGTCTTGATGCCTCCTTCTTATTTGTTATATCTACCAACTTCATTTCCATAATGTTTAATGAGAACTAGGCAACTCCAATAGGTCAACTATGTTCATCAAGATAGTCTTAATTTATTTATATGACTCCTTAACTACAACCTCTAATGGTGGTTTAGTGAGACATACCTATTTGATTTCTATGGCGATCTCAATAAGACTAGGTTTCATCTTTGTTTAAAAATCTTTGAGATAATCAAGGAGCTCTACATATTATGCCCAATCTTGGTCATTACCATCCATGGGAAATTATTTTTCTACCTTCTTAAGCACTTGATCATTTTCAAAAAGAGATATCTCAATCTCATCCATTTTCTCTATTTGTACTGATCTCTCATAAAGACTATCCTTCTCATTTTTTTTGGGCATCCCTAGAGTAGTATTATCTTCTTATGGCTCTAAAAAATTAATGGAATCCTTAGAAGATTCATCTTATTGTACTATCTCATTATCTAATCTACCATCTTAAGCTCACCAATCTCAATTATGAAATCATGGTATAGATACTACCAATGGTCTTCTTCTTCAATAATGTTCTCTACCTCAGTAGTGGTATTATGTGAGTTGTCCTCATCAATACCTTCAAAAGAAAGATGAACCTATGGTTGATCTATATTAGCTACCATAATTTCTTGATAAAACTCTTGATCTTGGTCAATTGATATATGATTAATAGTTTCTTGAGAAGCAACCCCTTGATGCACATCTAAGACTTATTCTTGTTGGATCTCATCTCCAAATTGCACTTGCTCCTATAGGTCATCCTCTTTGACATTATGAAATATTGAGACATGTTTTCTCTCATCAAGTGGTGTCCCAATATCGATCTCCTCTTTTGACTCTAAAAATCCATCATTATTAGTTGTGAGTTCAATATGGAGTTCATTGCTTACCTCTTTAAGGAGTGGCATAGGATATTCTTGGGATGAATGCAAGATATATGAGATATATGTGTCACCTCTTTGGTCTAATTTCTTGTTTTTGATAGTCATGTCCTTCTCCTTTTACATGTTACTTTAGATGGATTTCCAAGATGGAAATGACCTAGATTATTGAGAAGGGAGGAATGGGGGTTGAATGACCTTGGATTTACATGACTACATGATTTGGTTCCTACATGTAAAAGATAGAGGTTCTCCTTTAGACATTTCATTCTAGTTCTCCTCATCTTTCCTTGTATTTAGCTCTAACTCTTTGATCTACCTATCAATTTTATCTTGGAATAGCTTCTCTCTAAGGTAGTTAGTGTCTTTATGAAGATAAGGAACACAAGAAGATTCATGAGGAGGGATAAGAGAGGTTTTCATAGGTTCAAATCTTCTTTTAACTTGGGATTTTAAATCTAGACTTTCCTTAATTGGCTCACCCCATGACTTCACCACTTGATAACAGCTTGGAACCTTTAAGGACTTCATAAGGGGTTCTTGAGGAAGGATGGAGTCTTGGATCTCAATATCAAGCTATTCCATAAAAATATCCTTTTTTTATAGCCCTTTTAGATAGACCTTCAATAAGGGAAGGTCTAAGGAACACATGAAGAACTTGGCATACTCAAAAGGGCACTTTGAATGATCTCTTGAGGAGGAATAAATGGAACATAAGAAGTTTGAGGTGGTGTTTATAAAGGAACATAAGGCTAGTAAGGTTGGACCTATTATTCATCAAGGCCATTTAGCTTATCCTCAACATTTTCAATTTAAACACCTACATATATCTTCTCACCTATGAGATTATTCCAATTTATTATCTCAATAGGTATCCATTCTTATTTTATCTACTATAATGACTCTCTCGTATAATGGATCTAGTGAGTAGGGACATATTGGCCATAATACTTTTGGGAGCGTAATTCTAGTGCATGTTTATCAAGGATTATTAAAGTTCACTTGAGTGATGGTATGGATGGCTCATGATAAGGTTGATGAGGAGTCATGATATGATGGTATTGTTGTCCATATGGAGGATTAAGGTAACACATTTACATATAAGGATCATGAAAAACTTGACAAGGCCTTTCATTGCTTTTATAGGGCTCTTGGTAAGGTTGGTTAAACTCATATGGATAATGAGGATCATATTGGGATTAGAAGTAAGGAGGTGGATAATAGGAATATTTTCCATAGTTGTCCATATAAAATTAACATGTCAAATGAGATGCAAGAACTTATTAGAATTTTATTGAGATTTACCTGGTTTGATCATAACCAAAATTTTGATTTAGAGTCACCATTGGTGATAATGTGCTTGATTTCAAAATATGATTAGAGGAAAGACACCAATATATTTCCACACTTTTGGAATTTTTTCCCATCAGGTGTGCAAAAATTATTTGAGTTATAAATTTCACCCTAGATGGAAACAAGAGTGTTCAAGTCCTACTTCCAAATCTAGCTCAACATGGGACTAACCCCAAGATGTGGGTATCCTATAATAGGGTCAAACCTATAGGATTTATAATGAGGATAGCTCCTTTTATGCATCATTTCAGCTCATTCTTACTACAAAAACCTACTAATGACCAAGGAAAAGGGAGAGAGGGATAACATGAAAGGGAAAATCTAAGTTAAAGATGGTTATGAACCTAGATTATGGTTGATCCACTCTACTTGATAATAAAAAATAATAAGACCAAATCCAAGATTCCAAATATTTGTCATACATCAATGTTTCATGAAGACGTTCACCAAATGATCACAAGCTGAGGGAAGTGATGGAGAGGACTAATGTAAAACACTAACTAGTCATAGTATCCACATGCAGGCTTTAATCAAAAGATGTAGAACACTAAACTTGACCTACATAACAAGATGAAATAATAACTAGGTGAGATCATGACTTGACAAGGGAGAATGACTACCAAATATGAAAATATAATATATACACACTATACCAGAGCAATGAAATCTAAATAATAGTCTTGTATTCATTTAAAGAGGTTATAAGCTCCATTTTGGTAGAGTTTAATCATGTCCAGGAGAGGGAACCAATAAAATATAGAGGGGATTCATTTTTTTTTCTCAATATCCTCCATATATAGCATAAAGAAAAAGAGATAGAATGGGAACAATGTGTGGGAGAATGGATAAAGATACCTTACAATTAAGAGATAAGGTGGAAGATCATTGATTACTTTTTGCATTTTGTGCCTTCTTCCAATGAACTAGCCTTTTCTTGCTCCAATAAAACTTGATATCTTCTCATTATCTAAGAGATCCCACTAGAAGATAAGGGTTCGTTCCATGTGGTGACAAAGTCTATTTAAGCATAATCAATGCTCTTAATTTTTATTCCAACTACCATTTCACCACCTTAGGACCCCAAGTCCAATTGATGTGTTCATGAGGATCAAATACTCAAATCTTAAAAATGATAGTGCAATGGTATGAGCAGTAGTTAGTACCTACTTTATCAATGATGGAACCACATCGATAGATGATCCCTTTGCATTAATCAAATATATGCTCCATTTTCAAGTCTAGAGCATAGGTCCATTTTATAGATGGAATACCAATATAAGATTACTGGTTTTCTTTTAGTTTTCCATATTAATATGGACTTATAGACTTATACACACACACACACACACATACATACACAAACACACACATATATGTGTATATATATATATATATATATATATATATACATATATATATATATATACATATATATATATATATACATATATATATACATATATATATATACATACATACATATATATATATATATATATGTATATATATATATATATATAAATATCTATATATCTGTATATATATATACATACATATATATTTATATGTATGTATATGTATATATATATATATATATATATATATATATATATATGTATACATATACATATATATACATATACATATATATACATATACATATATATATATATACATATATATACATACATACATATATATATATACACATATACACATATACATATACATATACATATACATACATACATACATACATATATATATGTGTGTGTGTGTGTCTTTTTCTATACTCTTATTGGGTCTAAAAAGACCCACTTTATCTATATGGAACTATGTTGGCAATGCTTGGTCCCATTTTATCATTCAAACTATTGACCCTTTATCTATATTAGGTCTAAAAGACATAATTTGTATTTGTGGACCTTTAATGGTGATGCTATATCATATAATGTCCATCCGGTTCTATCCAAATCATGGTCAAGCTTAGCTCTTTTGTCTTTACCTTGCTCGAGTGGAATAATACTCTATCAAATTTCATCATAATGTCCTAGGATCATCTTTTGCTTATTGGATATTGATATATAACTCAACTTATTGACTCATTGATGCATCTTTCTCTATTGATTTTGATCTATATGATTAAGTGGGAGACATAGATCCTATCCTTAACTTGTTATCTTTGTATGAGATGGTGCAAATTGCCATTCATATGTTGATCTTCAAGATCTTGTTATTAGCCTAAAACCTAATGTGCTTATGTAATATGTCAATTTCTTGATCTCCTTGAATATTTTACCCATCTTGTATCATTAGATCAAGATTTATGATCAAGAGAGGAGTATTAGTTCTATTAGGATCCACTATTTCAAAACCAATAACTACTTCATGAGCTTAAGTTTGACATTCACACTCCCATCAAATGATGTTCAAGTTATCGTCATTGACATTTGTGTGGCCATAAAATTTAATCTCAAAAGGATTATTTTTTCTTGAGCTTAAACTAGACATTAGTGTGAATGTCTTATGTTGTAGGTCCAACTTTGAATGTGCATAACTTAGGATAGAAAGCTCGTATGAACCTAAATATTTTAGATAAATATCCTAGCATGTGGAAATAAAATTGTGCATGATATAGTGGTTTTTGGGTGCATCTTAAGTAAACATAAAATTTTCACAAGTAGACTAGTCCATTTTCTCTTAGGTGACATCCTAGTGATAGTTTGGTCTCCAAATCTTGCATAACTAATCTTTTGATCAATCTTTCAAGGTTATGATGGATTCTTAAGGTTCACATCACTTGATCCGTGCTTATAAATGATCAAAACATATGAGAACCTACTTGTATCCTCATTATTTTGAAATCTTAGACCTGTTTCAAACATTTTGATCCACTACTTCATCAAACCATGCAAGAACTTCATATTTAGGCCAAAAATTGCCAACACTAGCTATTATTGGCCTAGGCTTTTTAAGGATGCCTATGCATTGGTCAATAAATGTCAAAAGTATGCTCTATTTATAGGTAAATAAAGACTAGTATCTCATCCACTTAACCCAATCTAGGTGGAGAAATACTTCATTCAATGGGGGTTGGACTTCATAGGAATTATAAATCCACCTTCAAGTGTAGGGCATAAATGGGTGCTCACTAAAACTAAATGCTTCATCATGTGGGTGGAATCAATTTCCTTTAAATAAGCTAATGAGATATCACTATTGGACTTTTATGACATCATAGTAACCAAGTTTGGTGTCCCAGCTACTATAATTTTAGATAATGCCTTAGCATTTATGGGCATGAAGACAAGTGAATGGGCATCTACCTAAGCACATCCTTAGATTAATACCCCCAAGGTAATGGACTAACAGAGTCTATAAATAAGACATTGTTAAGGATTATCAAGAGGACTATGGAAAATAATCAAAGAGTGTAACATACAAAGCTAAAGATAGCATTATAGGATGACAAAGTGATTTCCAAAGCTACCATTAGTAATTCTCCATATGTCATTGTATATGGAAGGGAAGCCAAATTTCCCATTTTTATTGAATTGATTACCTTGGATTTATCCCATCATATTGAGTTGATAGAGAGTGAGCCTATGAACATGAGGATGACAGAGCTCATGGAGCTTAAATAAACCAGAGACTTAGAATTAAGACATTAGAGTCACATCAAGCTCAAGTAAAGAAAGCCTTTGATAAGAGATACACAGGAAGGGAATTCAAGGAAGGGGACCTAGTCCTAAAATGGGACTCAAATAAGTCCAAGACAAGTAACCATACCAATTTTTATAGCTTGTGGAGTGGTCCTTATTGATCCATGGATGCAAATAACATAATGTTTTTTAGCTTACCTAATTGGATGGAGAAGTATTACCCATCCCAGTCAATGGCATTCATTTAAAGCCTTGTTATTAGAATATTTTTGAGTTATTGTATGATATTGTAACATATTATAGTAGTTTTCTATGATTTACTCTACGTGCCTTATGAACATTTCCTTTCAGTCTTGTGTTTTCTTTTCAATAAGTTCTTGGGGCACAATTATTTATTTTGCTCTTTATGTTCCTTTTTTATTAAAGAGAAGTTTCAAAAAGGGTAATCCTTTATTTAGTCTCACATCAATTGAGAGAAAATATTATGACTCTATTTACCCAATGGATCAACTCAAGGCTACTAGTGTTTTCATAATAGGCATGCAACCCCAGGATGTCACCAAAAATGTTGGCCAAATTTGACTCAATTAAGAATATTTTTCTTAGAAATGGTTGGAATAGATGAGTAGGGTTGCATATGGAATGAGTGGACCAAAAATAGGTGAATAATACCTCATATTTAGTACAAATCTTTCGAATCTCTTTAAGCAAGCTTAAAGTGCAATTTGTTAATCATTGAGAAGTAGGCTTATAAATAGATCTAGGATTAAACATTGAAGAAGACTAGTATGTTTTTATGGTGTTTCAACCATTTAGGGAAATTAATCAGGTTGAAAAAAGTCTTAGAAGTCCATTGGACCCTTCTAAAGAGGCAATAGTTTCTTTCACAAGCCTAGAAAAACTAGACCATCATGGCACACCATGCATAAATAAATGGGTCATCTTAATTGTGCATTTAATAATTCTACTTGATTATCATCTTGATTGTCCATGATTTAGGCATGAATATCTTGATTGTGCATTTAATAAGTACATTTTGAAGTTAGAGCTAACAAATGTCATAATCTATAAGGCCTAATTCAAGATCAATGACCAAAATTAAAATTCAAAAGCTAAGGGACTCTAATGGAGTGCAAGTGTGACCTAAGGTCGAACTAGGGTAGATATTTTAGAAGATGCCATTTAATCTCAGTCAAGACCTATTTTTTAGGACCTAGAGCATGTAGACTTAGTTTTATTTTGGTTTTAATGTTATGTACAATAAGTCCTTGGTTTCCACAAGTTTTAAAGGTAGAATAGGAATATTTAGACATAATATAGTTAAATAATGATGTTATGTGTTCTATAAGCTATTCATATTCACTAAGATTTTAAAAAAACTAATAATTTATATTGTTTTTCATTTGTGCTAGACTTGGGTTTCATACTTCAAAGTAATGGTAGATATTTTTGATTACGGGAAGGTGTCTTGTCCTTTGACATAGCTATAACCCTGACAAATAGGTACCTTCAAGTACTAAAAGTGGACTTAAGCATGGCTCTATCTAGTCCATGGATATGATGACTTTGCACTCATAATGAAAGTAAGTAAAAGTTGGCATAGAGTCTCAAGATGGATATATGGTGGTTGGAGGAAGTAGTTAGAGCATTTAATGCATTTTTAAGGTCTCAAAGGATATTTGCTTCATAATAGTATCATGACTCATCATCTTAGACACATTATTATCATCTAGTATATTGCTTAACCAATGAGAAGATTCAGAGGCTATTAAGACAAATAAATGATATTTTTTCTATGATTTATTAATCCTAATTTGATCAAAATGTGTTGGTAGATCAATTAATGATATCAGTTGGTGTGTTTTCCCTCTCTCCTCCCTTTCTCTTACATCTCTTGTCTTCTTCCACATTTGGACACCATCTCACTTTTGATAAGAAATTATATCTCAATTCCAAAGAGAAAGAGACTCTCATTTGATAAGGTTAGACCATGCCAAAAAATTTATGAAAGACCTCTTAAATCAATAAAGACCTTTTTTACCTATCTCTCCCCTTTGAATTATGTGTAGTAGAGCTTGTGCATGATGTAATTATGAAATAAAATCATCCATGACCATTGTCCTTATTTATTTCTCATTTATAAGGTATCTTCAAGTTAGTCTCATGTCTAAGTTAGTTTTCTTTTTATCATTGATGCAATATTTTATTGAGTCTTAGAAATCCTTTTGCCTTCATTCATTACTTCTTAAACCTAATTTATGAAACACTTATGTAAATAGCTAGTTTTGTGAGATTGTATGACCTAACATTATCTTATACTTTTTCAGTGTTTACTTCATGATTATGTGAGTTTTCATTTAAATTTGGTACATCACCCTTTTATCCTTCTTAGTGACCCTTTACCCCTTTTCTAACCCTTTTCCCAGTGCAAACATTAGTATAGGTGATCCATCAAGAGGAAGCCATCCTTCTCCAAAGGTCTAACCCCACCATAGGTGACCCATAGCCTTTGGTTGTTCCCATAGTGTATCTCAAGTAGATAAATCCTAAATAACCCTCTCCAAGTGTAAAAATTGATGCTACAATAGTTATCCTATGCACTAGTGAAACAATTATAGGTTTTCATGATTTGTCTCTAAATCTAAAACTGATCATCTACTTGAGGATTTTTCTAGGATAGAATAGGAATAAGGAAGAGTGGTATTCTAAATCTCATACCTATCCACATTTATTCTCCTACTAAGTTGAGTACATTATCAATAATGTATATTATTACTTATGCTCTATGAAGGATCTATATTAGGTTATTTGGGGACATGACCTCCCTTCTTTTTAGTGGGATTATCATTATAACCTAAAATATCATACTAGCTATAAATATTGCATCAAAATGTCATTTGGTAAATAAGTATAAATAAATAATCAAATTATACATAGCTTGTAGATAATGATACTTAATATTTTGATGAATCATGTATACATCTCTAAAGTTAAACATTACTATTTTGGTACTTAGCAAAAGTAGGCATGGCACACAATCATGTGGTTTTTGATTTCTCTACATATTCATCATTATTATCTTTCCATGTCAATTTATTATTATAGGTGGAGAAAAGGACTCCAAAATGAACTTATCCCACATATAAATTAATCACAAATTTATTATGGTCCCCTAATATCCTATTATATAAATAGAATTAACATAATAGAACTTGTTATTTTTGGGTAAAATCCTCAAAGATGTGTAAAAACATAACAAGCCCTCAATATTGTAAGGAAGATCACATGATATTCTAATAAATTTCCACCTATATAATTATTCATATCAATACACACTATAGAAAGGGGAATGATCTCTATAGGCAAGAAGATGTTTTCCTATTTGATAGATAGCCTGAAGATTAACTTCAACTTTTTGGGTTTGCTTCTTTTCCTTCTCTGAGTCCTCCCTTAGTGTTTGATTTTATTTTTCTAAAGTCTTATTTTGTTTCTTGAGTTCTTTCAAACCCAAAAATAAGCATTTACCTTTATCTAAATAATTAGAATGGGAGATAATAGTTTGACAAGCCTAGTTAGTTGAAGGTTTGGAGGAGGATAAGGCTTACTCATAAAGTTGTTCAAAGAGGATAGAGGTTTGATACTAAGAGTCTAGAATTTTATGTTTAATAAAAATAATTCTTCTTCTAAATCAGTGATGTATATCTAAGATTCTACTATCTCCTCATTATATTGAGTGAATTTTTCTTCAAGCATACTAATTTAATATATATGTTCTAGAGTACTATCCTTAAAACTATCTAATCCTTGAGTTAAGGAAGAGTTAAGAAGATCCTAACATTGTAATTGTGTCAGGAGATCAACAACATTTAAAACTTACTATCTTATGATGGCCTTAGCTCTAAATAGTGAAAGATTAATTTTTAGTTATAGTTATTTTATAGAACTAGAAGGTTGTTCTTCCTTAGAGACCATAGGGGCATTTTCTTTATCTAGTACATATATAGTGTGACTAGTTGGAGAGGAGGGAGAGACTGATACTTATTTCATTAGAATATATTTTTTTTGCATGTTTTATTTTTTGATGTCTTTTTTAATAAGAACTAAATTTATGAGTTTAGGGATTGTTGTTGTGACTGGCTCTTCCTATAATGATAATCCACTACTAATGGTAGATGAAAATAAGGGTCATGTTAGATGATAATCCACTATAGAATGTCAAAATAAGGGTCATGTATAATTGAAAATTGGTAGGTTATTTAGTTAAAAAGGTAGTTTTCTTGGGAAAAAGGAGATTTTAGCACTTGTACAACTCCTTGAGAAGTGTGACACATGGGAAAGGATAAAAAAATGCCTATTCATATTAACCAAGTTTAGTTCCATGTTATATTTGATCTGGGAGTGCAATTTATTTCTTAAAACCATTGTATTCATTTTCACCCTTCTTCATAATTAAAAGTGACCTGTAGGTTTACACTTGGTATGGTCAACACAAGAGGTTTTACGAAAAGTGATATCAGGGGTCTATTCTACACTCAATAAACTTAATTTTTATGTTTGTTTTAATATTAATGGTTTTCTAATCTTTATGAACTATTGATAAGAAGTTGACCCTTCAAATCTATTTGCTAATTTGTGCACCCTATAATTTTTTTCTCTTTTTTATGAAAGTGCATATAATTAAATTGATAATATTGGTTTCAAAGGAGTTTTAATCTCTTATCCCATGTTTTCCATGATTTTTTTCACATTTTTATTTAATTTGGTGAGCCAACAAACTCATTTTTCAAAGAGTGAAGGATTGAAGTTGTAGTCATTTCTACCTTGTTCTAGAATGTTAATATTTTGCAAAGTTTTTTTTATGAATATAAGATGATGTTACATATGCATTAGATCAATATGATCACCCTATATCATGTTTGGTTTCATCACATCATAATTTGGGGCAATTCCCCACCTTGTATTTCTCCATTATCTACTCTTTACCCAACTTCAGTTGTAGTTACCTATATAAGCTTGTTCAACTTGCTCATGGGATGATAA
The DNA here is from genome assembly GCA_037957365.1 of Torreya grandis. NCBI lineage: Eukaryota > Viridiplantae > Streptophyta > Pinopsida > Cupressales > Taxaceae > Torreya > Torreya grandis. The sequence goes on from JARHVA010008740.1 coordinate 296,774, forward strand.
TCAAGTTTTTTTAGTTTTCCAAGCCATCAAGAGTTTTAAAGAGTCCATTTAGATACTTGGTAAAGGTGAAATTATGGTCACAAGTTCATCCACCATGTTAAAATAGTTGTAAGATGCCTGTGATTGCTCTTCTACATATATATATAGGTGATTTCCATCATGGAAAAGATAGGTTGGAACTGGTTTCAGGGTGTCTAAAATTGGATATCATGTATTTGAAGGTTTAAAAATGAATATAAGTGGTTTCGAATCTATTCACCAACATGTTTTTTCCCAATTCCATGACCTACCTATATAACATGCCTAATGCACACCTATAGGGCCCTTGTTGATGTCATACTAAGGTGTGGGAAGCTGAATGTGTTTTCCAACCTCCTATATTGTTATAAGTGCATTAATATGTTTAATGAATCATAAAAAATCCATAGTCATGTATATTTTCACATTTCCCATATTGAACTCATCATTTGTGCACTAAAACATCCACCTATAAGCGGTTGAGTAGGGGATTAAAGTGTTTATATGGAAGGTTTGAAATAATTTGACACTTCCTTAAGATATTGGTATGACAATAAATCCATGATAGAAATATTTAAAATTCCTAAATAGAAGGAATAAGTGTGTAATCATGTGTGAATATCATGACTAGGTTTAGGGAAGTTTTCCCTAAAAGGGTCAAAATAGAGCTGTAAGAGGTTCTTGTGGACCTCTTATGATAGGTTTGCTAAGGGTATAAAAACTTATAAAGAGTTAAATGGTGTGAATTATACCATGGAAAATATATCTACCAATAATTGAGGTTAAAATGTAAATTTAAGATGAGATTTGAATGCCTCAAACATGTCATAAAACACATTGAAATGCTCTAGTAATATCTATAGGTCTGAGGAGGTAAATGGTATTTTATCACCATAGGAAGTAACATGGATAAGATGGTTTCAAATAATGGAAGGTTGAACAAATTTCATTAAGGTAAGTAGGAAATGATTGAAATTTTCCATGAAACCCTCATGATTGTCCACATGTGTCCCTTGTATGGAGAATATACACCTACAATAGGATTATAATAATGACCACAATATTGATGCATTTTTTATGCTTTAAGATTATAAAAATGTGAATTAAATATTAATCATGCATTTTGTGAGGAAAAATATTTCATGGGATGTTTTCAAGCATCTTTGTCAACCCTAGTCAATACAAAGGACACCTACAGGTAGGTCAAAAGGGAGATGTCTTAGTCAATAGATAATGACCTTAATTTGATGCCTAATTGGTGCTTTAATCCTATAATATATGAATGATAACTCATGTATGTAAATTTTCACTTAAAGGGGTTTATAGGATGTTTAAGGAGATTTTTAACATCATATATAGTCATAAATAAAAGCAAGACACCTACAGGTAGGTCCTATAAACATGTGTCTCAGTCAACATATAGGAAGAGATTCAATCTTGAGGATCAAAGGCCCATGAAGAGGATAAGCATAAAATGTGACCACATATAAGATATTAAAGTGACCTAAATATCAAATAATTTCTTTAAGGTGGTTTTCCTAGACCTAAAATATATAAGTGCACATACAAGTGCCTCATCCAAATAGGAAACATAGTCCATAAGCCATCAAATTAAAAAATAATACATGTATGAGGTGTTTGATAGAATTTGAGTGATAAGGAAGTTGGGATTACTTTAATAATGGTTTTAAAATTATCATTAGACCTCTAATTATCATGAACAAGGTCTAAATCAGACAATATGTATCTACAGAGTTGAAAGAGCAAGGTGTCTCAGCTAGAAGACAGTGGAAGACTTAGTTATGGCCAAAAGGTGAATATGAGGGATAAAACTGAGTTTTGGCGATAATAAAAACATTTTAATACATCAATGTAGATTTTAATTATTTCATAATACTCTTACAATGGAAAAATAAGATTACATAGGTCCCCAAAACCCCTATAAGCACCTACAACAGGGTGTAAGCTAGTGAGGGTAGGGTAAGACATGAACTAGCCAAAGAGATGGAAATGGGTTATAATTAATTAAAATTGGTTAAAAATAATAAAAAGTGTGTTAAAAATCCCAATACTCTTATAAATTTACCATCTACATTCCTTAATTAGCTAAAGGGAAACAATTCGTACTATGGGCTAGGAAACCATGTTTGCTCAATAGGTGAATATGAAGAATCAAATTAAGAGAAGAGTTTTTGGATGAATAAAAAGATTAATAATGATGAATTTAAAATGAAAAAAAAATTAATAAACCTAAAGGCATCTATTTTGGAGAGGTCACTCTTAGGAGGGTTTGAGGAAAATGCAGGAAAACTATCTTTATTGAGGCTTTTTTTGAGCATTTGGAGATGGTTAGGCACCTAAATAAAATAATCCAGATAAATTTTTTATAAAAATAATCATAAATACTTGAAAATAAATCCTAAAATACTTAATTTTCCTTGTAAATGAGGGTTATACTTCTCTATTTTGTCTCGGAGGTCAGCCAGTCTTGGAAAATCAAGCTTTGGCAAAGTGAGCTAGTGAGGGAAAAATGGGTAAAGGGCTTCATATAAATATTTCAGAACTTTAGGAAACATTTTTTGAGGTGTATATAAGTTTTATAGGTTATTATAAACACTATAACAATCTCATATCTCTATCTATGACTAAAATTACCCTTGCACACAGTCTAACTAGGCAAGCTTTCACTAGGCCTAATGGGTGAATGAGATAAAATGAAGAAGTGGAGTGTTTGAGAGGTTATGTGGTGATCATAAAAGTTTTAGTGAAGCATTAATAAGTATTATATGATAACTAAAGAATGAAATATGAGCTTAGGTATCTCAAACTTGCAAAGTATAGCTAAACCCTTTAGGCCTTCAAGGGAGCAAGAACCAATTTGGGGTCCATCTTCATTTCAAAATCTTAGTGGGATATATAGATGATTTTAACATGTTAAGGGGATAAAATTATAAATTTATAAGTTTTTTCAGTTCAATTAAACCTATGGTAAATCTACTTATAACTCAAAGATATTTCAAACATGTAAGAAAGGCATAAACTAGCTCAATGGGGTGTCTTCAAATGATCATATCTTTTCTAAGGATTTGGATGGGAACAAAAGGAATTGAGAGGGGTTATCAAGGTTTGTTAAAATAATTTTTTTGTAATTTGTTTTAGATTAAATTTCAAATTTTTATGAATAAAGAATAGGACCAAAAACTACTAAAAACCCTACTAAACCCTCAGCTAGGACCCAATGAATAAAATAAGATTGGAGAGATATCAAAATTACATAGCTTGGACATTTAAGCTATTATAACATGTATAGGACTACCTTAGTATATCTTCCCCCAAGATGAGTTATATGGAATTGTATGGACAACATGAAAAATAGGGTATTTTGACCATTTTTGTGTTTTATAGGTTTTAGGAAGTTTCAGAAGATGAAATAAATTTTGGAGGAAGGATATATACTTTTTTTAATCGCTAATTTTCATTTAATTTTGGAAGAAATATTATAAGTTTTTAAAAAATAGCCTTCCTTTTAGCCAGTCAAAACTAGCATAGTGGACACAAGGGTGAGAAAGGTGAAAACTCTGAGTGTGAGCCTTTTTAAGGTGTAACTAATTAGTATAAATGCATGTATAGTGTTTAAAAGTTTCATTCACTCCATCTCATATATTTTCATGTAAAACATATGCTATTTTCTAGGCCAAGTGTGAAGGGTGATATAAAGAGGAGTTTTTAGACTGTAGGCAGTGATGGCTTTCTATTAGATGATTCTAGATGATTATGACCAAAAACAATGCATGAAAGGGCATGCATAAAATATTTCCCTCTCATCCTAATCAATAGACCTATCCCTAATTTATTATGGAACACTAAATCATGTTTAAATTATGAAAGCAATTTTTTGAGCCAAGACTTAGAGTTTTATGCCACTTTTCATAAGTTTCATGACTTGTATGGACACTTGGTCCTCCTAGAATTGCATCATTAATTTAATACCTATTTATAATTCAATTTTAACCCATTTAATAATATTTAAAAGTGTCCAAGTGAGATTTTGACTTCCCTTGTCTTGTTCTTCTCTCAAATGCTATAAATATTGACCCTTTTGGCTCTTTTTAGCAGCCTCCATTGGTTAATGGGGAAATATTGGATAAATTTGTATTTGAATGACTATTAAAGAAAAAAAATTGATTTTTACTACTTACATGATATTAAATTGGGTTTTATTATAATCTTGTTGGTTTTGCCTAGTAGAAGATGATCGTTTCTAGCATGTTATCCTTGATTGTTCACCAAGTGTGAAACAGAGTAATTATTAAAAGTATTGTTAGTGTTCTATTTAAAGTGTATAAGTGTCTTATAAGTTTTCCCTTATTGTTTTATCTCAAATAATCATTCATTTCCCTCATAAATATAAAAAATAACTTTTGGAACCTAGCTTATGAAATACTGATGTAACAATATGTCTTGTGTTGTGAGTTTTGTGTAAGAAAAGGTTTTTTTAACTATAATTATTATAATTTAAGTTAATAAGAGGAAATAAAATTCTATTTCATCACCTTTTTTATATTTATTAGTTGTTTTCTTAACCATTTTAATCCAAAGTTGATAGGTAAAAGACTACTTCAAAGAGTGCATCAAAAGAAGTAGCCCTTTTAGAGACTCATCTCATCAAATTTTTACCCACAACAAGAGATATGTTTCCATTGTGCCACTTGGATGAGGATATTTGGATATCTCCTCAAGTGGTGCAAATCCAAGTGATAACAATTTTTTGCATGCCTGATGGGACTCTAAGTCCTAGAAGATAATCTAAGATTGGTGCTGGTCTTGGCATAGTTATAGCTACAAGAACATCTTCATTCAGTACATAGAAACTCTAATAAATTTTTTAGCTCTTTGTTTCCTGATCAATCCATAATTTGCATACCAAAGGTGACTAATATGTCTACTACTAAAGGTATACCCTTTGAGTTTGTGCAATTGCCTTTGTATTGTATCAAAAGGTTTAGGTTTGTGAATAATCATCCTTATTCAAGAGATTTGGTGTTTAAGAAGTCCAAATTTATACTAAGTTTAACCTATAATACCCATAACCTACATTCCAATATTTTTAGGAACCAACCTTTTGTATCCTTCACCAGAGCATCTCCTTTGAATCTTGCCCAATGTGACCAAATTCCTAGAGCAACCCTTAAGAGTGTTCCATATTTTAGTGGATATGGTCCTATTACTTCCATTAAACACATAATAAACATATAAAACTTCTATAATATCCACAATTTCACTCAATAAAATTTGTTTATTAGGTTATTAGTATTGTCTTTCAAAGGAAAAAATTGAGATTGGTATGGGACTCTACCTAAAAATTCTATTGGTTCATGGGATGAACTACAAGATCTATTGACTACGAGGTTTGGAGAGAAGATTGATCATCTATCACTAGCTAAGTAATTGACCACTATCAAGAGGGAACCACAATATTTTATGAAATATTTCAATACTATATTTTAAAAGATATGGGATAGGATTCCATCCCTTGTGAGACCTACTCTAAAATATGCCTTATTGTACTATCTAAATGCATTGAATAGTGATGTAGCCATGACGATCCAATCCATAGGTGGGAATACACTATGTGCTACCTATGAAATATCCATCAATGGTGAGAATTATCTTATTTAAGTAAGGAATATTGCTACTAGGTCACAAATGTCATTGTTCCCTAATTTGTAGCCTCTTCATCAAGTTGCATTACCTACCTAGTCTCCTTTGCCTAGTCAAGAAAGGTCTTCCATTTCCCCCTTAAATGAGATTCATGTAGTAAAAATTCTCATCCAAAGTGTAATTATTGAATTTATTTCCCTCAAAAGGTAATAATCTCAAAGTTATATACCTGATCATCCTTATAACCAATTTGGACAAGCAAATAAACCTCTTTTTCAAGGTAATAATCAATGACAAGGTCAAATAACTCAAGCTAGACCTTATCAAAATTAAAATCCTAATGTACCATCATCTTATAAATATCTTTTCCCCACTCATAACAACTTTTTTGAAGAATAACCATGTTATCCCTCTAATGATTGTAATCAAGGCCAAGTTGAATATGCCAATGAAATGCCTAGTAAGGACATGACAATGCAAGGTAATTAAGCATCTAAAGTTTTCAATTTTGAGATGAAAATGAAAAATGGAATGGATATTATAAAAAAACAATATATTTATACTCTCATAAATCATTTGGAGAGTGTTTTATTTTATCAATCATTTGGGAAATTCAAGTAACGTGAATGCTAGTGTGTCCTCTAACACTACGTCTAAGAAGAGGGTTGTTGAATAAATTCAAGGGGATAATCAAGGACCTATTTTTAATCCTACATAATTTCCAATTTTGGGTGGGTCCAAATTATCCCCTAAGGTGCAAGAAAATTAGAATTTTTAGAATGTAATACCTACTCCTACACATTCACCTTCACAAGCTACACCACAAGGTACTAGTACTTTCGAAGAGACTTTTAATGTGAGTAATCATTATATCAATGTTTTGGAACATATGAATAATTAAAATATAAATATTTCCTTGTGATATTAATTGATAATACTAGGACAAAAGAATATGGTTTAATAGGAATTACAAGGACTACGTAAGCATGTTAGATCAACTAGGAATGAGAGTGTTGTCTTCATAAATAGAACTCAACCAATTGTTGGGTAAGTGAATAAAATTGATAAGAATATTAATTTTTACTGATTTTTAATCATTGGTTATTTATTAGTTCACAATTTTATCATATATAGTGGTGCTAGTACTTTAATTATGCCTAAGTGTATAACAGATAAACTAAGCCTCAAGTATGAACCAATGGCTAAAGGAGTTTTATAATTGGATGGATCAATAGTGAAGACATTGGTAGTAGTCAAGGATTTGAACTTTATTTAACATTATTTTCCTAATTTTTCCATTCCTCATGTTGTGGTTATGGTAGATTTACCTCCATACTTTGCTCTTTGTTTGTCAAGAGAGGTTACAGCTAAGATAGCTAGATACTTGGTAGCTAATTGGTACTATATGGTTTTTAGGACAAAGTATGGTACTAAGGTGAAGATTAAATCATATAATATCCATAAAAATCACTTAGATAATTACATTCATAAAATGGAAAATGTCAATTTTGCCATTATTGATGAGGAAGGACTTCACATATATCAATCTCCAACATCTTCTCTTGAAGGATTTTCCGATTTCTAATTAGATGAATGGGGAGATGAAAATTATGAGCATGATCCTTAAAAATTAATAGATTAATATGGTCCTGTAGTGTATTCCATGCATGGATATGACTCTTTCATTTCAAACATGATGAAGCCAAGTGAAGACATGGATGGTTTATGGCATATTTTCTTTGATGGATCTAGAAGCAAAGTTGGGGCAAGTGGTGAAGAAATTTTAGTTTATCCATATAAATAAAGCTACTATTCCACTTTTATATTTCACTTCTCTGATAGTTTTAATGTGGTAGAATGGGAGGCCTTCATTCATGGCCTTGAGTGGGTTAGGAAAAGAGGTGTGAAATAATTACAAGTGTATGGTGATAGTGAGTTGATTGTGAATCATGTAAGAGGCCAAAATGTGACTAAGAACTATTTGCTTAAATCCTATAAGCATAGAGTGTGGGATATTGTGGAGGATATCCAATATTTTAACATACAATCCATCCCAAGAGGAAAAAATAAACACCCTGATAGGTTGGCATTAATTTGATCTTAGTTTGATGTTCCAAAAGGGATAAGAGAATATAATAACCAACCACCTCTTAAGGAGATTTTAAGGCCCTCCATACCTAACAGTGTAGCTAATTGTAAAGTGTTTGATAGTGAGAAACAAATAACACTCTTCCTATAAGAGGAGTCTTATTTTTCTTCCAAGAATCAGTCAAAACTACAACAGTAATATGGATGGAAAATTATACAATTAAATTCAAACAAGTTCCATAAAGGCTTAGTCACACTTTAGAGTATCTTAAATGATGATGACACTTGAAGAAACAAAAGGTAATCATGTACACTAAGAAAAAAACTATGAAAAATTAAAAATCTTTAAGGATAAGTTGCTTACACTTGGGAAGGTATGTAATAGTGAAGATAAACATGATTTCATTGAGTTATGCAAGGAGTTTTTTGATGTCTTTGCATGGAAATATAATGATTTGCAAGGATTTTATCCAAAGTTAGATAAAAATACCATAGAGATAGATGATAATGCTAATCCTATAAAGTAAATACAAAGGCCAATCAATCCTATGATTGATCCTCTCATGAAGAAGGACCTTACTAAGTTGATTGAGTCCAAAATCATCTTTCCTACTAAGCATTCATCTTGGGTGGAAAACATAGTCTTGATAAGGAATAATAATGGGGAGATCTGGTTATGAGTTACTTTTATGGACTTTAATAGAGTTTCCTTAAAGGACCACTATCATCTTCCTTCTATGGAGAAAATATTTCAAGTTGTGGCAGGTAGTGAAAGGTTTTCTCTCCTTGATGGGTATTCTAGGTAAAATCAAATTTTGATGAAAGAAATCGATAAATATAAGAAAAAATTTAATAATAAATGGGTTACATGTGATTATATTAAAATTTCATTCATATTGTCTAATTCTAGAGCTACATTTCAACATGCAATGGATATGGATTTTAAAGGACTAATAAATGACATTGTGTTGGTGTATCTTGATGATATCATAGTTTTTTCTAAGGATGGAAAGAATCAATTGAATCACCTTAGGAAAATTTTTGAGAGATGTAGAGAGTTTGTAATATATCTTAACCCAAAAAAGGTGTATTTTCTATCCATGAAGGTAAAATTTTAGGACACATTATCTCAAAGAGGGGCCTATCCATAGATCCTAAAAAGGTGAGTTCAATCTTGGAATTGGCTTTACCCAAACACAAGAAACATTTGAAAAGTTTCTTTTCAAAAATTAATTTCATAAGGAGGTTTATTATTGATTTTTATAATTTATTCAGGCCTCTAACCTCTATACTAATTAAGTATTAAGTGTTCACTTTTACAATAAGGAAGGAGAGTTTTGAAGAGATTAAGCAAGCCATTGCCCAAGCTCCAACTCTTTCAAGTCCTTATTTATCAAATTACTTCAACTTGTATAATTTTATAAATAAAGAGGTAATCTCTACCATGATTACTCAATCAAATGAATAAAACTTGGAGAAGCCTATTTCCTTCTTTGGTCAAGGTTTAGAAGGATATGTGGTAAGATACACCTATGTTAAGAAGTATGTACTTTCAATTGTTAGAAATATAATGAAGTTTAGGAACATGTTATCTAAAAATAATATTAACATATTGGTACCTCATCCTAGTATCAAATACTTCATTTGAGCATATATTTTAATGAGAAAAGTGTTGGTTGGATCATGAAAGTAATGAAGTATTTTGCAGAAATCAAAACAACCAAGCTAGTAAAAGGGAAAATGTTATGCGAGCATATTGATTTAGATTTGAAAGAATATATATATATATATATATATATATATATATTTTATAACTTCATAATGATCCTATTACAACTCCATATTCATCCATGAGGATTTGGACACAAAATATGATCCATTTTCTTCAAACTAGTGAGTGTCCACAAGGCCTAAATAGAGTTAAAAGAAGATACTTTATATTAAAATCTATTCCTTATGTGATTATTGATGGAGTGTTGTTTATAAATTAATTATCAAGTTCTTTATTGAGGTATATTGAGAAAGTATTTATTTAGTTTCATGATGGACTTGTTGGTGGTCACTTTGCTCCAAGAACTATAGCTACTAAGATAATGAGAGGTAGATATTTTTGGCCTAGTTTGCTCAAAGACACCCAAGCTTGGGTAAGCAAGTGTAAAAAATGTGCTCACTTTGATTGTAAACAATATATATTTTCCTTTCCTCTTCATCCAATTCAAGTTGACCAACCCTTTAGGCAATGGGATCTAGATTTCATAGGCCTAATCAATCCTCCTAGTATTGGTCACAAGTGGGTGTTAACTGATATAGATTAATTTACAGGATGGGTGGAGGATATCTCTCTCAAAAAATAAAATGAAATTTCATTTCTAGACTTCTTTGAAGGCATAGTGACAAGGCTTGAGGATTCTTCAACAATAATTTCAGATAATGCATTGGCTTTCCTTGGAATAAAGACAAGTTAGTGGGCTTTGAAACATGGAATTTATATTAGTGCTTCCTCAAAATATTATCCACAAGGGAATTTACTAGTTGATTCCACCAAAAAGAATCTAATCAAGATCATAAAGAGGACAATAGAGGAGAACCAAAGGACTTAGCATTCCAAGTTGTGGATAGCTCTTTGGGCTGATAGGATTACCTCAAAGAGCGAAATTGAAAACTAACCATATACACTTGTTTAGGGGAGAGAAGATAGACTACATATTTCACTTGAGATACCAGCCTTGGATCTCATTTATCAGTTGGAGTTGATGGAGAATGAAAGCATGGAGGTTAGGTTGTGTGAGTTGATGGAGCTTGAAGAGACAAGAGATCAAGGTATGCAAACTATGAGAACTCACCAAGATAAAAAAAAAAGAGAGATACTATGACAAGAAATCCATGCCAATAAGTTTCCAAGAGGGAGACATTGTCTTAAAGTGGGATGAATATAGGGTCAAACCTATAAAACACACAAAGTTTAATGTTTTGTGGAGTGGACCTTATGTTATAACCCAATACAAGCAACACAATTCTTTCCAACTCTCAAAGTTGGATGGAGAGGAGTTTCATATCCTAGTCAATGGTATATATCTCAAACATTTATACTAAGGTTATCCTCTCTCTTTGTCCATAGTTTGTGGTTTCTCTTGTTTTCCCTATGTGTTTATGCACATGTGTGAGTCTTTTTTGTGTTTTGATTTGTCTTGTGTTTTCTTCATGTGTTATGATTGTTTTATGTGTATTTCAAGCAATTCCTTACTAGTTGTCTCCAAGAAATAATTGAATCATTTGGCCCATGATAGGATAAGGCTACTAGTCTTTAGTATAGTAGGCATACTACCCCTCCGAGTCACCAATTTATTAACTAAATTTGACTTTAAGGTCAAATTAGGGAACCCCTAGGTAAAAAATTGATTTTTAAGTTTTTAATGGGGTTTAATGTTTTTTAATAAGGTATATCATATGTCATTTAATGTTACTATATGTTATACTATCCTTTGTCACTTATTCCATTAGCCAACATGTCCTTTTGATATCATTTTAGGGGTCAAAATTGAGCATTTAAATAGTTATAAAAATTTATTAAGAAGTTTTAAGGTTAAAAAATTTAATTCCATGCCCCATGTGTACACTTAAGTCTTAATCAACTGACATAAATGAAAAGTGGTAGATTCCTAACTTAAAACAGTAGTTTTCTTCAAGAAAAATGAATTTTAGCACTTTTACAACTCCTTGTGAAGTGTGCCACATGGGAAAGGTTTAAATATTACCTCTTTAGATTCCCAAATCTCATTTCCATATTTGTGTTAATCTATAGGTGACATTTCTTGCTCAAAACTATAATATTCCTTTTCATCTTCTTTGTAAGTAAAAGTGACCTGTAGGTTATTACATGGTACAATTAGTATAAGAGGTTTCAATAAAAATGATCTATGGAGTGTATTCTACACTCAATAATATTCATTTTTATGTTTTTTGAAGATTAATTTTGGTATGAGATTTATGAACCGTTCCTAAGAAGTTGACCCTTCAAAACTACTTTATAATCTACGCACCCTACAATTTTTACTCTTGTTTATGAAACTCTTTACAATTCACTTGATAATATTCGTTCTCGATGAATTTGAATCTATGATATAATTATCTTCATGATTTTTTTTTTTTTTTAAATTATTTAATGAGCTAAAAATCTTAGTTTGCAAGGAGGAGTGAAGGAGTGAAGTTGTAGTCATTTCTACCTTGTTTTAGAATGTTAGGATTTTACAAAGTTTTTTTTTTAAAATATAAGATGATGTTCCACATGACTCAGATCCATATGATCACCCCTTACAATGTTTGGTTTCATCAATTCATACTTTAGAGTAATTTCCTACCTTGTCTTTCTCCATTATCAACTCTTTGCCCAACTTCATTTGTAGTTACCTATATAAGCTTGTTCAACTTGCTCATAGGATGATAATCAAGGTTTTTTAGTTGTCCAATCCATCAAGAGTTTGAACTATTCTATTTATATACTTAGAAAAGGTAAAATTATGGTCACAAGTTCATCCACCATGCTAAAATAGTCCTAATATGCCCTTAATTTCACTTTTCCATATATATATATATATATATATATATAGGTGATTTCCATGTTCAAAAAGATAGGTTTGAACTAGTTTTAGGGTCTAAGAATTGATATCATGTAATTGAAGATTGAAAAATTAATTTTAGTGGTTTTAAATATATTCACTAACATGTTTTTTCCCAATTCCATGACCTTCCCACATAACATGCCTAATGCACACCTACATGGCCCTTACTGACATCATACTAAGGTGTGGGAAGGTGAATGTGTTTTCTAACATCTTAAATTGATAAAAGTGAATTAGGATGTTTTATGAAGCATAAAATCTCCATAGTCATGGATATTTTCATATTTCCCATATTTAACTTATGGTTTGTGCACTAAAACATCCACCTATAGGTGGCTGAGCAGGGGATTAAAGTCTTTATACATAAGGGCTGAAATAATTTTACACTTACTTAAGATATTTTTATGACAAGAAAACCATGATTTACCTATTTAAAGTTCCTAAAAGTCAATAAGAAGTGTGTAATAATGTGTTAATATCATGATTGTATTTATGGAAGTTTTCCATAAAAGGGTCAAAATAGAGCTCTAGGGGGTTCTTGTGGACCTCTTATGGCAGGTTTGCTAAGGGTCTCAAAGATTCTAAAGAGTTAAATGTTGTGAATTATATAATGGATAAGATATTTTAAAATAATGGAGGTAAAAGGTAAATTTAAGATGATATTTTAAGGCCTCAAACATGCCCTAAAACACACTAAAATGCTCCAATAATTTACATGGACCTAAGAATGTAAATCATATTTTGTCACCCTACAAAGCAACATTGAACAAATTATCATGTCTAAGATGATTTAAAATGATGGAATGTTTCACTAATGTATTTAATGTAAGTAGGAAATCATTTAAATGTTACCAAGCAACCCCCATGACTGTCCACAGGTGTCCCTTGTATGTAGAATGTACACCAATAATAGGGTTAGAAAAATGACCCCAAGATCGATTCCTTTTTTATGCTTTAAGATTATAAAAAGGTGAATTCAAGATAAATAATGCATTTTTTATGAAAAAATGGTTCAATGGAGGTTATAAAACATATTATTCAAACCCAATGAAGACAAAGGACACCTATAGGTAGGTTAAAAAGGAGATGTCTTAGTCAATAGATAGTGACCTTAATTTGATTCCTAATTCGTTATTTAAGCATCTAATAGATGAATTATAACTCATGTATGTAAATTGTCACTTAAAGTGTTTTATAGGATGTTCAAGGAGAATTTTAACATCATATATAGTCATAAATAGAAGAAATGTAGCTACAGGTAGGTTTGACAAACATGTGTCTCAGTCAACAAGAAGGAAGAGATTCAATCTTGAGGCTCAAAAGCCCATGAATAGGATAATCATAACATGTTACCCCATATATGGTATTAAAGTAACCTAAATCTCAAATAAGGTCTTTAAGGTGGGTTTAATAGACCTAAACTATACAATTACACCTATAGGTGCCTCATCCAAATAGGAAACAAAGTCGACAACCCATCAAATTGAAAAACAAGGCTTGTATGAGGTGTTTGATATAATTGGAGTCATAATTGAGTTGGGGGTACTTTAATAATGGTTTTAATAGTATAATTATACCTATAATCATCATGAATAGGGTCTAAATGATATAATATGCACTTACAGGGTTAAAGGAGCAGGGTGTCTTAGTTAGAGGATAGTAAAGGACTTAGTAATGGATAAAAGGTGAACCTAAGGATAAAAAGGAGTTTGGGTGATAATAAAAACATGTGACCACCTTAATTGGGTTATTTTTGGTTTCATAATACTCTTCCAAGGTAAAAATAAGCTTACATAGGTTTCCAAAACCCCTATAAGCACCTATAGCATGGTACAAGCTAATGCGGGTAGGGTAAGACATGAACTAGCCAAAGAGATGGAAATGAGTTAGAATAAATGAAAAGTGGTTATTAATAATAAAAAAGTGTGTTAAAAATCCCAATATTCTTCCAAATTTACCAACTACCTTCTTCACTTGGCTAAAGGGTAATAGTTCATATTTTGGGCTAAGAAACCGTGTTTGCTCAATAGGTGAATATGAAGAATCCATTGAAGATAACATTTTCTGGGTGAATAAAAATATTAAAAATAAAAAAATGATAATTAACAACATGTTGAAGAAACATAGAGGCATTTTTTTGTCTTGGATAGGTCACTCTTAGGAGGGTTTGATGAAAATGTAAAAAAACTAGCTTTCTTGAGGCTTTTTTTGAGCATTGGATATGGTTAGGCATCTAAATCAAAGAATCCAACTAAACAATCTATTAAAAATAATAAATTTTACTTTTAAAAACTCCAAAAATAATTAATTTTCCTTATAACTTAGGGCTGTACCTCAATATTTTGTCTCAAAGATCAGCCAGTCTAAGAAAATTAGGGTTTGGCAAAGTGAGCTAGTGAGTGCAAAATGGGTAAAGGGATTGATATAAAGATTTGGTAACTTAAATAAACATTTTTTAAGGTGTATTTAAGGTTAATATTTTATTATAAACACTATAAAAATTCTCATATCTCTCTTTCTCTCTCTATGACAAAAATTTGCCTTGCACACAGTCTAACTAGGCAAGCTTTCACTATGCCTAATAGGTAAATGTGAGAAAAGGAAGAAGTGGATTTTTTGATAGGTTGTGTGGTTATCCTAAAATTTATAATTAATAATTAATACTAATTATATTATATATCAATAATTAAATATCATTATTAGGGAGCTCAAACTTGTAAAGTACATGTTAGACCCTTTAGGCCTTCAAGGGACCAAGAACCAATTTGGGGTCCATCTTCATTTACAATTATTATTTGGATATAAACATGATTTTAAAATTTTAAGGGGATGAAATTATAACTTTATAAGTTTTTAGAGTGCAAGGAAACCTTTTATAAAGCTACTTCTAGCTCACAGAGATTTCAAACATGTAAGAAAGGTATAAACTAGCTCGATGGGGTGTCTTCAAATGCTCATATCTTTTATAAGGATTTTCATGGGAATAAATGAAATAATAGGAATTATAAGGGTCCATTAGTATATATTTTGTGTAATTTAGTGGTACATTAAATTTCAAAGCTTTATGAACAAAGCCTAAGACCCAAAATTACCTCAAACCCTACTAAACCCTCAACCAAGACCCGATGAAGAAAAAAAACTTGGACAGCTATCAAAATGTCATATTTTGGCCATGGAAACTATTATAAATGTATATTACTCCCTAAATATATCTCCAAATAGAATATATTTATGGAATTGTATGTACAACATGCAAAATAGGATCTTTTGACCATTTTTTTATGTTTTGTAGGTTATAAGAGGTTTTAGAAGATGCAATAAAGTTTAGCGGAAGGATATATAATTTTTATAATCCATAATTGTCATTTACTTTAGGAAAAAATATTATAATTTTTCAAACAATAGCCTTCCTTTCAGCTAGTCAAAACTGGCATAGTGGACACAAGGGTGAGAAGGGTGAAAAATCTAAGGGCAAGCATTTTTAATGTGTACTTGAGAATTATAAGATAATGGATAGTATTTAAAAGTGTCATTAAATTCCTCCCATGTATTCTCATGGAAATATAATTTTATTTTTAAGGCCAAGTGTGAGGGCTAATAGAAAGGAGGAGTTTTTAGACTGCAGGCAGTGATGGCTTCCTCTTAGATGATTCTAGATGATTAGGACCAAAAAAATGAATGGAGAGGAATGTATGAAATCCTTACCTATAATACCAATCACCAGACCTATCGTTAATTAGTTTTTTAATTCTAAAATAGGTTCAAATTTTGAAGGTAGTTTTTTGAGCCAAGACTGACAGTTTTATGCCACTTTTCATAAGTTTCATGACTTGTATGGAAACTTGGTCTTCTTGACATTGCATGGTTCATTAAATAGCTCTTTATCATGAAATTTTAACCCCTTTTATCAAATTTACAAGTTTATAAGTGAGATTTTGACTTACCTTTTCTTATTCTTCTCTCAAAGGTTATAAATATTGACTCTTTTAGCTCTTTTTAGCCACTTGCATTGGTTAATGGTGAGACCTTGGACAAATTTTTACTTGAATGACTCTTAAATAAATAAAAATTTGATTGTTCATATTTTTAATTAATTTAATTATATGTTTGCACAAAATGATTATATATCACATAGAATAAGCAAATATGAGAGATCACACATCAATAATTGATAGCAGAGCAAAATACTAGATAATATAACAAAGCCACTTCAAGGGGGAAACATCCAAAAAAATTCACTAAGAGTAAAATAATTAACATGATGATCAAATACTAACCACTACCTCCTATATATAGTATACATATCCATGGTTATTTCATAGGGTGACCTAACTAAGAACATAGAGAAATGTAACAAGAATATAAAAGAAGTATGTACGTCATAAGTCAACCACATATATCCCTAGACATGCCAAAGGTTAAGGGTGTAGTATTCCCCTCCAATTTAAAAAAATGTTTTCCTAAAATTTGAGTCATATTTTAATGTTATTACATAAATGATTCATTTTCCCAAGTAGCATCTTCATAAGGTAGATTCTTCCATTTGATCATGTACTCTTTAATTGATCTAGACCACAATTGCTTAGTGCACATTTGAAGGATTGACCCAAGATAAAGAATAAATCTTCCTTCCTTATCTAATTATAATAACTTAGTTTGAGTATCAAATATATGTCTAATGACTTTATTTAGTCATGATACATGAAATACTAGATATATGCAAGTGGAGGAACAAACTCTAACTTGTAGGCTACACTACTAATTTTTTACAAGATCGGATAAGGCCCCTAATACTTAGGGGAAAACTTGTTATCCTTTTTTCTTCTTCAAGTAAATATTTTTATATGTATACAAGCAAACAAAGACCTAATCACTAGTGTCAAAATGCTTCTCACTCCTATGTTGATCTACCTATTTCTTCATGCAATTTTGGGCCATGGCTAAATTTTCACACAAAATTTCAAGGACCTCCTATTGATGGTGAATATGTTATTCAATTACACAAAACTTAAGATGGACCTTCAAGGTTAAAGTGATGGATGGAGGGTGGTATCTATATAGTTCTAGAAAAGGATACATTTTGGAAGAACTATAAACATAAATATTATACCACAATTTAATAAGTGGCAGTCAATGAACCCATTTATCCTATTTATTAAAAAAACACAATAGATATATCCTTCCAAACATTTGTTGACTACCTCAATTTATCCATCTAATTGAGGATGATAGAATTAACTATGAGACAACTAGGTGTCTAAAAATACAAATAATTCAATCAAAAAAATTATAGTGAAAATGGGATCTATATCACTGACAATTAACTTAGGGGTACCATGCAATTTTTGACCTATATTAAGAAGAGTAGAAGCTACTGTACTATAAAAAAATGGATATGATAAAGAAAAAAGTGAGAATACATATTAAGATGATATACCATAATAATGATAACATTCTGACCATTATATCTTGGTAACCATATAATGAAATACATAGACACCTCTTCCCAACATTGGCTAGGCATGAATAAAGGCTACAAAAGCCCTAGCATTTTGATGGTTTCTCTTTTATTTTTTTGATATTCAATACATTTAGCCATATATTTATTTACATCCCCTTGAGTCCTTCCTAAAAAAATCCTATTTTATTTTGTGATAGGTTTTAAAAAATCTTGGATGACCTCAATTGGAGTTGCATGAAGTTCTTGAAGGATTTTTTTTTAAGAAGAGAATTATTGCATAGGTATAATCTATCTTTATACCATAATGCATCACCATTCAATGTGAATTTTTAAAATCCACCCAAACCTTGCTAAAGATTCTAAATCAAATCATGGGTATCATTATCATTATCCCATTCTAATCATGTTTCCTCTAGTGAATTTTCCTACATTATGGTCATAACACATAGCAATGCCTCAACTGATTCATTCTTCTTGGATAGTGCATCTACCACTACATTGTCCTTATCTTTATTGTAAACTATTTCAAAATCATAGACAAAAATATTAGTTACCCATTTATATTGTTCTTCAAATGACAATGTTTGTTCCAAAAAATATTTGAGACTATCATGATTAGTATTTACTTGAAAGTGATGACCCATCAAATAAGGCCTCCATTGTTTGACTACATGCAAAATGGACATTGTTTCCTTCTCATAAAAGAGCTTGTGTTTATTTTTACCCTTCAATTGAAAAAATTAAAATTCAAGTGGTTTACCTTCTTACATGAGTAGAATAACCATACCATACCTGGATGCATCACATTGAACTCAAAATTGTTGGAAAAATTAGGAGTGGCCAACACTAGAGAGGTGCACATAGCCAATTTCAATTGTTTAAATGCCTTGGTAGTTATATCATTCTAGTGAAAGGAGTCTTTCTTCAACAAAAATGTGAGTGGGGTTGTAATGATACCATAATTTTTGACAAACATGTGATATTAACTAGTTAGCCCCATAAATCACCTTAGTTGCTTGAGTGTCATAGGAATTGACTAGTCTACCATTGCCTAAATTATGAGGATCCACTTTCACTCCTTCATGTGAAACCAAATGACCCAAATACTCAACCTCAAAAGCTCCAATATTACATTTGGAAGGTTTGGCATAAAATTGATATTATTCTAGAATTGAGAGTACCTATTATACATGGTGCAAATGGTCTTCCCAATTTTTACTATAAATGAGGATATCATCAAAAAATACCAAAACAAATTTCCTCAAAAATGTTATAAAAATAGTATTCATAAAAATTTGAAAGGTGGATGGTGCATTTTTTATCCCAAAATTTATAACCAAAAACTCATAATATCTCTCATGAGTCTTAAAGTAGTTTTGGGTATTTCTTCATCATAGATTCAGATTTCATGATACCCAGAATATAGATCTAACTTAGTAAAATAAAGAGCACCATTTAATTCATCTAGAACACCATCAATGATTAGAATAAGAAACTTATATTTTATATTTTACTTGTTGAGTTCTCTATATTTAGGGCACATCCTCCAAGTGTCATGTTTCTTTCTCATCATGACAACTGGTGAATAATATCTGCTTTGGATATGGTGAATGATTCTTACATCTAACATCTCATATACAATCTTTTGAATTTCATTTTTTTGGGCGTAGAGATACCTATATGGCCTAATGTTAGGTGGTTTACTACCAAGAATAAGTTTGATAGAATGATTATGCATGAAACTAGGTGGAATTCCTTTTAGTATGTCACTAGATACAATTGAATGGGCATCAATCACTTGTTTTATATCAGGTGGTATAGATGGATAAGTTGGTTGAACTCTCATGGAAAAAAAGTGAGCTACAAATCCTTCAACAACCTTTTAGAGAATCTTTGTCATTTGATGGGAGCTAACTAGTTATGAAGATTTAGCCCTTAATCCCATTATCTCAAATGTCCTTCCCTCAAAATGAAAGAACATGAATAATTCCTATAAATTCATCTCAATAGTGCCCAAAGTGGTGAGCCACTATACTCCTAGAACAATGTTAGCTACCCCCATGGGAATAAAAAACATAGGATAATCCAACAAGTACTCTCCCATGGCTAACATAATAATATGGCATTTTCCTGAGTAGCTGATAGTACCACCATCTACAATCATGACCTAAAATTCTAGAGTGGGATAAATTAAACATTTCAAGCAAGTAACTAGCTTACTATTGATAAAGTTGTGTGTGCTCATAGAATCAATAAATACCATGACATTATATTTCCTTAATAAACCCACCACCTTAATATTTTGGGGAGTATTAATACTTGAAAGAGAATGACATGTAATAGTAGGCTGTCTTACGATTACTCCTCAAGACCTTCATTCTCACCAATTGTCTCCTCATCATCATCATCGTCATTGTCACCTTCGATGTAAAACAACTTATATTCATCACAACAATGGTCTTTATTCTATTTATTGTCACAACCATAACACAACCCTTTAGATTGCTTCTCATCAATTTGTTGAGGTGTTAATCTGGTGGGTTGAGGATATGATGGTGCTAGAAAGGTACGATCATGACCAGTAGTGAAGGTTTTCTATTTGGCCATCTCTTTTTACTCTACCATGCCTACCCTTAGAATAGCTTATGATACATATGCTAGGTTAAGTATCCAAACCTCTAATTGGATGTTATCTTTGAGGCCACCCAAAAAATAGATCAGTCAGATTTTCCTTAGTGATGTGTTCCACCCATAGAGAGAGATTCTAAAATTGATGAATATAATCCTTCAAAAATCTTATTTTCTATAGTTTGGATAACTAGATGAATTTTTTCTCAAAAAAATATTTTTATAATGGGCCAATAACTCATCAATGAAAATATACCATGTAACAGGAGCACCATTCTTTTTATTTTAAGCACACAACAAACAATACCAAATGAAGTGCTTAGGTTCTAGATATAGAAATGCCATTATCACCTTCTAAGAACTAGGAGTTTGATGCAGATAAAATAATTTATCAATCTAGGTAATCCAAGTGAGAGGATCCTTACCATTAAACTTATGCATGTCCACTTTTGGCAACATCGATTTCACACTATAATTGAATTTGTTAGTGTTGAGAGGAGGAAGACCTGAATGATGAAGTGGAGGGTTATTTGATTGTAAATGAGATGAAAGGGAAACCAATTGAGTAGTGATCTAGTTCAATTGAGTTTGAACCTTGTTAAAATCTTTGTGCATCCCTAAAAAATTAGTTTGAATTACAAAAAAGTGATCATACCACATCAAGCACTTTATGTTAGCCTAAAGTTTAGAAATCAATGGATCTAAAGTTTTAGATTCCATATTGTTGGCAGATGGAGTCTTAGGAGTTTATTTCCCCACTTTTCTTCCCTTTGTAGAAGTACCTACCATATACAAACCATATGAGGGTTTTCACCCCAAAAAAAGTGTATCAAGAGATGGTACCATTATGATCACCTTGCTAAGATGAATCCAATGACTACCTTTGTATACTAGGGTAAAAAATATCAACACCAAAAAATTGTACCAATAGAATATACCATTGAAATCATCTCATCGAGATGAATCCAATGACTGTAATTATGAAAAGTGAACATTTTTTTTTGATACTTTTTTTCGTAATTATTTTTTTCAAAAAATCATTCCAAACAATAATGCACTGATAGAAAAAAATAATTCTTCAAAAATTACAAGTTATGTTTTTTCACTCCTTCCTCTCTCAAAATTCATGCCTCATCAGATCTGAAAAATAATGCCATAAGAAACATTTCCAAATTAAATCTCTAATACCACTTGTAATGAAATTACTTATATGTTCACACAAAATGATTACATATCACACAAAATAAGCAAATATGAGAGATCACATAATAATAATTGACATTAAATAAAAATAATAGATAATATAGGCAAGTCACTTTGAAGGGGAAACCTACACAATAATGCACTAAGTGTAGAATACTTAACATGATGACCAAAGACTAACCACTACCTCCTATATATAGTATACTTAGCCACACTTTTTCCATAGGCTAACCTAACTATGAACATAGAGAAATGTAAAATGAATATAAAAAGAGGTATGCAATCCATAATTTAGCCACACATATTCTTAGACATGATAAAGGTTAAGAGCATATCATACATGTTGTGTAATTGAGTGTTATTACAATCTTGTTTGTCTTGTCTAGTAGATCTTTTCTAGCATGTTATCCTTGATTGTTTATGAAGTGTGTAGAATAGTAATTGTTAAAAGTCTTTTTAGTGTTCTATATAAAGTGTATAAGTTTGTTATAAATGGTTCATGATTGTATTCTCTCAAGGAATCATTAATTTCCCTCCTAAGTATCAAAATACCTTCTTGAACCTAGCTTATGAAACACTGAGATAACAATCTATCTTGTGTTTTGAGTTTTGTGTAAGAAAAGATTTGTTTTTATTTAAGTAGTATAACTTTATTCAATAGTAGGAAATAAAATATTGGTGCATCACCTTCTTTTATTTCTTGGTTTTTTAACCCTTTTCATCAAAAGTTGATAGGCAAGAGACTACTTCAAAGAATGCATCAAAGGAACTATCCCTTCTAGATACTCATCTCATTAAATTGTTACACACAACAAGAGAGATGTTTCCATTGTGATACTTGGATGAGGAGAGATAGGCCTCTCGTCAAGGGGGGAAAATCCAAGTGACAATAGTAATAATTTTAAGAATCGATATGATAAATTCATTTCTATGTTTTTATTCCCATACATTTCTCTCCCCTATTTTATGGTTTTTGCATGATCATTTTAGTGCATTAGCATCACTTTTCTATAGATACCACTTATTTAGTAGATGTAGTTTTTAAGTAATGTGTTGATTATTTTTCACCAACTCAATAGTCTTAGTTTTTTAGGAAAATTGAATGTGTAGGCCCAGGTGGGTAGAAACTAATAGTATCTCCTAGAATATACCTTGAAGGACATTGCAGTACAATCAATGGTACCTTGAAGGTATCTCTTAGGATATACCTTGAAATAAAATACCAATGGTCTATATGTTCAAGGATTCCATAAACTAACATGCCATTAAAAATTCTAGAATAAAATTGCATGATAAAAAATATAAGGTAAAACAAAATAGAGAAAACACTTCACACTAGACATACACAAAATAATCTTAGGAATACCATAACATAACTAGTCTAATAATCTATATCACACATTTAAACCATTTCCCACTACATCAGAACACTATTTATAGATTTTTACATGATTCTATAACTTCATATTCTAGCCTTTTAGCATACAAAAGGTAATACTCTCCTACAAGGTACTTGAAAGACATTGAGCTATAATGAAGGGTACCTTGAAGGTATCTCCTATGAGGTACCTTTAAAACATGCATAAAGGTACCATTGAAGGTATTTCTTTTGAGATACCTTTCAATTATGTACAAAGGTACCCTTAAAGGTATTATAAGGCACTTTAAGGTATCTCTTAGGATATACCCTGAAATAAAATTCCAATAGTGTTCATGCTCAAGGATTCCATAAACTAACATGTTGTAAATAATTTTGAAACAAAATTACATAATGTAAGATAAAATGAGCTAAAATAAAATAGATTAAAAACTATGCACTATGCATACACAAAATAATCTTAGTAAAACCATAACAAAATTAGCCTATTAATCTCTATTACACATCACAATCATATTCCATTACATAAGATATATATATATATATATATTACATGAATATGTCTCTTCACATTTGAACCTTTCAACATATAAAAGGAAAGACTCTTAGAATTATTATCTCTATCACTTAGATTATAATAATAAATACATACAAAAGACCATATAGACTATGGAAGTGGTTCTAAAGTTTGGCCAGACATATGCATAAATTATGACTAGTTAGACTGTGCCTTTATATCCAACATTATCTTATGTAAAATTACTTTGATCTCCTATGATGGAATGAACTTAGGTTCTTATATGATTTATGTAATAGCTGGTTCAACCTATGAGAGATCATGATTGATCATTTTATAATTATCAAGTACTTCCTACATAATGGTAAGAAAAATGCATAGTGGAATCTAAATGGCCATCATATTTTTCACATCTTCTTCTTTTTTGATGGTAAGGAAATCTGTAGAATTTCATAGCTTAAACTAGATATATGACACAATACCATCCACCTTATTTACATTCTTTTGGGATTAAATAGCCATATATGTTTTGTGTATTATATCATTCTACCACAATTAAAACTTTTACATTACATTATACCAAGATCAAAGTGTGTAGGTCATTACTTCTCTAATATTTATTTTATCACTCTTTCCATCTTTAACTTTATCTGTCATTATGAACTCTCATTTTGTAGTAGCCAAGGATTTGTCAAAGTGTTACCTCCAATCAAAAATTCTTTGGAATATCTACTTAGTCTAATGCATAAAATAATATAGGACATTTACATATTCCTCCTGTAATTCAAATATGGCTTCAATTTCAATGTGGATAACCTACCCTAGATGGATAAAAGGCAACCCAAAATTTCAAAACTCTACCTGTGAAGTATTTAACTAGATGTTGGTAGCATTAATGAAGATGGAGCCATTATAGATGTATCCTTTGGCTGTAGATATGTAACCTTACATTGGGATAAGATTTTTTAAAGTTTTGATGGTGGTATGTGGGTATTAGTGTTGATGATCTATGTAATTGAGCTGGTAAATGGTGATAAATATTTCTTCTAGTTGTTGTAATCCAACATAGCTTCTTAGATTAGCCTCAACAATATGTGCAAATCATCTTGATAGCCTATGATTTTAATGAGATCAAAATTATTAGTGATGATAATGGTTTCCTTAATATTTGTGATCTACATTTGAATATCACTTCTAAGTTTCTCTAATTTATCTTCACGTCTCTGCACTTGAAGTTCTACAAAGGAATTCTACATAATCTAGCTCTTTCAATCTAAAAGATTGTCCCTTACATTATCTTTAGAATTTGAATATTATTGCAATGAAACA
Source organism: Torreya grandis (assembly GCA_037957365.1). Taxonomy (NCBI): domain Eukaryota; kingdom Viridiplantae; phylum Streptophyta; class Pinopsida; order Cupressales; family Taxaceae; genus Torreya; species Torreya grandis. Next base: position 321,676 of record JARHVA010008740.1, read on the forward strand.
TCCATTTTTTTCATGTGGCTTGACATTATTACCTTAATAATAGTTTCCTTGGAAAAATCTAAGATTGAACGTGCTAGTGTTGCATTTAGTTGTTATTTTTAGTGCGACATGCTTTTCACAGTCTATTGTGATTATATCACAATAGCCTCAAAAATAGTCTAATATTATTATAATAGAGGGAAGATTGTCTTCACTTATTATTTTATTCCTTAACCTAAGGACCTAAGTTTTGAAAACTTTTGATTAGTGCACCAATCTATTGTCAATTGAGAAATGAGTGTTTTTAATCTATTCTAGTTGGACATTAGTTTATCACTGATGAATCATGTGACCAATACTAGGTAGGTGTCTTTAATTATCATCACAACTTCTTATAAGCAACAATGGATATCAATGGTTAACACTTTAAGTTGGTCATCCTCTTAATCCAATAATGTGGCCTTTTATGTAATTGATTCTTGAAAAGTGGAAACACCCTCTAGTTACTTTGATATGGGTAAGAGAAACATCCAAGGATGATTCTTAATTCAAAAACATTATGGCCAAAGTAATTGTTGCAGATAATGTATCAATGTATGACATGTTTTCAATAGGAAGAGAAAATGTTGTGTACTTAAAAATTATTTTGGGAACATCTCTTAACCACACTCCTCCAAAAGAAAATGCAAAATATGAAACATGTACCCCTTGGGTGGCAAAGTCATCTTGTGGTTAATTTTATTCTTACATTTATTTTTCCACCACATCCTCTTGGATATTCTCTTATGGTTGCTCCTAATATTTTATTTTATGCCTCATACTCTCCCTTTTTCTATTCACCCTCTACTTGTCGATATTATATTTCCTTCTTATTTGGTTGCACTTGATGTGCAATAAATTTTATTATTCTATGTGGGATTTTGCCTAACCATCATGTTGTGGTTGTGTCTTAGCTACATTATTGTTCCTCTATGTCCTTCAAGGATTGACCTTGGTTTTACTTGAGGGCTTCATCTCTGCATATTTTACCTTTGGGTAACTTTATCACCATATTTCTTAGCAACATTCACATCAGTTTGGGATTACATGCATTGAGCTATGACATCTATAGATTATTTTTGTTTTCACACTTCTCATTACTCATCTTTTTTGGCTAAAACCATAACTTCTTATTCTTTCTTTATATACTCAAAAACTTTCTTATAAATATGTTCTATGTCTTTAGCCTTTTTCATGGCCTTAGCTTCTTTGTATGATATTTGTGTTTCTACATGATGATGTTACTGAGCTACTTATTACTATTATGCCTCCTATTTCTGATGTTTCTTATTCTATTAGAATATGTGTCATTATGTGTCCCTCACTACTTCTCATATGACGTAGTATTACTTTTTAGTGTGTTGTTTTCACATTAAATCCATAGTATCTATGAGTAGGTCCTCCTTAATTGATAGTGTGTCACTTTAATGCATAGTGTCACTAAAAACATAAGACATTTTCTTTAACAATATGACCAATATTCACATGGTTCATAGTGAATTTATAGTAGGAGATTATTGTGCTAGTTGGATAGAGGAATTAGCCTATAATGCAAAAGTTATGACTTATTCCTTTAGAGTAGGGTACACTTGATTCTCTAGTCGAGTTCTCCTTCATCAAATAAGTGCTTACAATGGGATATTATTTAACAAATAAAAAGGGTAAATAATAATATAAATTTTAAATGGATACTCTTCAAATAGCTTGATAGTAATCTTCATGTACTCAGCCTCTAGTCCCATAGTATATACTATGATTAAGGAAAGGAAAAGTGGGATTTCAACCCACATATTTCTTGGAATATTATTTTGTACTTTAATTATGTGCATTAATTTATATTAAAATAATTCTTTATCATCTTATTTTTAATATAAGTCATTAGCCATGTCTTCCATCATGACCTGGTAAACTTCTTATTTATCGATTACAATTTTAGACAAGTTAATTATTTGTTATCTAAGGCACCTTTAGATCATCAAGCCAAGTCATAGTGTTATATGTATTCCATATTTTTAGAGGATAGGGTTGTTATTAAAATAGGGCCTTCTACTTTCCCATATGAGGCTATGATGCATAGGGCTTAGCTTGTTTCTCTTCTAAAACTAGTTAACCAAAGGGTATTGTCTATAGTGGTGTGGCTCTCCTAACTATGTAATATTTTTATTTATTTATCCCTACATTTTCCATATACATGTCAATGAAATACAATAGAGAACTAAATGATGACTTTGGAAAATCATGAATCTAATTTATGATCCCCTTTACTATCTTGGTAACAACTACATATTGTCTGAAGTATTGCATGACATCAAGTGAGACTTAGGGATGTGTTCCAATGAGCTCCAATATTTCCTCCCACCACTATTAGAAATTGGATTAATGAGCAAGGGTTCCCATATATTATGTCAAGATTATATTCTATAACTATTGTGTAAGCCAATAGTTAATGTCTGTATGTACTTATCCTTTTAAGGACTTCCATTATGTGAAGCAAATTAGAAAAATGAGAAACTAATGCTGAGAATATTGGTTGACATTTATGTGAACCTTCTCAAATTTAATGATGAGATTTTACATAAATAACTTAGGTTAGTTAAACTAATCATTATGATGAATCATCATTTGAGTGATGTCAATGACACCTTTACTAGCTTAGTTCATAGACTGAGTGGTCTACCAAAACTAATGGGTTATGCATTTAGCTAGAATGTGCATAATTTCATTTGGAATGTATTTGATGGGTATGCCTTGGTATCCATGGGATTATGTGTCTCAAACATATTGAAGTATCATAGGTTCCTTTGATTTTTAAAGGGAAAGAGAGACTCCACATGTGGGCATCCTAATTACTTTGGCCATTGCTGGTGTGTTAATCACAATAGTCACATATGGGGAAGATAGATTTTATCATCACTATACTAGGTGAGGAATGACAAAACAACCTCACCCATATCACTAAAATTTGGTATGTATATTAGTTACTTGACATATAAATTATGAAACCAATGTGGCAATGAAAGATCCAAAACTTATTATTATTGTATAAGGTCTAAAAGGAAAATATTCTTCTCGGTATCTTGGACAAACTCAAATAGTTAAATATCATGAATTTTTTTTCAAAGCACAAGACTAGTGCTCATTTCTTCTTTGTATGTATCAGATAGAGGCATGATAAGTTAATATAAATCCATTTTATCATGTGTCATACATGATTCATTGAGCATTATATGATGTATAAATCACTGCCTCTTTATACTTGGGAAAATGTAGCACTCAACTTGAAGCTTGGATGTTTGAATTTCTATAAATATGAAATGAAAAATTGGTGATCAATAAGTTACCTTTATAGTTTTCACATAGATTAGTTTCCTTTTTAATGCCTTACTGAGTTATCATTGGGGATGATGTGCATTTAATTTGGGCATGAGGAATGTTGATGTGGTAAATTTTGCAATATGACACTACAAATCAATCGTTGTTGACACATCTGATGAGATAAGCCACTATATCTATTTCTAGCCATTGAGTAACTAACTTGTGATAGTGAATGATTACCCATTTGGAAGAAACTTTATCCTTTGAACCTAATATTTGGTATTAATTGCCCTTTATTACCTTTACTTTTATTGTTATCTTTCTTGATTTGTCTATATTAATGGAGAATCAATGTTTTAAAAAGTTTTAAAACAATCAATTCACCATTAATGAATATAAAATGCATTTCCACTTAAGGTTTTTTGTTTAGACTTTTTGAGTATATCTTCACATTCACTCAAATAACCATAACTCAATTGACCCCTGTACACCATAGTTATATAAATACCTCAAAATAACCTTTGCAATCAACATTGAGGGTATTAAAAGGCCCTTTAGGGTATCTCTTATGAAATATATTGAAATAAACTCCAATCATGTGCATGTTCAAGGTATCTACTAGGAGAACCCATGAAGGCATTTCAATACCCTTCAAGGTATCTCTTATAAGATACCTTGAAGGGTATTATAATACATTCAATAGTATCTTAAAGTTATCTCCTAAGAGATACCTTTCAAACATGCATAAGGTAACCTTAAACTAGTGTTATAAGGTCCTTCAATGTATCTCCTAGGAGATACCTTGAAATAAAATATTAATCATGTGCATTTTCAAGGTATCTACTAGGAGACCCCTTTAAGGTATTACAATAACATTCATAGTATCTCCTAGGAGATACCCTAAACTAAAATTCCAATTGTCTGCATGTTCAATGTATCTAATAATAAAACCTATTGATGTGGGTTTTGTGCCCATTCCAAAATTTAATGAGGCGACTTCTAACATTTTAGGATCTAAATGCAAATAAGCTCCACTCTAGGGCATGAGTTCTCCTCTTAGATTTATTATTACATATCATAATGTATGAGATTATAGATCAAATCAAGAAGGTGTCTATGGTAGTTGTATCTTACACCTAGATGACTATACTAGAAAGAAAACACTCCTACACACCTCAAAATGTTAACACAATTTTAACAAATTGATTTGATTAATGAAAGCTATTCACTTTTATTATATCTTACACATCTAGAATTAACATATATTAATTAAAATAATTCTAATTATCTATAACTTATGAAAACTTCAAATTATTGAGTTAAAACATCTAATAAAATAAAACCTTAATAGCACATAGATGGGAGTAAAGAGCATTGACACGGCTGCATGACCATCAAATTGATTTATTTTTGTATTTACAAAATCTATTCTAACCATTTGGAATGAGTGTTATACATGTATAAATATACTTGGTGAGAGGTTGCCTATCCTCTAAGTTAATACAAAGTCATATTTACATTACAATTAGAACCTTAGTTCTAATTTTAGTCTCAATATTGCATGTATGCATGTGTATTGTTAAAATTCACTATGTCTAAATATATGCCAACCTGTACAAAATAATGAAACATGTGCATGCTCAAAAATAGTCCACACATCTTTTACATTTCAATGATAAATAAAATTAAAATATGAGTACAAGATTTAGTTCTTTTTACATGTATGCATATTAAATTAGCCTTGAACTCAAAGATGGCTTTATGTGGGCATGGCAAAACTAACTAATAAAGGTGTTGAGGTGGATGCTGGGATTGAATTGGAAGTTAAAGTTCCATCCTTCTTCTTCACTTATAAAAAGTGAAATTACTTGTCCCTGAGGTCATGATGATATTGAATAATAGACAAGTTCAATAATGAAGGTCTATGCACCCTTTTACTTATTATAAGAGCCTTACATGATAAATTTTTGTATTTTTAAATTTTACTCCAAAATTATCCATTTATATCACCTTATTCATTGAAAAAACCATCTCAACCTCAATCTCCACAAATGAAAGTCCTTGAATACTTTACTTAAAGTTGGCAGAAGTATGATGAAGAAGTTGATCAAAATTTATTTTGGTTGTAAGCCTACCTATTGATTATGTTTCTTGTGAGGTATTTAGGTCTCCCAAGATATATAAAATTAGATATTCATGTTTAGAATACTTAGGAATTAATACCTTAACTATTACAATCCAATCCCAAGCTTTTTGAGTCCTAATGATTACCAAGTTGAGAGCATTCAGAGCTTCTAGTGGTGACATTAGGTCAAGGTGGTTGTGTGATTTATTAGTTATATAAATAATAATGAATTTAAAATTGTAATCATCTTACTTTAAATAATCTAATTATTTATGAATCTCAACTAAATGAGGGGTCAACTCTATTTTCATTATAGTAATGGCCTCAAAAATATTATATAGTCTAGAATCAACATTTTGAACATCGGTTTCAATTTCAATAGGAACATGAATCATCCATTATTGTGTTGGATTATTGTCAATGATGTCTTGGTGATGTCATGGATGTGCTTAAGTGAGTTTATTAATTTTATTGATATTCTATGTGATATTGACAAAGCGTTCAATATGCTTGTCCTAGCATGCTAAAAGTATGATTAGTTGATTGATCTTCTATTTTCACATGGTTAGAGTTGTTTAGGGATGAGTATGGAGTATTTAAAATGTGTAAAAGGTCCCTAATATTTTTATAATATTTTAGTTCTTATGTATATAAGTGTAATTTATCTAGTTGTCCATAGTTTTCATCTAAACATTTTGGGTCCAGTGGTAGAAAATCTAAGTAAGCAGTTTGATGATGTCACCATTGCCACGTATGGATGAGTCAAGAGGAAATGGTCACATGGTTTTATTAAATATTTATCCTAGTTCTTATTTATTAGCTATAAATTCATTCACTAAAGTGCATCAAAATATATGCAAGTGTAAATTTGGGTTCCTATGCATTTTAACATTGTTTTCCCATACTTAGCCAAATTTGCATGAGGTAAGAAAGAGTCGAGTAAGCATTTTGATAGTAGCATATATGACATGTGAATAATTTTCGTGAGATGGTGATCATATGGGTTTTTATTTTATTTTTATGATTAGTTATTATGTGCCAATTTTTGGGTCATGCAATGTAGCATGAAAAAAGATATGCATGTGCAAAGTTGGTCTCCCAGGTATTTTGATAGTGTTTTCAATGTTCAAATAGAGCTAAGTAAGAAGTTTGTTGATGTCATATCTCACATGTGTGATGTTTTCAAGAGAATATTTATATATGGATAAAATACCCTATGTGATAATATATTATGTTCTAAATTTTAGATCATGAAACTAAGCAAAATGAATGTTATGTAAGAGCAAAGTTGGCCTCACAAGCAAGTTTTAAGCATAGTTGGCTCTATGAGAAAAGATTTGGAGAAGGAATTTTAGTGGATATATATATCACTCATATGATGGATTAAATATTAATTTTTTATATTTTTGGATTATCCTATGTGAGGATAATAAATGGTCCAAATTTTACAACATGCAAGTGAGTGAGGCAAAAGTTATGACTTTGTAAAGTTGGACTTCTAGACATACTTCAAAGGTTCCCATAGTCCTTTCTACACATGTTAAAGTTTAAGAAAGTCTCAAGGATATAAATGGAGCACATTTACTCCAAGATTTTTAGAATGAATGAGATGACAAGAAGTGTACATTTTTTAACAACTGAGCAAACATAAAGGATAAAGATCAATGGTGAGCACATGATCATACAGTTGAAGATCTATAGTGTGTGGTAAGTCAAAGTGGTTGAGGTTTAACTATGACCATTGGCATTTGAATATTTGAATTTAATAAAAGAAAAACAATTGATTTATATTTGATCTATAAATTTTTATCCAAGACAAATTTATTGATGAAGTAACAAGAAAAGATGAAGAGGACTCCATGAAACATATAATGAACTTAATTTGAAGATGTGAAAGTGTGTATAGTCAAATATATTAAGTTTTAAAGTTTATTGTGTGTTTTTTCTTATTCTTCAAGTAACCCAAGAAGAGTAATTTAGCTCATATAGATATTTTTTTGATTTTTCATAATGAATTAGATATTGAAGAGTATTTTAGACTCTAGGAGGATAATTGTTTTAATTATGAAGGTTTGACCAATCATATGAAGTATGACTAAAGGTTTAGAAGTTGACTGCATATTTGTTCGTGATGACTATGTGCATAGAATGTTGTTTGAGAAAATTAGGCTTAAGAATAAGTGTACTATGTTGGTTATTAGAACTTAAGGGGCACCTATATATTATATGGAATGGTTCGATACTTTTATTAAGTGGTTTTGTGTTTTTTGTATGATGTGTTAAATGGGTGAATAGGTCTCTATGAGACCTATAAGAGCTACAAAGGACTTATTAAAAGGTGTATCCCCTTAAGGGTGACCCGTAGATTCTATGGCCAACTTATTAAGATTGTATTGAGATATATATTCAGATGATAGATGCCTTAAGGGATAAGGCATGCCTAATGTCTAACCAAGGTGTTCATTATCAAGTATGCTATATAAATAGTGGAATTAAAAATGATGGTTTCTAGATTTTGTGGAAGAGACTTGGGAGAGATTTAAGAGAGTCTTATATGTATTTATTATATATTTAAGGATGGGTATATTACCCTATGGATGATTTAAATATTATAATATATTGAGTACTATTTGTATGACATGTAGATTATAATTCTATTGTCAAAATAGTGCTCTTGTTATTTGAGTATGAGCAAAGGTGAAGACTAATAATGAGAGGTCCATCATCAGGTATTGAAGACATTAGTGTAAAATTAGATGTGTTCATAAGTTTTGTGGTGGTATCCTAGTATCTAAGGTTTTTGTTATCCTCCTTTTATGTTGAAACTTGCTAAAAGTTTGGTTATTGTAGAAGCTTAGCTAGATAGGTGTAGCAACATCTTATGGGATTATAGTCTCACTAAATAGGAATGGTAGTTCTTTAATCATTTTTAGATGGTCTAAATTGGTTATTTTTATTATAGGATAATATTTCAATTGTAGGTTCTAGTGGGGTTTATTCCCAAGGAGGGTTTCCCATATATATATCATGTGTTATGTGATTGATCTTGCATTGTCTCTCTTGCCCATTACTATGAATGATGTATATGCTTCATAAATGCTTGTGGTAATTGGTTAAGTGCTTGTAAAGATTTAAATTGAATTTGGATTATTTGGGCTCACTAGATCACCCCCTCTCAATGATTTTACCTCTAATAATTGGTATTGGAATAGGTCCTTTGGCAAAATCTTAATATCTTGAAGGTGATCCAAGGTATAATCTGGATAGTCATCAAGGATGTTTCTCTAGTAACCAATCACCGATGTTCAATGGATCTGATTATGTTTTTGGAGTGCAAGGATGAGGACACTAATTATGTCCCTAGGGTTTGATGTATGGAAACCTATTATATATGGTTATGTTGCTCTTATTACTCCTACATCTAGTGTTGTAAATAACAACTTGTTTAAGGAATAATTCCAAGGTAATGAATTTTATCAGTTGTGGTATTTTAGAGACTGAATACACCAACGTAATCCATTGTAAATATTATAAAGAGATATGGGAAAAAATTTAGATCATTTTTAAAGGAGTTTTAAAGGTCAAGCTTTCTAATTTTCATACTCACAAAAGCCAATTCAAAAGTCTCAAGATGAAGGAAGAAGATTCAATGACATCCTTTATATAGAGAGTTGATGAGACTATGAACATCATCAGAGGTCTTAGAGAAAATCTTGAAGAAGCTAATATAGTCCAAAAGGTATTAAGGTCACTATCTCTCAAGTTTGATCCCAAAGTGCCTTGTATAAAAGATAATCATGTTCTTACTCAATTGAAGATGGATCAATTGCATGGTACCCTTACTGTATATGAGATGAGAGTAAATGATGATATACCACCAAAGAAGGAAGCTAAATTCAAGATAGAGATTAGGCTTAATAAGAAGTTACAAGGTAATAAATACAAAGAGGATGACAATCTGATATTGATGAGGATGAAATGATTTCTTTGATTACTAAGAAATTGAACACTAGCTTAGGGAAGTATAAGGGTAAACTACCCTTTAAATGTTTCAACTATGGAGAGATAGGACATTTTTCTTGAAAGTGCCCTCATAAGCATGAAAAAATTGATAATAAATAACATGTTGAATGCCAAGATGAAGACAAGAATACATAAATGAAGAAAGGATTCAAAATTATAACAACAAGAGGAAATATTTAAAGAACAAGAAGAGTGTCTAAACCAAGAAAGATTGCATCTCATCAGATGAGAATGAAGATAGTGACTCAGAATATGATCATGAAGATGATGGTCCTAATAAAGATGAATCCCTATTCATGTATAAGGAAGTAAGTTTCTCACATTATAAGGTGTTTAATTGGAGTGATTTATATTATGATGAAGATGAGATGGACTTTGAGACTTTATTGATGAATTCTCTTGAGGAATTGAATATTGAGAAGATCAATACGAAGATGAAATCTTAACTCAAGGACTATGAGGATCAATTCAGTGTGTATAAGGAAAGATTAAATTAATACACCAAGGAGAATGAAGATGTGATCAAACATCTTAGTTATCAATTGGAAATTATTTCTACAAGCCTAAAATCTAAACAAGATGAATGTTTAAGGTATGTTTTTGAAAATGAGTCTTTAAAATTTGAGACAGAATAAATAGATAGTAAGGTGAAGACATTTGTGAGATTTGAAAAGATCTCATATGATCTAGATAATATTTTGTGTGATCAAAATCATGCTAGTGATATAACTGGTCTTGTATATGAATAATAACAAAAGAATGTTAATCAATACAAGATGAAGACTAATGTGAACTAGGACAATAATACTTTAAAGAAAAATCATTAGGCAAGGATTGAAGGTGATAGAAAAATGAAGACAAATCAAATTAGATAGCCAAATTCCATGAGGTATGTAAGATTCAATAGGTATTATTACACATGTAATCAATTTGGTCATAATGCTAGAGAATGCAAGAAACCTAGTAGAAATGAGTTTGCATGGAACTATGATGGGGGTCATTAGTCAAAATGTATGAATAGAGTTATGTTATTTAATTTCTATGATATAAGACATATTTAAAATTTATATCCAAATAAGATAAGGCATGATATGTTTCTTGTAAAATGTATGGTGTGTTACAATTATGAATAGAGAGATCACATTGCTAGGTTTTGTAAGCAAAGGTATATAATCCATATTAGGTTTAATTAGGCTCTTAAAGTGAAAGAAAAAAGTCATGTTAATGCATAGAATACAAAGGTCAAAAGTGTGAGTCATGATGAGATTATAATCCAAGTAATTTATTTTATATGGTGGAGAATAATTTAGAAGTTTAAGAGTGTCAAGGGCTTTCATTGTTTGTTCATATTGAGAGTTAAGAGATCAAGCTCAAAGAGAAGACAAAGATGTTGGTTGAAACTAGTCCTGAGGTATGTATGGATCCAAGTGATAATCTTATTATTTCAAAACATGTATCATGTAAATAACATCAATTTTTTTTTCCTAGTGATGAAGTTCCAAACTACAAGGTGGTTTTTTTAGATGAAAAGGTATGTCATGAATCTTTGTTGTCTCTATGTATTATCAATCCAATCCTAGAAGAAAATTAGAATTTTGTAGTGGATGATGAATTTGTTTATCTTAATCCAATTAATAATAATAATAATAATAATAATAATAATAATAATAACCATAAGTATCGAATGACCAAGGAGGAGAGGGAATATGAGGATTTTTGGGCAACTCCTAGTTTTATAACATGGTAAAGCATTGTGGTGTATAGGATGTCTATTCTTATGGTTATTAGGAGACATATTTCTTCTGGAGAAGCAAGTTTGTGTGATCAAGATATTTGATTCCAATCTTTACAAATATTTATATTTATCTTATAAGGTCATTTTTAAGGGGTATAAATAAATTCATGAGCTTGATCCAGAGATATGTGAAGGAGCTATTATGTGGGGTTAGAATGGGTGTTTTTAGATAGAATAATGAGTTTGATGTAGTTTAAAGTAGAGTTTGATGCTCAAAAAGGTCATTACAATTCTTTATGATGTGTTATAGGTGATTTTGTGGTCTGAAGGCCTAAAATGGGTTATAGGAAGTCATGGATACCAAAGGTGTGAAGGCTTAAATCCTGGTCCAAAAGTGTGTGATGGGTGTCTCCATGGGGATCCTAATCTCTATAAAGTAATGTGGGATATGAATAGTACTTTATCATTTTGCCAAATTCTCCAAAGTTTCTTCAACTTGTGTAGCACATTTTGCCTATCATCACATGAAAGCCATAGAATGTATTCTTCTTATTATTTGTCAAATCTTCATCCATGCTCAACCATAGTTTATATGTTATCTCTTGTTTTACCATATTATCTACCATGTACATTGGAATATGTAAGGGGTAAACTTTATTTCCAATGACCATAATCACTATGTAATCTAGGTATAGCTAATAGTCACCCCATGGTGCCAAAGATTTTTTAATTGAATTGGTTACTCTAGGTAGTGGGGCTTCATGAATTTCCTTCCATACCTATGGGTACACATCCTCTAGAATGTGAGTTATGTTCTTGATGAATTCATATATGTTAACAAATGAATAACAAGAATATATTTTATGTTTGATGTAGTTTGGATATAGATCCCTAAGTGACCCATAATGCACATACACCATTATGATCATAACATCCAAGAGATATGACATTATATATAAATGACCACCAACATGTCTCTTATCTTTGTATAAAACATATTATCAACCTGATACTAATTATATCCCCCAAGGCAAAGGTAAATTTTGAATTCATAATCATATCTAATAATGAAACCCATTCTAGGTGAACAAAATGGATGCTAGGGAAACAATACAATTTATTTAGGAGGGACATCCTGATGTGAGCTCCCATCCAAAAACTTGATGATATGTATGTGTTCCTTATCCTTTCAGTTAATAATCTCCCCAAGGAGAAGTCACTTTCTCAATGTTTTGTTAACTATATTGTTTTATTTCCACCCTACCACCCTATGCAAATTATAAGTGGCATTTCTAACTACACTATGTAATTAATTTTAGAATGCATCTCTTCAGATGCAGGACATGATGTCTTGTGTTCCATATGGTGCAATTAATTTTCCCCTTTTATCTTTCTATTGAATAAGAGATCTTGTATCAGGTCTATGCACAACATTACTTTAGTATTAGCCACCACAAAATGTAGTCCATGTCATTTGATTAGAAGTAGATCTACCACCAATTTTTTTTCTAGTGTTATGATTACCTCTTGAGTGTGGGTATATATTACATTAATGGAATCCCATAGAGATGAATAATTAGTGTATTGATCATTTGAAATGGTGGAGTCAAAAATATTATCCATTTATTCAATAGAATCCTTGCTTGAGAATAGGGATGGTGGTAAAAATATTTGAATATCTTGAATGAAGATACCATGGTTAATTGATTAGTATTGGTTTTTAGACTTTGATAGCTCAAATTTGTTAGAATCACTTTTATGATTTATATGTAGGTTTTAGTCATATAAAATGAAAAAATTGGTAACTTGAGCATGGCTAAAGACACCCAACCATTAGGTACTTCTTTCTTTCTCTCATGAGCCTCTTAGGATTATTTTCATTGATTCCCAGTCATCTATGGCCTTCCAGAATTAACCCCAGCTAAGCCAAGACCCTTTCTTCATGACTAATCCATCCCCATAGGTCCCATCTACATAGGAAAATAGTGAAAAATTTGGACTATAGCACTGGACCCTAGGGTGTCCCATTTCTAATACTCCTATCCAATCACAAATTGAGCCTAAATTACTATTTGCCCCCCCATTTCCTCTTATTCATTATGTCAACCTAGTCCAATTTAATCTAACCCATGACCAATAGATCCCTATAAAATATCATTCAAAGATAATTTGGAAAGGGTTGGAGAATATCATTAAATCAAGAAAGAATATAAGTAAGACCACTCAACAAATCATCCTCATTCTCTACATATATCTAGCCTATACACTTTAAATCCAACTCAAGTACATAGACCAATCCCTAGTCATCTCAGGCATACCAATTTTTATAATTTCTTTAATTTCATTCACTATTGAACTAAGCACTCTTAAAGGGAGAACTACATATGGCATGATCCCTCCTCAAAGTATTTATATATAGGTAGTGTGCCCACACATGGGGTGTGAAGCACATCCATTTCATCTTACACACACTAACCCCTTTTCTCTATTTGCCAAAGTTTCTTTCAATTTCACAAAAGATAAAAGTACACAAAGAATCATCTCTAAAGATATCTTTATTGATATTGGAGACCTAAAAATTTGTACATAGCCTCACACCGAGTAGGCAAATAACACATAAAAAGTTTAAATCCTTAGTACAAAAACACTAGAGAAAGATTACAGTGTTGGAGCATAGGGTGTCTAGTTATGGTACTCTTATCCAATAATAAAATCAAGTCTAGGATCCTATTTATGATAGTCTCCCATTCTTACACATAAATTTCTAGACCTTGTCTTAGTCAAAATAGTCTAGAATTAGCTAAGATTGATTTTATCTCTCACTACTATATTTATAAAAGGTCTAATTACAATTCAATTTCAAAAATAAATATATTTAATTATGAATATTATTTACTAATTTATCCTACTCAGACTTGCTTATTAAATAGGATTAAAACTCCATTATTCCCAAAAATAACAAATCATTTCATGACCCTGACTTCAAATTTTGCATAAAACCCTAGAAACCCTAAGATAAATTCCTAGTTTATTTTTCCCATTAATTTATGAATTTTTTATTGAGTATTAAAATTAGAAACTCCACTCAAATTTTAAAATTTTCTATTATATTTTAGATTAAATTTATTTCAAACCCTAGTTTCATACACTAGGTCCTAGTAATTTTCTAGCATTAATCTAATAATTTATTTATTTTTTTCTTGCACATATACATCAAAGATTTATCTCAAATTTTTAAAAAAATAGTATATTTTAAAATAAATTTATTTCAAACCCTAGTTACATCAACTAGCTCCCAGTAATTTTCTAATAATTTTCTAAAATTTTTATGTTGCATATTTAAATCAAAAAATCACTTCAAATTTCGAAAATTCATAGTAATTTTAATGAATTTATTTTCCTTAAAACCCTAGTTTAGTATACTATGTCCCATTAAATAAAACACTTTACCATAAATTTATGAATTTTTAATTGCATACTAATCTCATAAATTCAATTTCAATTTCAAAAATTCATAGTATTTTACAAAAATATTTTTTGAAAAATCCCTAGTTACATGTACTAGCTCCTATTTGATTCTTGAGGTATCACCTTACATGTTTGGGAGCTTTGTATCCTTTCTATACATATTCTAGTTCCTTGTTTAGATTATATTAGTTTAATTTTTTCTACTGTTATCCAACTTGTTTTCCTTATGCCACCTAAGTTCTTTGCATCTCTTCCTTCAAGATGAAGTGCAAGACTTAGTGGAAATCCTCCTAAATTAACCCAAAATCCTTCAATCCAACCATACATCATGGAAAAACAACTAGCTTAGGTTCTTATAATAAATTATACACATCCAAATTACACTAACTTCAATAATGATAACTCTGATAATGAGAAGTATGAAAATAACAATGATGATGTACACACTGATGCTCATCTCCACCACATTGGACTATTGATCCGCTTCCACCAATTGTTGATAATGAAGTTGTCCTCAACAAAGATTTGGTTTTATAAAATTTTATAGAAAGACTTAAAGAATATCCTAAAGATCATACACTAATATTACAATCTATCATGGAAATTGAAAAGGCTAAGTAAGTTAAGTCTTCCAATCCTTTAGAATAACCAGTTACAAATGACACTATAGTTGTAAATATATCTCAACAACCCCCTATAGCAACCCAACCTACCTATGTGCCATTAGTTACAGCTAGTACATCCCTATCTCTTGATGTGGCAATCCTTGTGTAAGAGATAAGATCTCTTCAATCCATAGTGATACATCTTGATCAAGGTGCCAATATATCTATGTAGGATTTGGATTATTTTAATCTTTTGGATATATCAGTGGCACATCACATTGCCTCTACACCTTTTACATAAGGTTTTGTTCAACCTAATCTTACTCTATATGATGGTGAGGGTGATCCAGAGACATATTTGAGATAATTACATGTAACATGTTTGGATTATGTACCAAATGATTGGCTACTTACCAAGATATTTCTATAGAGTCTAAAGAATTATGCTTTACAATGGTTCTATAGTCTACAAAATCAATCACTCAATGCATTCAATCCTTTAGCTGATAGGTTCTTAGCACACTTCAATATCAACATTGTTGATAAGGTTTCATATGCTCAAATTTCTCAACAAAAAAAAAAACAAATGAACATCTCATAGACTATGTTCTTTAGTATAGGACCATCTTGGATAAGATGACTAACCCCATGGTAGATCAAGAGATAAATTACCTTTTCAAAAAAATTCTTCTACTTGAACTTCATGAATTAATCATGTTTAAAATATTCTCTTCCTTCACTAAATTCTGTCACACATCAAAGGAAAGAGACTTCAAACTAAATTCAATGAGATAACTAAAGTACACTAATACATTAGAAACAACTAATAAGAGTAACAAAAAAATCCTATATAAGGTCAAGTTCAATGATACTAAAGTGTATAATCAACCTACATCAGTGTGGCTTCAAAGACTCCTCAGTGAATAGTTTTATCAGTACCCCTCAGCATACTTTTTCACATACTCCAATTCCTCCAGCTAGGGTTTTACAATTTTTGGATTGTAATATCATATCTCTCCCTCTTATTTAGGAAGTTGATCCAAAAAATCCTCTTACAAAGGGATATGATCAGCAGCCATTTTTTGACTACCATAGGGCACTAAGCCATATTATAACTAAATGCATTAGTTTAAAGCACAAGATACATGACTTAATATATTCAAATGGTATTGATCTTGGCACTTTAGTTGAGCCTCCACTAGTAAAGAACACATTATCTCCCAAGGGAAGGAATGGCCATGTGACAAACATTATTATAAATTATTAGATAATTCAATGAAGGCATGATACTCTTTATAACTAAACTTGAACCCAAAAAAAATTCATCATTGGTGGTTTCCATAGTTATGTTTCAGGAAGGATGAACACCCCCATTTAATGTCACCTAAAATAGGTTTTCACCAAGATACTAGCCTTTCTACTTACTTTTACCCTAGTCTAAAATTTCCTCAAGGAGGTTTTCAATTTAGGATCTCAATGTTTATTTTATTTGTTTATGGATAAGGGTGTTCATCGATTCTCTAAAATAGGTTATAGTATATAGTTTTGATATAAAACCCTTGTTTGTGGTCTCCCAATGAAACATTCTCTCCTAGTCCTATAAAATCACTAAAGGTACTATGGATTCTTGTTGGTCCTAGGCTATAACTTGAGGATGATATAGATGAAGTAAAATATGCTGCCTTACTAGGCTGATGGTACAAATGGCATGGGTGTCAAAAAAAATAGTATTGGCAAGATATTCATAAATTTTGTGATTGGAATCTACTTATTTGTCAACATGATTACCACTAGACATTGGTGTTGGAACATGAATAAGATGCATGGGGTCTCCCCCAAGTAGTTTAAATTTGATACCATAGGTTACTTTATACCAAGTAATATAAATTGGCTTAAGATTAGCCTAATTATTTGGCCTAAGTCCCTCTCCTTCATAGGCTTGATTTTTCATAATCTAGTTAGGAATAGGGTATTTTGCATTTTTAAAAATATCAACCAACTTGTCATTGTATAAATAGGATTCATCATTGTCAAGTGGGTCCTCTTCTTTGTCAGTGGCTGGTGTGAGAATGATAGGAGTTAGACTATGAAGTTTTCCCTTACCCTTTTGTTTCCACTCCATACAAGGTGATTCGATTTTAGGTCTTCCATAAGACTTGGGTTTCTGTGGATGTTTGGTAATGTGAAATGTGTCATGGATCAAATACACTCTTGGGCCATTGGTTGAGATGGTAAAATGATTAGATAATTTAGGATGTGTCATGTGTGAAGTTAAATCAAGGGTATTAAGGTTAATACAATTGGTATTTATCAAGTTAATAAGTATTTATTTACCTTTATTTTTATCTTTTTTGGGAACCAAATCTAAGATGAAGTAGTAATTGTAAATTTGATAGTTAGCCTCCAAATATTTACAATGTTTGTAAGGATGTAAATTTCCATAGATGGTAACATCCATGTATGAGTGAGATAACTTGAGATAATGGTGAAATTTAGAATGGATAGCACAAATTTCATGTATCCAAGGTCTAACCAAGAGTAAATTATATGATAGGTCAAGGTTTAACACATGGTAAAGAGTATCATGGGTTAAGGGCCCAATGATAATCAGTAAGTTGATGGTGGCTTGTGATTCCTACTCTTCATTTTCATATTCCTTGATAGTGATAATTTCTAGATGTCGATTGATTTTTATATATCTAAGATGCTTGATGAGATTTTAAGACATAATATCCAAACTCGATCTGTTGTCTATAAGGACATAATTCACTTTGTGCCATGTGATGACAACTTCAATATACAACATATTATTATGGAAAGGCCCAAAGTATGACATATCACTTTGGCTGAAGGTTAAATGTTGGCCTGGGGCTAGATGTCTAACCAAAGCTTGGAATTTGTTTGTGGTTATGTCATTTGTAACTTGGGATTGGCCTCGAAACTCTATTAAGATATATTTGTGGATAATAGATGTATGCAAAAACTCCAAAATGGAAATTTTTGTAGGTGTATTATGAAGTTACTTGACAATATAGAACATCTTTTCCTTCATAGTAGTATGGCTTATTCCTTGCTAGGATTATGGGTTGGGTAGGTTTTGTGGTAGATGGTTGTGGGCTTGGAATGGTAATCATTGACCTCTAAGCTGTGATTTCAAAATTGAGATTACATACAAGACTATTATTGATAGAAAATGATGGTGGAGGGGGTCCAGATAAGATAAGTCTTACTTGTTAGTTAACTTGTATGTGGTCAAGGGGAAATGATAAATTATTAGTATAAGGTCCAAAAATAGTAATCCCTAGTTATTTGTGTGCTTGTTTGTAATCCTAGGTCAAAGAAGGATTATTGGTAGAGATGAGTTGATTGCGACTGTTTATCAACTATCTTATTATATTAGCACTTGGTATTGGATTAATGGTGATGGTAGAAATGTGACCTCCCATAATATGACCTATAACTTTGGTGTAGTCATGTGCAACTATGTGGTATGTTTATTAAGTATTAGAATAATTTTGGCATTGGTTCCTTCCATTTGGTTGACATTGTTGTTATTTCTACTAGTATCACTATTTTTATCATGACTATTGATATTGTTGTTGTTGTTATTCTAGCCTTTGTTATTATTGTTGTTGGTTGTTATTGTTATTTTGCAAAAAGGGGTTTTTTTAGATACCTAGGTTCTAATTAGACATAGATACTCTATTATTCAATGTAATATCCCTATTTTTTAACATATTCTCAATAACGTGTCTAATTTTCACACAATGGTGTAGATTATGTCCATGAACATGATGCTATTCATAAAATTCATTCTCTATACTATTTTGGATACAAAATACCCTAGGATGGTGATTTAGAATTGGCCAACTACTAATATTAATGGTGGTTAGCTTAAAAACCACATCTTTAATAGGCTCTCCAAGATCACTAAATACTTGATGAGTAAGAGAATTTATTATTAGAGGAAGGGTAATTGAAGGTAATGATTGATGTATTTATTGATTTGGTATAAGCTATTGCAAAGGTTGTACTTGATGAATGGGTTGTTGATGAGGAGTAAGTTAGATTTGAGGCATGGATTTAATAGAGGATGTTTTCACAATTTTGGCATGATATGCCTTGATTATTCCATTTCCATGGAAATTCTTGTTGTGATTTAATTGCTTGGATTCTTCATAATTTCTAGCATGGGTTGGTGTTGGTGTTGATGCTTGTTCTTGTAACTATTTTTGCTTTTGATTTTGGCTTTTTCTTTGGTTTTGGTTTGGATTTTGGTTAGACAAGGTTATATCTATGATACATTTGTTAATAAGGTCATTTTCTATTAGCAAACCTTTTTCAATTATCTGTTTGATGATATGTGTACATTAAATCTCTAGATGATAGGATATCTCATGGTGTAATTTTTTGGTAAACATAGTCACTAAATGTTTGTCTAGTAATTTATGAGTGATATGAATAAAAAGTTCTCTCCATTACTGTAGATAGCTTGAAAAGCTTTCACCAACCTTGTATTTGGCCTAAGTTAAATCTACCAACAAAATCTCATATTCAATATTATAGGAGAAATATTGCATAGACTTGTTTGAAGGGTTGTCAAAATCAAATACAAAATTCTTTGGTAGTTTCAAGAACCACTCCAAATCCTATCCTTCTAGACTCTAAGGAAAGAAAAATATGAGGTATATGTCACTATAAGCCATTAGTTGGAAAGTAATAAAGAGTTATGTTAAATGGTCCTTAGGGTCTCCTTTACCCTTAATTTATAAAATTTTAGTGGTTCATACCCTGGAAGAAATGGTATCTATAGATTTTCAATGTTGAATGGGTAGGAACATACATCATCTAACTTGAAATTCTTGGTTCATTTCACTACTTGAATGATAGTGATTGCATCCTTCATTTAATATAATTCTTGTGCCAATAAATTAGATAAAACATTAGCCTTAGGTGGAGGTTGGGTGACCAAAGGTAGATTACCTTGATCAGGATATAATGGAGGCATGGTTTGTTGTGGAATGTTGGTCTGATGAGTGAACCAACCAAGAATATGCATCCTTAGACTATGATGTGATTGTTGGTATTGCATGAGTTGATGTGTGATATTCTAGTTTGGATTTGGTATATAAGCTTAGTTTTGATGAAATGGTCGATACAATGGAAATATATGGCTTGGGATAAAATCATATGCTTGTTGAGGCTGAGTAGGGACTTTTTACTAACTAGTCAAACCCGGCTAAATAAGGGAAAGTTATTGTGGACCAAGGATCTATCACTGATTTTTGGCATATTTGAAATAAAAGATAATTTCTACCTGATTATTTCTTGTTGGATATTAGTACCTCTTGGTTACGTGAACACCTATTGTGATCTATATGTTGGATTTGACATTTGTCTTTGACTAATGGGCATGTGTTACTAATTTGAAAACATTTGAAATTATAATGGCATGTTGATATGTGACTATTGAGGCATACTTATCACTACCTATCAAGGTGGAACATTTTTTTCCCCTTATTGAGGTAGCAGAATATTTTACCTCTACTATGGTGGTAAACTAGATTGTGCCTATTATTGGGGAATTTTATGCATCACCTATTGTGTAGATTAGCATTCATCATTTTTTTTGAAGTAAGGTACTAGTTGGAATTTGATTACTTAATCCCTATAATTATGTGCTTAAATTAGTTAGTTGAGGATTATAGGTAGCCTTTTTGTGGTTGAGATGTAGGACTTCTTACCCCTTTTTGTTGTGAACAACTCATGGTATTAACTAAAGTTACTTGTCTTGGACAAGTTGTTGGTACATTTAAACCACTTTGGCCTAGATTAGAAGACATTTTCATGTTATTCACCATGTTTGGAACATTTATCTACATATAATAAGTAGACACTTATTCAATATATTAGACATTGAACATGTATTCAACTAACATGATTTGAAAAAATGGGTCTATACTTAGATTGTCTTAACCTATCATTTTAATTAACACTCTTGTTAAAGGAGCTAGATCTATAAGTAGAGTTTTTGACATGTCCAAGTTATTAAAATTATGTGCTAAGTTCAAATAGGTTTGGTATGTTATTTTCATTTGTAAAAATTGGTCCTTCATAAGACCCTTTCCTCTAACAAACATACATGGGTCTTGACATGACATCAACATGAGTGCTTGAGAATTACTATAAGAATCATGTTTAATGGTTTGGGTATAAGGCATGTTGAAAGGTACTCTAACTAGACTTGGTAAATTTTCATGTAGGAAGTTCACTAGAAACTTATCCCCTACCTCTATGACTCTGACTAAATTTTTTTCCTTATTTTAAATCAATTATTAATCAAATAAATAAGAATCATATGTCAATGGCATAGTAACATAATATATTGTTTTTTATTTTTTTAAAAACCAATGATACACTAACTCTTGGTCCTACTCTAAGTATGGAGGCATCATTATCCAAATAGTAGGCTAAGGGATCTTGGCTTTGTTCCCTAGATTGAGAAGTTTAAGGAAGATAAAGATCCATCTCAAAAACTACATCTTCAACATAGGGGTCTTGAACAACATCTTGTGTGACCATATTATCATAACATGGATTGTACATGGATTTGCTATGAGTATAACAAGACATATCCAAATAAATGATTAACATTTCCCAAAAAAGGTCTAGAGTTATTCAAACTCACAAAAATAATGTCCAAAGGGACAAATGTTCCAAACTTGGTCTAACTTGGTCTAAGAAATATATTTATATCTCTAAAAATATCTAGGCTAGGACTTAGTCTAAAATAGTCAAATGTCTTACACAAAAAGGTCAAGTGGATGAAATAATTATAAAATGCCAAAGCTAGGTATAAAGAGTTTCAAAAAATTCTAAATTGGGTCTAAAGAAATAAAATTTGCTAGGTCTTTTGGAATATAAGGCACAAATGCTAAGCTCAAATTAGGTATTTCTAGGTATTTTGGAAAATGTACAAAATATAGAATTTTAAACAAAACAAGGTCTAAAAGGAAAAATATTTAATGTAATAAATTTGGAAGACTTTGAAATAAACTATGCATTAATATTTAAACACAAACTTGATAATTTATAAAAAGACATGGAACTTTAGGGATATGAAATATGGACTACTTCCCCAAATCTAGGCACAAGAATAGTCTTTAAATCAAGCAAGGAATTAACTTAAGTTACACAACCCTAAAGTGAAAGATTGATTTATAGACTGAAACTACATGGGGAATAGGAAAAACTTAATCAATGTTTATATTTAAAAATTTTAAGTTTAATATTCAAATTAATTTAGCAGACTAGGATTTTCAAAATAGATAATAACCTAGATAATAATAGACAACATGTCAACACTATGCAAAGATCCCAAAGGCACACATGGTTTTGGTTTCAAAATTTGGAACTTGGACACAATGAAACAAGTCTTTGAAATGTTTGTAGCATAATAATGATGTTATCATTCTCTGAAGCTCTGACAAATAGTTTTTTTTTAGACTGCAAGGCACAAGATTTAGAAGGGAATGGGTAGCGTAATAACACCCTTTTTAATCAAGTGACACACTACAAAATATTGGATAAATGACTAAGGTAAATGAATTATTTGAAATGGATGGTATAATTCCTCTTCAAACAAAGGAGTGATTCATTAGGATTTTTTTTTTAACTATGTGTTCAAAATCCATGATTCATGAGAATTGGTTAGTTTATTCCCAATATAGAACCCCATCCCTGATTAGAAAAATCCTATTTGAAATATCCAATAAAGTAAAAGAAGAAGGCATAAAGTGGCACAATGTAGAGGTTGACATACCCTAATTTTTGGAAAATGGGGACCCTTGTTTCAAATATTGTAAATTTTTACCTTAAAATTGAAAATTCACTTGGTCAGAGTACCACTAACATGTTTTCACATTATCTTTGATTAAAGATCATCCACACCTAGTTTTCATTTTGATTAATTGAATTTTTTTTAAGTGATCATGGTTTAACCCCTTCTAATGTTTCTAATTATTTTTTCCTATGTTTATATATTTTAGGTTCAATAGAATTTCATTTGGAAATGAACATGCTTAGGGTTTTGCACTTCAATGTTAAATTGATATTTTACTAGCTTTTTGTTTATCAAAGATTAATTGAATATATTTTTAAGTCATGTTAAATCCTATGGTTTTATATAATAAAATGTATTTTAAATTAGGTCCAATTTTAATTAAATTCAAATTTATGTAGGAACAACCATTTGTGCCATAGACTTAGTTTAATTTTTATTCGAAGGCTTAGTCATGTTTTTCAACATGAGCAAACCTTAGTCTAAAAATCTTATGCTTGGTCCCTTTATGTATTGTGAACCCTAGGTCTACTTTATTATTACTACGTTATAACTAATCAAATGGTCCCTTTCATTATGTTCCAACTTATCCTAAATCCTTATCCTAAAGTTTTAATTATATTTATTAATAAAATGAAAACCCTATTCTAAAGCTTTATGCCTTGTATTTTATCATTCGTGGGGTCTCCTTTATTATGTTTTAAAAAAAATACTAAAATTTTATCCTGAAGTTTTATCATGTTTATCAACATGAATAAAACCTTATTATAAAATAGTTAACTTAAGTTCCATATATTCCATGAACCTGACTTAGTTTTATTTTATTGACCACATGATCAATAATACGCATTTTTTTGAGAAAGATTTATCTAACGATGCGTGTTAAATTTAAAACTTTAATGAAGACAAAAAATAAGTGAGAGGGTGATAAGTGTCACAATCATGAAAACCATTCCAAAGATCTAATGGTATGGAGCAAAAGATGATTCGATGGAGCATGATTGATTAGCTGAGGATGATTTGATGGTGCATATTGAAGGTTAAAAAGTCAAATCCCATTGAGAAAATGTGGAAATGGCGAGTGGAAAAATGATGTGTCACAAATTAAAACCCAATAATATTTTTAATATTGATGTTATGTGTACTCATGTACACATTATTATCAATGGTCTATAGAGCAAAGAGCATGATCCAACTAATCAAGATCAATGGAGCACATTTATCTGAGTGAGGATGATCTGATGGTGTGAAATAAATTTTGAAATTTCAACAAAGATAAAGATGAATGTGAAAGTGACAAGTGTCACAACCATGGATAACATAAAGAGGTCGCTAATGGCATTCAATTTCTTAGATCAAGATCAATGGTTTACATTAATCCATGTAAATAGATCAAATGACATGAAATAAGGAAGAATTTTCAAAAGGGTTTAAAACCAATGGAATGATGGCATGTGTTTGAAAATTAAAAAAATCATATTTAAAACATTAATGAATAGGATGTCATGGAGATGTCACATCAGAGCCACATAAGCAAAATATGGCAAGTTGAAGATTTTGTGGACCCAGGTGTTGACCAAATTTGACCCTACAGGTCAAATTTAGACACTTATAAGTAAAAAATTGATTTTTAGGTTTTTTATTGGGATAATATATAGTTATTAAGTTTTATTTCAGTTAATTTAGTGTTATTTAATGTAATATTAGCCTTGGCCATTAGTCATTTTAATCCTTATATCATTTTGAGTCATTTTAGGGCTCAAAATAGAGCATTTAATGACTTTTATAACCTCCTTGGGAAGTGTGAAAGTATAAAAGGATTATTTAATTCTCCATGTGTCCTATTATTCCTTGAATAAACTATTCATAATTTAAATTGATAGGTTCTTTAAAATAAAAAGTAGTTTTCTTGGGAAAAGAGAAGAGTTTGGAACTTGTATAGCCCATGGGGCTAGGTGACATATGGGAGAAGGTCATGGAAAATATATTAATATTACTCACACTAATATTAGTTATTGATGATATTTTTAAGTGCTAAAAAAGGCCCCAAAAATCATTTTACTCCTTTCTTGCCCTTTTAAACATGCATAAGTGATCAACATGTTCATGATTGGTATGGTCATTATAAGAGGTTCTAATTCAAATGAATTTTTTAGGTGTTATTAAACTTATATAGATTAATTTTCATAATAATATTGTAAATAATTATGTCTCGTGCTTTATGAACCATCCTTATGAAGTTGACTATTCTTTTTTAACTTGTTAATCTATGTACCCTACAATTTTCCCCCTTGTTTGGATGGTTCCTTACAATTTATTTTGTCATGTTGTTTATATATGTTTTTTACTTCCTCATTATATAATATCCATTCTTTTTTTCATGTTTTATGATGTTTTTATGAGAAAAGTAGCTTAGGTTTCAAGTGAATGAACCATTCTATGTTATAAGTAGCTTTTCACCATTTTCAATATCTTCATGCTTTGATCATGGATATAAAGGGTTGTGATAGATTAATTATCATGTTTTAAATGTGATATAGATCCCATAACCTTTAAATCTCATCCTCAAATGCACAATTCCATTAGTTTGTAGCCATAACTATCATACACTCAGTTTGCTCTATAATTATTATATCAGTCAGCAAGGTGAATTATGCAAAGCAATGAAACACATTCATGGAGGATTAATTATAGAATCAAGGTCTTGAGAAGGATATTTTAACATTAAAAAATATGATAAACCCAAGTTATTCCAAATAAATTATGATAAAATAGTCAACACAGTCACTTATAGTCTTCCACCATTAAGGAAGGTGTGTAGGTGCCATGAAGAAAGAAAATGACATTGAATAGAGTTTTTTTAAAATGGTTTCAATAAATTCATGATGATAAACACCAATTTTAAGGATTTTTAAATAGTATAAGTCTTCCCATGATGTCAAAAAATAAACATTATCTATACTCAACGTATTGCATGTATGTGAAAATGCTTACCTGCAGGTCATAACACAAAGAACTAAGAGTACTTATATAAAGAAGGTTAGATCAAGTGATGGAGATAATCCATGATTTTTTAATGTGAATAAAGTCCTTTTGAATCTTTTTAATAGGTATAAACTATATTAATACCTAAAAATCATACACATTACTAATAAGACTATTTAATGCATGTGCATTGTAATAACCACCTATAGGTGGTACCACAAACAAGAGTCTCTTTTAAGGTGTTGAAAAAAGTGACAAGTTTCCCCTTGGGACCTTAGTGTGGCTCAATATATTTTATTAATCTCATTTAAAGTGATAAAATACTGGGTAGACTTCAAAGAACCCCTCAAAGGTCAATGACTATTTTCAGGGATGAAATCCCTAAACATGCAAAATAGAGCACCTAGGATTTTTGGAGATACCTTAGAATAATGTTAGGTTGACCTATAATCATCCTAAAATCACTAATTATATATACTCACCATAAATTTTAAACTTTCAAGAGGAATAAAGTTATTTGGTTCTATGCTTTTCTTACTAGGAAGGCTCAAAATTGCCCCTTTGACCACTAAATTATGACAATGCCATGTACAAAATTTTGAAGTTCTGAGGTGACTCTAGCATATTTAAGTATAAATAGGGTATGTATTCATGTTTGGACTATATTTTAAATATTAAGGACATAAAAATGAGAATTAATATCTTTAAAAGAGATGATATATTGTGTTTGGTCCTCATTAAACACCTACAAGTGCCATTATCTATAGACTATTCACCTATAACAAAAAGTCAAGTTCTCACACTATCCTCAACAAGGACTTAAGCATGAAAAACTTACATTATTCTAGGAGGATATTTAAAAATAGATCAAAATATCCAAGGGTGGTGTGTATCCTATCAAAAAAATAATTTACACCTACAAGATTATATTGGTCATAACACAGTTGACTGTGTTTGACTATGACATTAGTGAGCAGGTTCAAGGTTAAAAGTGATGGTCTAGACTAGGAAAGTGAAAAAAATAAATTAAAACAAGTAAAAATTGACTAAAACTAACTCTAAATTGGTATTTAAACGTTATTTCAAGCTTTGTTAATGAAAGGTAACCTAAATGGGTCATTCTTGAGGGAGAAGGATACAAAACACAGTCAGGAGTTTGTGCATACAGTCTGGACTAGGGAAGAGTATGAAGAGTACATGAAGGTTTGTAGTGATGAATTAAGACTATAATATCTGTAATATGATCAAAATATCCTAATTAAACTCTCATAATAGAGGTATTATAGAGGAGGATCTCTAAACAAACATCACACAATCCACATCACAAATCCTTGCACACAGTCTACTTATCTACAGACTATTTTGGGTTTTTGAGGAATTAAAAGGTAAAATAATAATAAAAAGGGATGTAATTTTGTTTATATTTTATTTATGACTTGTTTAATCTCCTCCATCATTAATTTGGTCTAATAAAATAGAGGAATTTCCCTCTATTTTATCTCAAACAGAGGGCACTTTCCTTATGATTAAAACCTGCATTCTTGACAAGAGGTGATAAAAGGATGACCAAGATATGTTTGAGTATTTATATAAGGTGTTTTAAGATGATATATATACAAAAAAACATTATAAATAACATACAAAATGATGAATCACATGTTAGAGGTTTAGATCCTCAAATTTGTAGGCAGACTTACTAGGCATAACTAGGCCTAAATTTCAAATGATAGTTCACTTTAATTTCTAACCTTAGGCAAGAATTATAATGGATTAGATAATTTATATGAGAAAAAATATTTTTTGAGATATTTATATGCAAAGGAAACCATGAAAAGGCCATAAATGGGTTTTAAGACAACTCAGGCCTACAAGAACCTAAAGAAAAACTTGATATAGTAACTTTAAGTGCTCACATCTCCTCTGATGATGTGTATGGAGAAAATTGAAGTTTAGGGAGGTTAATAAGGTCATTAAACGTAAATATTGTGATATTTTTTTATATTTTCAATATTTCATCTTTATGAAAAAATATTAAGAGTGAAAACTACCTAAAACCCTTGCAAACCCTTAGTCAATGCCCGATGAAGGAAATGAAGATGGTAAGCTACCCAAATGGCATAGTTTTCCCATAATTATGATTAGAGGAGGTATAAAACTTAGTAAATATCCTACCATTGGGATAATTTTTATGAAATTTTTATGGATATGCTTGACTATTTTGTGCATTGTGCATGTTATAGGAGGTTTCTAGAGATGCCAATCACATGGAAGGGAAGATTAAGACTTAAGCTAACTCCCCATGTCAATTTAATATCTTATTAAAACTATTAAGTGATTAAATTTATTCATGTAAAATGTAAAATCATATAACATTATTATGGCTAAGACACGTAATCCATAGGTCCTCTTATTGGCTCACATAACCCTTTGAGGCTACTTATTTCACTTATTCCTAGTCATCCAAAGCTTTTTTAAACCTAGCTTTTTAAGACCCAAGCAACCCTTTCAAGCCTAGACCCATTCCCATAGGTATTTTTCCCTCTAGAGGATATTTCCCAAATAGGAAATAATCAATAGAACATAAGGAGTCATGTTTTAGGCACTATTATCCAAGTTCACTTTTTATCATAATAGTTAGATTCTTTTGGATCCTTATATTTTCCCTTGTCAGATTAACATGAATTAATTTAACCCAATATACTTTTTTTCCCTATTAAATTCCATTATAACTCAATTTTAAAATGTTGGCACTCATTTTCAAGAATACAAATGAATACAAGTAAGTACACTTGAGCACTCTTCCCTATTATTTACACACAACCTTCCAACATTGTTTCAAGCCTACTCAAGTCAGTGCACCAGTCCCTAGCAAGATAAAGCACATCCAATTTTTCATTTTAGTTTCATTAATCATACATAAATTACACCAAAAAAATTAATGGGATAATTACAATATCTCGATTCCTCTTCAAAGTATTGGTATATAGGTAGCATGCCCACACACAGGGTGTGAAGTGTGTCTAGTGTATCCTTTACACACTAACTCCTCTCTCTTTCCAAAGATTTCATTAAATTTCAATAACAAGGAGTTATTAAGAGTTTTTAAGATTAAAATTGGTACAAAAAAAGATATATAATGTCCCAAACCCTAAAATTTTAGTAATAGGGTAACACATGCATTTAGAATAGAACCTAGAAAGCTTTCAGCCTCAAGCCAACAACATTAGAATAAGACTACAACATTGAAAAATAGGGTGTTATATTTTTTGAACTCCTATTAAATCAAGAAATGAAGTCTAGATAGCTATTTCCAGCTATTTCTTAGTCCTTATCCTCTTTTATTAGACCTTGTCTCAGTCTAGATCAACTGGAAAAAACTAAGAGCTAATCTCTCTCACTTCTTACTATATTTAGAAAAGGTAAAAATACAATATATTTACACAAATTATTATGTTAATTATTTCATATTTATTTACTAATTTACATTTATTAGAGCCTTTATTATTTACGAATATAAATCCAATATTCTAAAAATCATAAAACATTAGGTGAAGCTGACTTTGAATTTTTACACAAAAACCCTAAAAGCCCTAGGGTTAATTATTTTTAATTTTTTTGAAATATTTTCCTAATTTTTTCTAAATTTAAAAATAAAAAAACTAAAACTTAATTCAAATATTCTCAATAAACTCACCCAAACACTAGTTTGCACATACTAAGTCCTATTTGCGTACAAACACTTTAAAACCACTAGGAAAAATATATTGCTAATTTCAGAAATATTTTCATATTTTTCCTAAATTTTTCAAACTGAATTCTAGAAATTCATAGAATTTTTTTAAAAATTATTATACTAATTTTAAACAAATTCATTTTCAAACCCTATTTGCATCAACTATTTCCTATTTATTTTTACAACATATTCCAATCATTTTTTTGCATTTTAATTGAATATTTAAATGTGAAAATCAATTTCAAATTTAAAAGGTCATAGTTTTTTTGCAAATAGTATTTTTGAAAAATCCTAGTTGCATGTACTAGCTCCTTTATTATTCTTGAGGTATCACCTTACATTCATAGCCAAATTACAAAAATGATGCTCAATTAATTTACAAATTCTACCTACATTTCTTGTAAATAACAAAGAAACCATAATGGGACCTATCATGTACATGAATGATGAAGTCTATCATATGTTAGTATAAAGTTTCACTATTTGCATTTCATGCTTATTTGACATTATTGGGATGATGTTAAACAATTTATTCTTAAAAATATTAATCCATCTCTTACATCACCTCCCTTGGAGCCTCTTCCCCATACCAAGTCATGTTTTATGGTCTATTTTACTCTTCCCTAGGTCACTAACCATCACCAGAGAGCCCAATTGACACCTTTTATTCCTCCACCTCCTCAACCCATTGATTATCTTTGCTCTCCTCCTACAACAAATACAAATCCTATACAAATATTAGATAATATGGTTAGAGCTATTACTTGACATGTAGCTATGCCTCTTTCACCTACCCAAGAGCCCCATTACCCTACTATTCCAACCCATCCCAAGCTCAACCAACCAATACAAGTATATTTGCATAAGGCATATGACATTGTTGATCAATTGAAAAACACTCTAGCTAAAATTTCCATGTTAGAACTACTTTAGAAAAATAATTTATTCAAGGACATTCTTTATCAGGCACTCAGACTTTCATGCCTGTTGATTCAAAACCTTCTTATTTTGTATCAATGGTCAATACTCTAAAAACTATAAAAGATGTAATTTATTTTGATAGTGAGGAAATGCCTTTTCATATGGTTATTAATCAAAAAAATTCAATAGTCATACAAGTACAAGTGAAAACCAATGTAGTCAAGAGAGTTCTCATTGATATTGGTTCTAAAATAAATTTATGTACTATCACACTATTACATTCCATGGGTATATATTTGGCATCAATACAAAAAACATCTAAGAACATCCAAGGGTTAAATGATATACCATGATGAACTTTGGGTATTGTTACTTTAGATATCATGGTTGGACGAAAAACCCTTTCCACATAGTTCTAGGTCACGTCAGGTCCTCTTTATTATAATATTTTACTCAAACAAACTTGGATGCAAACCATGGGTTCTATTCCTTCTACTCTCCATCAATGTATTAATTTTCTCCATGAGGGATATATATACACATGTCTAAAAAATAACCAACCATTCATATATTATTGACTTAAAAAGTCATCTTCAACTATTTCATCAGATGGGACACCATATCTCATAGTATAACCACCATTTCATAGCATTTATCTTGATCAAATATATACATATGAAGTTGGAGAGACTAGCACTTCCCACACTACTTCACTTATAGTCACACCATTATCACCAACACTTTCACCAACCATAATAGATTTTACCATTATAGATACTCCATTAGCCACAATTTAGACACTAATTACACATCCACCATCACTGATAGTAGCAGTAATAATTCTAATTGACTCCATAGTTACTCCACTAGTTATAGATATTTTAGTAGTAGTGCCATCTTCTATTGCTATAGATGATGAGACTCCCATATCAAAATTACCCTTGGTGGTAAATTTTGAGTGATCATATGTACATGATGTTGATTCATATTCACAAGATTCTTTAGATGATGATACAACACCCACACTTATAGATGATTATTTGTGTGGATTGAACTTTACACTAGTCAGCCCAAGATAGTATGAAGATGAATCTATGGATATCATACCACATCCTATAATGCTTTTATAATCTTACACTACACTCTCAAGACATCCTCCACATTCACAACCATAGTCAGATCACTTGACACATATATTTCACATGGTTACCTCTATAAATATAGAGCTAGTTATTTAGATTTAGGTAGGTAACATATAACATCAACCATAGTTTATGTTATAGATATTACTTGATCATGGATTCATCACATTACCTATAGTATGACATAGATCTATCAATTAGATTGTGACATTAGGATGGTCTCCCATTCTTTACCTTTCATAGGATTATAGGCCATGATACAAAATCATGCACATCCTTACAATATAGACTGAATAAACTATGTGATTGAGGTATTATTCAAATTATAGAACCACCAACTCTACCACTTCCACTAAAGTCACTTACCAGCATGGCTAAATATCTAAGAGCAAAATCAACATCTCCACAACTAGATGAACCTTCAGTTCACATTCCACATGATAACATCATGAACACAAAACTAGGTTCATATGATGATACTTGTGATGATGATATTGATCTATTTGATGATAGCTAAGATCCTTTCCTCCATCTCCATCTCTAGTGGGATCTATCTTTGGATTCCTTCCCACCACCAACCTAGTATTTTATATTATGATGGATATACTTGTGCATAATTTGTTTCCATCATTAATTTTACATATTATCTCCTACTTGATTTTACATAGTTCAAATATTTTCAAAAATACAAAAACAATATAACACTTCAAAATATAAAAACATTCAAAATTTGAAAAAACACCAAAAACAATTTTTGATTATATGTATCATCTATTTTTACATTACTACTATCATGCGAGGGCTTAAATTTGTTGTTTCATGATATTATATGTCAATTTATCTACATTACCATGATTCACTTGATCTCTTTTCAATGTACATAATGATATCCAACTCTTTGATTATTTCTCTCTACCTGTCAAGAGGGTATTTCTACTTCTATATTCAAGATGCACACTGATATACATACCCATTGGGGGAATATTATACATTATTACACCATATAGGTTATGTAATCACTACACTACACACTCTAAGTTATCATACCGATGCATATTCCTTACTATATTACATAGATTACTACATCAACATTTCACTAGTACCTAGCACTTGTGTATTTCTTAGCATTTACCTAGTCCTGTACTACACATGTTTTGCATAATTTCACATTTTATTTGATTAGTTAGATGTGTTTATATCTTCTATTTTTAACTTTTTCTTTCATTCCTTGTTTAGCATATCTTGTGCTATTTCATTTCTAGATCCGACTTGTCTTTAGTTTGTGCTTTAAGAAATCTGTTAATGTCATTTACCTTTATTCATGTGTATGCCTTAGGACATTTGTCAATGTCCTTTTCTTGTAATTTTTTATGTGCCAGTGGACCTTGTATCAACTTTGCTTCTTCCACTTGTATGTGTATTTGGCATTTGAACATGCCTTGTATGCTTGATTTCTAGTTTGAGGGATATGTGCCCATGTATTTTGTTTATAGGAGCCTTTATACACCCTTGTATGTTTCTTGCTTCTTACTTCATATGCTTGTTTGATTTTTTGCTCCTTAATGTGTGCAATGCCATGATTCTAGTTATGTATTTATCTTTCTTCTTGGATGCCATGATGGACATCATGCTCCATCCCTCCATGCTTAATAATAAACTAACAAATAATATCTAATATTACAAGTATAATTTAGCATCATGCACATGATATTACATTATTATATCTATCTAGGCATATCCCTATTGATTTAACAATATATTAATTAAAATATTGCTATATCTTAAAATATCTTGTCAAATATTTAATGATATATCATATATCTATATAGTTTAACACACTTATAGGACTTTTTAATTCTAAGAGTAGTCATTACAAGTTCATCATTCCTACCCTTAAAAGAGGGGGCATAAAATAGGGGTTTGTGATAGAGATCAAACCTCCTAATAGTTGAAATAGTATCATTCAAATAAATCAATATAGAATCTAGACGTCAAACTAGTCAAACCAGAGCAAAAAAATAGTGACAGTTTTATATCAATAGTCAGTTTTCACACTAGAAAACAACACTAAAAATGGATTGTAGTGCCAAACATAGGGGTGTCCAAATTTTGTCACTTTTATCTAGGCAAAAAAACACCTAGGGTTTCAAAAAATAGGCAAAAAGTATAATTTAGGGACAATTTTTACACTTCCAAATCAATCAAATTCAATAGTTTTAGTATATTTTTCTCAAATACAGCAGGTTATCATGCACAACATGATGGTTTTCACTTTTAGTTTAGATTAGTTGTTGAAATTTCTTCTAAATTATAATCCATGTTCTAGACATCAGTGATTGGGGGAAATGTGCATGGCACATTGATCTTCTTTTCTTTCCAAGTTTAGTTTATTTTAGGCATTCTCAATAATTGTGTTCTTTACTCTATTTATAGGTGGTTAACATCACATTTGAGTTAAAATTTCATACAGGTTTAGATTTTTGAGTACCTAAGTTCCTAAGTTGGATTTCACATAAGAATTTTACATTATTTTTGGAGAAAATTTCATACAAGCCTACCCTCCATCTTTTGAAATGGTCAAGAATGGCCTAATTTCCATTAACTATTCAGGCTATCCATACCACACTATTAGATTTATAGAGAATCTATGGGCTCCAAGATCCATCTCATATGACATATATTCTATATCTAAATCACTTCTTAGCTTCTCTTAGTTTTAAATGATGGATCCAAAGGTCTATCTAACCTTTGTATTCTTGATCCACCTATTTAGAGGGATTGAACACATAGTCTAGACATTGATTAGCACATGCATGATTTGTTAGCTTCACATAGTTGGTGATGATGGATCCAAAGGGATAACATTTGTATTCTTGAGCCACTTTCTAAGGAATTGAAAACTTAGCTCCATTCTCAATATTACTCTTGATTCAACACACACTCAACATCATCTAGAACATTCTAGCATCATAACAGGTTTTGTATTGGTTTACATACTTGGTGAGGTGTATTCATCATTTCATATTCCTCTTAATCAACTATTGTACATTATTATTTTAGATATAACTTATCTAGTAAGAACACATCTAATTTATGTTTTTATTTCAAATTCATAATTCACAGTGTGCTCTCTTTATGCACATCTAACATCACATAGCTTCATGAGCTTCACCTTTACAAGTAAGTTTAGGTATGCTTCTTATTTTCCTTTATCATAATGTTTTGAATTGTTGCATCAGTATAATAAAGGGAGGACAAATATAGTCATGTAAAATATGAAATTGTAGAACCTTAGTATGTAAAATAAACCTAATCCATAGGTCTTATTATTGGCTCGCACAACCCTTCTAGGCTATTTATTTCACTAATTCCTAGTCATCCAAAGCTTTTCATACTTAGATTTTTCAAACCTAGGTATAAATTTCAAGCCTAAATCTATCCACTAGGTCTTTTTCCCTCTAGATAATAGTGCCCAAATAGGATAGGAGTGATGGAACCCAAGCTGTCCTACTTTTAGCACTATTATCCAAGTTCACTTTTTATCCTAATATTCAGATTCTTCTAGTTTATTATATTTACCTTTGTTGATGTAACACAAATTCATTTCAATAATGATCATTTGTTCCCATATAAAATTCCATTATAAGTCCATTTAGAAGGATTGGCACTCATTTTAAGAGATATGCAAGAATACAAGTAAGTACACTTGAGCACTCTTCCCTATTCTTTACACACAACCTTCTAACTTTATTTCAATAGCGAGATAAAGCACATCCAATTTCACATTATAGTTTAATTGATCATACACAAATTACACTAATAAATTTAATGGGAGAACTAAATTAACTTGATCCCTCTTTGGAGTATTGGTATGTAGGTAGCAAGCCCACACATGGGGTGTGAAGTGCATCCAATGTAACCTTTACACACTAACATCTTCTCTCTCTTTCCCAAGTTTGCATTCAAGTTAAAGAACCAGAAGTGCCTAAGAGTTTTGAAGATAAAAATAGGCACACATTGAGATCTATGAGGTCTTAGACTCTAAAATTTTATTGATAGGGTAACACAAGCATTCTAAATAGAACACAAAAAGTTTTTAGCCTCAAGACAACACAAAAATAAGACTATAGTCATGGAAAATAGGGTGTCATAATTTTTACACTCATATCCAATCAATAAATGATGTATAAATACCTATTTTAAACTATTTCTCAATCCTAATTTTCCAGTATCAAACCTTATCTCAATCTAGATCAGTTAGATTAATCCAAGTTCTAATCTCTCACTTCCTAGTATATTTAGAAAAGGTAAAAATACAATCTATTTACACAAATTAGTAGG
The DNA here is from genome assembly GCA_037957365.1 of Torreya grandis. NCBI lineage: Eukaryota > Viridiplantae > Streptophyta > Pinopsida > Cupressales > Taxaceae > Torreya > Torreya grandis. The sequence goes on from JARHVA010008740.1 coordinate 357,927, forward strand.
TTAATTATTGAATATTTATTTATTGGTTTAATTTTATAAACCCATTTATTATTTATTAATATAACCCTAATATCCTAAAAATAATAAAACACTCGACCAATATCTTCATCTCAACCAATCCAAACTAGCATAATGACTAAGCTAGTGAGAAGTGTGAAAACTCTAAGTGGAAGTTATTTTAAGGTGTGCATGATAATTATAAGTCCATGAAGGGTATTTAAAATTTTAATTCACTCCATAAAATGTATTTTCATGTAAAATACAAGCCAATTTTGAGGCCAAGTGTGAGGGATGACTAAAAAAGATATTTTATAGATTGTAAATAGTGATGGCTCACTTTCAAGAGATTCCAAATGAGTAGGACAAAAAATAATGAATGGAAAGTAATGTTTGAAATAATTAATTATAATTATAATCATAAAAACTATCCCTATTCAATTTTGGGACATTCAAACATGTCTAAATCATGATGATAGTTTTCTGAGCCAGAATGAGAACTCATATGCCACTTTTCAAGAGTTTCCTCACTTGGGGTGACACTTGTGCTTCCTAACCTTCCATGATTCATTTAAACTATACTTATAGTTAATATGTCACTCGTTTTATTATCTTTACAAGTCTCCTTGTGATCATTTTACTTCTTTATTCTCCTCTCTCTCTAAATTTTTATTAGAACTAGCCATTTTAGCCTTTGTAAACTATGCTCCACCTAAGTATGGTAAATCCATACTGATTTATATACCATTTGATTAATAATATTATTTAATTTTACCTCTTCCATAAATATTCATGTTGTATCTAATTTAAAGATGGATATTTCTTAGTGAAGACTATGGATTCCTTAGCATATTGTATCATTCTCTCACCAATTTGTAGCTTGTTCTTGTAGGTCATGTGAAGTATTGTAAGAAGTGTCAAGGTTAAGTGAGTTAGCCTATTCACTATTTCCATTAAATGTCTCTTGTCTATCCCCCTTATCCTAAAAATTCATCCATAACCTCATAATGTAACATTGATGTGAAAAGATTCAAATTGGAAAAGTGTATATTTGGTTAGTCCTTTATTCTCATGTGTAACATGCAGCTAGTTAGAAGTCATCAAATAATTTGGTGAATCACCTTAATTATAATAGTTTACTTTTAGTTCTATCTCTCCCTTTTCCCTCACAAATTTTAGGTTTAGTAGTGATTCAAAGTGGTACATAAAGGGAGCTATCCCTATCTAGTGATTCACCTCATTCATAGGCTACCCACAAGCCTAGAGGTGTTCTAATTATTTCACATGGATGAGGAGAGATGAGACATCTCCTCAAAGGGTTAAAATCCAAGTGAAAATAGTTTTTTGAATGCTTGATGGTAATCTTAGTTTGATAAGTTTAAATCTTTTTGGTTTTATCTTCAACACATCAGCCTTTGGAGATATTTATCTAAATATCAATGGCAACTCTGAGATTACATCAACTAGTCAAGAATAACATGTATTCCTTTTGAACATTTTTGATAATCATTCATTATGTTCTTGATTCCTAATGAATTTCCATGGCCAACTTTGGTGTTGAGTATTGTTTTACAGAAGTTGGTGAGACATTTCAAGCTTATAGCATTCCCTATCAACCTTTGTGTGAATATTAATAGCCTTGTCATGATCCCTATCAAATCCAACATGAATCTTATCAACCTTGTTATGAGTTGTATCAGCCCTAAAACTAGCCTTCTCAATATCTTTCTCCTTAGAGTCCACCTAGTCACTGCTCAGGTCAATCTATTTCACTTTCAAGCAAACTCTCTTGGGATATGAGAAGTAAATGATAGATCTTAACACACAAAAAAGACATGGTATATATATTACTATCCATTTAATTTATAAGGTGAGAGATGCATTAAATTTGGTTAAAAGGGAGTGGGTACCTCTTGAGAGAGAGAATTGGTAGAGGCTTATAAGTGAGATGTTAGATGTGAGTGGCCTAGTTTCATCCTTGAAAGATAGGCTAAAAATTCATGAAAAACAACCTAAACAAACCTATTATCCTTCATACCCACTTTAACAATATTTTTATCAGTCCTACTTTACTCCTAATCATGAGTCCAATAAAGCTTGTCAAAGTCATCCTTTTCCTAATCAACTAGAAGAGAGAGTTAGAAAAAGAAACCTTATTTTTGAAGTATATCTTGATAGGAAAATTGAGTTATCTAATATTCAAATGAAAAATTACATAACATCATTAATTTAATTGGAATATAATCCCTCATTTCCCTCTCCCATTACATCCCTACCTCAAGAAGAGACCTTTGAATATGAGTTCCAAGTTGGAGACAAGGTGGAGAATCCAAACCTAAGGAGATTGAATGTATCTTGAGCACTTCATCTCCTCCAAAAATTTCATCACCATCTAAGTAAAACACTCATAATCCTAACCTCCTTATCTATAATAAGATAGTGTAATAATGGGGAAATAAAGTGGATAAAAGCCTACACAAAGAGTGTGAGGTTGAGACTGAGTTTGATCCTATGCAAGTCCCTCCTACCTTTCCTCAAGAGAACTTTTTCCCTCCATGTCATCCTTATTGTACTCCTTATCCTAATGAAGATTATTATGAAATTTAAGAGATACTTTTACAAGAGAACATATCCAAGTAAATTGAAGAGCTAGAGTTGAGAATGAAATTGCTAATTCAATGTGTGATGGAAGCTTTAGAGCCAAAAGAAGATTTTATGCTTCAACACACCTTCTATGATTAAAAACACCCCATATAACTTCCCTCAAGAGAGTAATCAATTTGGATAATATTTAAATGAATTTATTTTAAATTTTAATGAGGATAACCAAGATATTTTAGCCCAAGGTATACCTACGCTTCCTCAAGATCTCCAAAAATAATCCCCTACAATGCATTCTCAGTCTAATTTTGAGTCCTATATTCCACCTCCACCAACTAGTTCACATTTTCCTCTCCCCATCACCATTTTACTTAATGGAAATATGGTATGGGAACTTAAAGAAGAGAATTTCATTTAGGAAAATTCATAACTCTTACTTGAAGAAAGTGTATCCCCTTGGAATCCTCATTGGGCTAGTTCACCAGATTTTAAGATGTTTAGTCTTGGCATCACCAAGAAGGAGAAGGAGATTGAATATATTATATCCCTTGAGAAATAATACTATATTATGACATCTGATATATAAGTTTAGATACATCGAGAGGCCCTAAGTGATGAAGAATAGGTGAGTCCTTGTGTTGAGTCTTCTTATTTGGTTGATAATGAAGAATGCCTTCCTTATGTCAAATAATAAATATTGGATGAAGTCCTTTTGGATTCTAAAGAAGAGGATGAATGAACTTATATTTTGTTTCCCCTTCATGATTTTGACCAAATATAAGATGAGGAATTGTGGTAGTATTTTGAAAACATTTGTAATGATTTTGATCTCTCAAGTGGTCAACAACTTCTTTAGAGTTGATTACAAGTGATGGTAATAAAGATAACGTTTTTAAAAATGTCATAGATGATCAAGAGAAAATTTTACCTTATAATTTATAGGTTGAAAATAAAATGTACTTGCCTCAATCTTTCAAGGAAAAATAAACTACTCCTCTTGAAATCATGCCCTTAAAGAATATGCAAGTTGATCATGAGATGAAGAGTGGGTAGAAATATAAGGTATGTATACAAGACCAAGTGGAATAAATTTACATTGGAGACCTATTTTAATATGGTCTAATTGAGATCATATCAAGTGAAGTTCTAATAAATAGTTCAGATCCATCAAGTATCCAATTCAAAGAGCAACATGTTTGGCACTATGATTCATCTCATGAAGAAGAAGATGCAAGGAAATTTCCTTTTGATCCTATAAAGGGAGGTATTATTAATTATTAAATTTAAATATTGGTTTATTTTCCTAATTTACCTAAGTTACTTGAGCACATGTGTGTGTGTGTGTCTTGTTAGTCTATTGGCTTTGTTTGGTGTGTGTCTTTTACTTTGTGTGTTTTAGGTAGTCAATTGGTCTTATCTTGATCAAAATTTGTAGTCAATGGTCAAAGGTATCCTTATTGTGATTTAGACTGTAGATGACTCCCTAATCCCAATGGACTGAGAAGGCTACTAGTCTAGTTAGCATAGTAGGCATATTACCCCTATGAGTCACCAATTTGTTGACCAAATCTAACCCTACAGGTCAAATTGAGAACTCTATAGGTAAAAAATATATTTTTAGGTGTTTAAGGGTCTAATATATAGGTAATAAGATGTATTATAGGTCATTTAGTGTTATTTCATGTTAAATTAGCCTTGGTCATTAGTCATTTTAGTCTTTGTATCATTTTGAGTCATTTTAGGGGTCAAAATAGAGAATTTAATGACTTATACAACCTCCTTGGTAAGTTTTAAAGTTTAAAAGGGTGATTTCACATGAAATTTATCCTATTATTCCTTAAATAAACTATTCATAACTTAAAGTGATAGGTTCTTCAGAAGAAAGAGTAGGTTTCTTGGGAAAATAGAAGATTTTGGCACTTGTACAGCCCATGGGGGAAGGTGACACATGGGATAAGGTCATGTAACATCTATCAATCTCCCTCAAACTCATCTTAGTGCTTGACATGATTCTTAAGTGATAAAAATGTCCCAAAACAATTATGCTCCTTTCTTTCCCTTCTAGACATACATAAGTGATCAATAAGTTTATTATTGGTAAAGTCAATCGAAGAGGTTCCAATTAAAATGAATTTTTGAGGTGTTATTAAACTTAGAGAGATTCATTTTCATTAAAACATTACAAAAAATGGTATCCTATGATTTATGAACCATCCTCATGAAGTTCATTGTGTTTTTATGCTTGCTAGTTTGTTCACCCTATAAGTTTTGCTCTTTTTTGGATGATTCAATATAATCTAGTAGGTCATGTTTTTTCTAGATGATGATTAGTTCCTCCTCAGTTTATATATATTATTTGTCAAATTTTTCATGATGCTGTGATGTGCAAAGTAGCTTAGGTTACAAGTGAATGCAGCATTCTATGTTACAGATAGTTTTTCACCATTTTTTAGGATTATCATGATTTGATCATGGTTATAGAGGGTTTTTATAATTTAACTATGATTTTTTCAATATCCTCTCAATATCATCACGTTTCAATCTCATATTCCACGTCAACATTCCATGATTTTGCAACCATAACTATCGTACACTCAGTCTACTCTATAACTATTATATTAGTCAGCTAGGTGAGTTATGAAAAGATATAAAACACACTCATGGAGGAGAGACTATGGTTTTAACGTGCTTAAAATTATATTTTATCATGAAAAAAATTAGAAACCTAAGTGATGCCTTAGAATCATGAGAAAATAGTCAACATAGTCACTTATAGTCTTCCATCATTAATGAACATGTACAGCTGTCATGAAGAAAGAAAATCGCATTAAATATAGGTTTTGAAAATAGGTTTCAAGATATTCATGATGATAAACACCCATTTGGAATATTTTAAAATATTTTAATTCTACCCATGAGGTCAAAACATACACATTAACCATAGTCATCCTATTGTCTGTATGTAAAAATGCCTACCTACATGTTAAAGCATAGATAACTGAGAGTACTTTAATGAAGAATGTTAGATAAAGTGATGTAACTCATCCATTAAGTATTAATGTGAATAAATTCCTTTTAAAACTTTTTAATAGGTCTAAACTAAATTTAGACCTACAAATCATAAACATTGCTCATAAGACTATTTACTACGTGTGCATTGGAATAACTACCTACAAGTGGTACCACAAAGAGGAGTCTCTTTTGAGGTGTTGAAACAAGTGATGTGTCTCTCCTTGGGATCTTAGTGTGGTTTAAGAGATTATATTAATCTCATTTAAAGTTATAAATTTCTAAGTAGATTTTGAATAACCCTTCAAATGTTAAATGACTATTCTCATGGATCAAATCCCTAAATATTAAAAATAGAACACCAGGGATTTTTGGAGTTACCTTAGAAAATTGTTAAGTTGACATCTAATCATCCAAAATTAACTCATTATACATACTCACCATAAATGTTTAAATTATAAAAGGAATAAGGTGATTTAGTCCTATGGTTTTCTTACTAGGAAGGGTCAAAATTGCCCCTTTGACTACTAAATTATGATAGTGCCATCTACAGATTTTTGAAGTTCCAAGGTGATTTTAGCATCTCTAACTGAAAATGGGGTATGTATTAAATATTAAACTATATTTTAAAAAGTAAGGAATTATAAATGAGAAAAAATATCTTTAAAAGAGATGACGTACTATATTTGGTCCTCATGAAACATCTACATGTGTTATTATCTATAGACTATTCCCCTATAGCCAAAGGTCAAGTTCTCACACTATCCTCAGTAAGAACTTGAGCATGGAACGCTTAAATTAGTATATGGAATATGTTTCCAATTGGCTCAAATAATCATAGGGTGGTGTGTATGTTATAAAACAAAGAATTCACATGTACAGGATTATATTGGTCATAACACAATTAACTGTGTTTGACTATGACAATACTGAACAAGTTTGATGTTCAAAGTGATGGTATAGACTAGGAAAAGTGAAAAAAATGACTTAAAATAGTTACCAAGTGAATCCAAGTAAATATAAATGGTTATTAAAACATTATTTAAATATTTATTCATGAAAGGTAACCTATAAGGGTCAACCTTGAGGGAAAAAGATACAAAATAAAATTAGGAGGTTATGCATACAGTCTAGACTATGTAAGAGTATGAGGAGTACATGAAGGTTTGAAGTGATGAATGAAGACTATAATCCTTGAAATATTATCACACTATCCTAATTACACTCTAATATTAGAGATATTATAGAGGAGGATCTCTAAATAAACATCACATAGTCCATATCAAAAATTGTTGCACATAGTCTTCTTACCTATAGTCTATTTTGAGTTTTTGAGGAATTACAAGGTCAAATAATAAAACCAAATTATATAATTCTATTTATAGTGTCTTTATGACTTTTTTAATATATTCCTATATTAATTTATTATTATAATATAGGGGAAGTGCCCTTTATTTTGTCTTAGATAGACAACACTTCCCTTTATGAGTAAAACTTGCATTCTTGAAAAGAGGTGATAAAAGGATGAAAAAGAGATATTTGAATCTTTTTAGAAGGTGAAATAAGTTGAGAGACATAAAAAAAACATTAAAAATATCCCATATAATGAGGAATCCCATGTTTGAGGTCTAGACCCTCAAACTTACAGGTAGGCTTACCAGGCATGACTAGGCCTAGATTTCAAATGATAGGTCACTTTGATTTATAACATTATAAAATAATTATAATGGATTGGAGCTTGAATATGGGGTATAAATATATGATTTTTCGTTATTTATATGAAAATTAAACCATAAAAATTCCAACTTTGGGTTGTAAGACAACTCAGGCCTACAAGAACCTAAATAAGAGTTTAATATAACAACTTTAAGTGCTCACATCTCCTCTAACGATGTGCATGGGGGAAAATGGAGTTTAGAGAGGTTAATAATTTTGTTAAACATCATTATTTTTATATTTATTTTCATTCCCAATTTTTTATCTTTATGAATAAATCTTAAGATTAGAAATTGCCTAAAACCCTTGCAAACCCTCAATCAAGACCTGATGAATGAAATGAAGAAGGTAAGCTACCCAAATGGCATAGTTTTCATAGACTAATGGTTGGAGGAGGTAGAATAATCAGTGAGGATCCTACCATTAGGATAATTTTTAAGGAGGTATAAGGCTTAGTCAATTAGTTTTGGGATGTTCAAATAGGGCTAAATCATTAAGGTAGTTTTTTGAGCCACAATGAGAAGTCCTCTGCCACTTTTCAAGAGTTTCATAACTTGGGGTGACTTGTGCTTCTTGACCTTAAATTTTTCATTTAACCTCTTCTTACCATGGATATATAACTCATTTTCTCAACTTTACAAGTTTCCGTGTGACCTTTATACTTATCTCTTCTCTTCTGTCCCAAGTTCTATAAGAATTAACTATTTTGGCCTTTGTAAATTGTGCTCCACCTGAGTATGGTGAATCCATACAAATTTTAATACCATTTGATCAATAATATTACTAATTTTTACCTCTTTCATAATATTTAATAGTGTTTCTACTTGAATTATGGATCTTTCTTAGTGAAGATTATGGATTCCTTATCATGTTGTCTCATTTTCTCACCTATTTGTAGCTTCTTGCAGGTCATGTGAAGTGTTCTAGGAAGTGTCAAGGTTATGAGATTGAGCCTATTCACTAGTGATATTCAATCCCTCTTTTTTATCCCTCCTATCCTAAAAATTCATCCATAACCTCATAATGAAACATTGATGTGAGAAGATTCAAATTGGAAAAGTGTATCTTTGATTAGTCCTTTGTTCTCATGTGTAACATATAGCTTTTTAGAAGTCATCAACTTATGTGGTGTATCACTTTGATTAGAATTGTTTGCTTCAATTTTATCTCTCCCTTTCCCTCACAAATTTTAGGTGTAGTAGTTATTCAAAGTGGTACATTAAGGGATCTATCCCTATCTAGAGATTCACCTCAGTCATAGGCTACCCACGAGCCTAGAGGTGTTTCAATTGTGCCACTTGAATGAGTAGACCTAAGACATCTCCTCAAAGGGTGAAAATACAAGTGACAACACTAGGGAAATGGAAAGGTATAAATTCTTGATCTAAATAAAATCTAAGTCAAAATTTCATATTGTTTAAACTAGATGCTATAATTAAATCTCTGTAAAAACATTCAACAAATACCTAAGAACATATAGAATCCCTAGTTCGACCCTGTGATAGTCATAATCAATAAAGGAAAGATTAATTTAGAATTTATTTTATATTTATTTATAGGCTAGGTAGTTTTGATATTAAGTGGGATATTTTTACAAGTGCTTTCATTGGCCACTAAAGAGCTAGGCTTGTTATTAATAAAAATGGTGGAAAACATAAGGCAAAAAGAGAAATATATAGAAATTAGGACCCATACCTAGAAATTAGATGTCAATATTTGTATGAACATATTTGAGTCAATCTACTATTTTTATTAGACATAATATAATTATTTCAATAGGTTAATCTCACAATTAATCAATGTAGTTACAAATTAACATTTATATTGATGAATAATATAAGGGATTACCCCTTACCTAATTCATCAAGTTATGCCACTTATTATCCTAACTTGGTGAGAATAGGTTTCACCTCAAATAATTTTAAGACTCAATTTGAATTGGTTATTAATTCTTAATAATCATTCATGACATATTATGACTAATTAGAAAGGTATAGCTATATTTATGACTCTAAGAGTTAAGTTTAAATATTATTAACAGTCATTCACTATAATGAAAAGGGAGCATAAAATCCACACCCCAAGACATAGAAAAATAATTTAAAAAGGTATAATGATTTATATTTTGGTAAATTTTAATACAAATAGAAGGTAACCCTAACCTTAACCTTAATTTAGTTGGAAATCACCAAAACACATGTCAATGTAGGGTTATATTTTTTTATGATATGCCATAATTTTTTAAGTGATAGATAAGGCATGAATTTTATAATGAGGGTAAGATAAGAGAAGGAGATATAGATTTTAATATTAATAAGCCATTATGCATAGATCATTTAATTATTATTATTTAATTTAATATTTATTGACCATGTAAAAAAATGGTTTTAGGGAGTTAAAGTCTCTTGAAAACCATGCATTTGAAATTAATAATGAAAAGTATGCATTAATGGATCGTTAGATTGTTATGGATCTTGATATCCCTATCCTTAACATATAGGAGATGAAAATAAGGAATAAGGGTTGATGTGATAGACATAGTGGGGTATTTAAATTAAAATTATAATAAACTACAAGGAATAAAAGAAATGATGAGGGCCAAGAAAAAAATAATGGTTATAAAGTTTTTAGAAGAAGTAAGTAATTAAAACATTAAAAAAGAAACTATGCTTTCTAGTTAGTTATGTTTATTATTTAAATATTATGGCATTAATGAAACTTTTTATTATATTAATAATCAATACAAATAGGATTACATTTTGTGGATGGACTGTACATTACATTCTATACATTTATTGCATTTTATGTAATGATCATGCACCTAAATTTTATGTGTTAATCTTACTCTAGCATTATATTTAGAGATGATTAAATATATGAAGTTTTTAAGGATATAATTAGGTAAATTTAAGAATATGAAATGGTAATTAACCTATAATTAGTCATTAATATCATGCAAGAGGAATGTGTTGGCCAATTTTGGCCCACATACCAAGAATTTTCCTAGATTGAAAGATGAGCAGAGTTATTGATTAAGGAGGAGATCAAAGGCCACTTACAAAATTTTTGAAACACTTTAATCAATATTAAAGTGTAATTTTTTTTTATCTTTAAGAAATAATTACTAGAATAGGTATAAATTTGAAAAATAAAAAGATTTAGTGGGTTCTCATGGTGTTTCAAGCATTCAAGGAGATAAAACATGGTTTATAAGTCTCTAAAACTCATTTTGGGCCTAAAAAGTTCTTGCACAAGTCTAAAAGAACTAGACTATCACCAAGACATCATTAAAGAATAAATAGGTTAGCTTGATGGTGCATTTTATAAATTCCCTTAGGGAGCCTTTTAGGGCCAAAAGGTTACACAAACATAGAGTTCTTAGTCCTACGATCATGATAAGCAAATTTCATAACTTGATTAGTTGTCTATCTCATGTTATAAATATTTAAAGATAGAATTTTAGAATGAAATAGGTGCAGAAACATAAAGTTTAATATTCATGAAGTAGTCATTTGATTTCAAATGAGAAATATCAGTGGTTGGCATTCAATCATACCCAATATCCAATGATTAGTGGTGATCTAATATATGTGAATAGGTCTAAGGATATAACAAAATGCATTTAATCATACCATCTAGATCAATGGTGAGCAAAAAGTCAAAGGCCAACATAAGTGAGAAGGTGAAAAGTGGAAACATATCAAGAATCTTGAAAAAGATCTAATGGTGAACATAGACTAATAAATGTTAGTAGGTATAGGTAGATTAATGGTGCATGTTCATTCATACCCGAAGATCTAATAGTGAGCATAGACTCAACAAGTTAATGGATCTCAAAGCCAAATGAGAAGTTACCAAGTGCCATAATCATGATAACCCATCATAATATCAATGTATCACATTTAATCATTCTAAATCATATCTATGGTACACAAGAGGTCAAAGGGTCAAAAATATCCTATAGATCAAATGAAAAGCTGACGCTTGGCATAGTATGAGAGGTGTTAGATCAAGATCAATGACTAAAATTCTATTCCAAAGCTAAGGAATTCAAGTGGAGGTCAAACATGTTGACCAAGGTTGAACTAGGAACAATGTTTTGATGGTAAATGTTATCATTGGAGCTCGATCAAACACCATTGACTGTATATAATTATATAGTTGAAGTTGTTAAAGGTGAAGTTCCATATATGATCAAGATATATCTCCATTATATCATAGCTCATGACCTCTAGTCAAATATTTTGAACCTTTTGACCCTATTTTCCAAAATTTCAATATTATTCTATGAATATGCATATAATGAGTTCTTATCTTTCATAGTGTCTAGAGGTAATATAGGTCTATTTTAGACCTAGTTTAGAGATAAAAAATTGAAGCTATGTGTTCTATAGGTCTACATCAATATAATATCTATAGGAAAAACAATAACTTAGATTGGTTTTCCATTTATAATATAGATCTATGATTAGATATTAGAAAGGGGTAGATATGTGATTAATAAAGGAGTGTCTCATATTCCAATATAGTCAAAAACTCAACAATATGTACTTACCATCATCCAAAGTAGACATGGTGATGTAGAACTTGCCCTCATAATAATGCAAGTGAAGATGGTGTGAAGGATGAAAATGAAGAGATCTGGTGGTTAGAGAAGGAGTTGTAGCATTTATTCTATTAAAATCTTAAAGATATTTTCTCCAATAGGCTTAGTCATGAATCATCATGCCAAAAAGACTCTTGTTTTCTAGTGGACCTCTCAATGAATATGAAAGATTGAAGATTATTGGAGCCAAATTTAGGTTAACTTGCTGAAAAGGATTAATCATGATTAGAAGAAGGCATGCATACAAAAAATAATCAATGAAATACCAGCACATGTCTTTATCATTAATGAATCCTTAGCCATTTTACCACACATGTTCCCCATCTCTCTCATTCCCATTCTTCTATATATACATGATTTTAATACTTAAAATGGATCCCTCTCTTGGGCATTAATATACTCTACCAAGATTGAGATTTTTAAACTCTTAAGATATATAGAAACTTTATTTCAAATTTCATTACTTAGGTATAGTGTGTTCATGTTAGTTTGACTTGCATATGTGGTAGAAATCTCTCCATTATCAAGTCATAATCTCACCTAGCTATTATTTATCTTGTTATGCATGTCATATTTAGTGTTTGATGTCATTTGATTTGGGATAAAATGTCGATACATTAACTAGTTAGTGCCTTGAATGAGGCCTCTCCATCACTTCCCTTAGTTTTTGATCATTCAGTAAACCTTTGCATGAAATACTAATGCATAAGAGACTTTGAAGTTGTAGATCCATAAAAAATTTTATGTCTCATTAGTATTTTAAAAGTCTCAATTAAGAATGGATGAACAATCATTTTAGGTGCATCACCAAAATTATATTAGATTTCCCTTTTGGTTATCTTTCTCCCCCTTTTCCCAGCAATCAGTAGGTCCTAGTATAAGTATTCTAAATGATGCATTAGAGGAAATATCCTCATTAAAAATCCTAGAGTTACAACCCCACCATAGGTTACCCATAGCCTATGGTTTTTACCATGTTGGATTAGATTTGGGTAGAGGACTTGAACAATCCTTTACTCATCTAGGGTGTAATCAAAATCTATAATAGTTTCTGGTACACCTAGTCGGACCATGGTTGAAAATATTGGAAAGATTTTCGGTGTGTCTTTCCTCTAATAATCTTTTGGAGTCAAACAATTTAGCACCAATGGTGACTCTGAATCAAAAATTTTGGTTATAAGTAGCCTAGGTATGTCTCATTAAATATTTTTATTAGTTTTTTTATCTCATTCGACATATGAGGTTAATATGAACAGCTATGGTGAATACCCCTATCAGGCACCTCCTTATAAATAGTTCCAACATGATCCTCATGATCCATATAATCCTAATCAACCTTATCAAGAGTTATATCAAAGCTATGATGAGCCTTATCAAGTTTCTAATGACCCTTGTTATCAAGAGAATTGTTCTTACCTTCCTTAAGACCCATATCAGTACTACCATGATCTCTATCAGCCTTATGATAAGTATCACCAACTCTATATAGAGCCTTACCAATAATATGGTAACTCATGCCAATATTATAATGATCCTCTTGATCAATCATGGTAGAAACATGACATTCCTAAATAGCCTACTCATATCACAAGCCATTATATGTATTGCCTTAAAAAATCTCTATCAGAATAAGAGAAGAATATGATAAATATTGATATGTTGAAGGGGTATGGACAAGGGATCCCAAAGTATTTCATTAAATGGGTTAAGAATTTAGTGTATTAGGTAAAAGAGGATTAGATGTCCTTCATTAGGGGAAGTTATCCTATAAATAGTAATGACATTCTTAAAATAGGTGGACTTATCTCCATGGTTGAGGTGAATTTGGTAACTCATGAAGAACATCAAACACCCCATCAACCATCTTGTCTTCCCTCATTCACCACATGTCAACCTCATGTTGAGATTCCCATCATCACTCACAATTCATCACCTTATGATTTTAAAATCCATAATATTTCCCCCTAACTCCTATCAAAATTACCCTCGTGAAAATCTATCCAAGAGAGAGTCCAAGAGGAAAGGTAAGTTTGTATTGAAAGAGCCAGCCATCATGAGCAATCAAGGTCAAATTTTGAAGCCTCCCTTGCTAGGAAAATTGAATCTATAGATAAAAATTTATAAAATATAGTGGAAGATATAAAGACAACATCACCTCAACATCACATACCTCCTTTCATTAATCAATCCAAAATGCACACTATATAGAAATACCATGAGCCCAAGTTTCCATCATGAGGTCAAGTCATGTAGTCAAGAAAATCCAAACTCATTCAATCACCACCATCCCCTTAGGAGTACAAGTCATTTCCATCTTGGAAATCCATTTAAATTAATATTCATAAAGATGAAATGGTGATTTTTGAAGACAAGCATCTAAAGGCAAGGTAGGAGGAGAGCCAGAATCAGTAGGTTTAAGAATAATCTTTCCATCTTGGAGGTCTATCCAAAGATGTTCTCAAAAGAAGAGGAAGACTTCAATTATGAAGGTTGAAGGTAATTTTTAATTTTTTTAAGAGTATAAAAATATATATGAGGAAAATTAGGTTCTTGTAGAAGAAGGCTCTCCTTCCATTACACAATTCAAATTTCTTTTCCTAAAAGAGTTTTTTCAAAAGTCAATGATTATCAAGGTTTTAAGTTGTAAGAAAGTTCCCTCCATTCCCAGACCCATCCATGACCCATCCATCATACCTCATACTCCATATCCAACTTATCATCCCCCATCATGTTTTATCCTTCACCTCAGAACCATGAGCCTATCCATCCACTTCCCACCTTATTTTATCTTGAGAAAGAACCCATCTTGAGGGAAATAAGTCAAGAGGAAACATATTTAGTCATAGGTGATCATGAAGATGACTTGAGGGACCATAATGAGGAGATTGATATTAATACCCATCTTAGATGTGAAAGATGACATTCTACCTTGAGAAGGAAGAAGAAAATCTAACATCTTATGTTGAAAATGAGGAATTTAAGGCTATCAACTCATTGGATGAGCTACCAACTTATGTAGAGGATCAGGAAATGTATATAATAACTAATAAAATTAATGAAAATATGAGGTAGGAAGATGTCAAAAATCAACCAAGAGTCTCATTGGAAGACTTGTTCAAATTTTTGGGAGTAGGATATACTCTTATATAGGAGGAATATGGTTTGGTTATAGCTAAAAAGAACATCTTGGTCAATAAAATCAAATAACATGGAATGGAAAGTCCTTTAATATTACCACTTCAAGAGTATATTTTAGACATTAACCTATTTTACATATTTATAATGGGATATTAGCCCATTGATGAACTTGTAGAAATGGGTATGCTTCCAAAAAGTAATATAGGTATATTTGGTGCTCAGCCTAGTCAACTAGATTATGAAGGAATGGAGATCAAATCCAAGATAGGAGCTATTATTAGGATTGCCATTACAAAAAGGTGTCCTTTGAGACATCAATTTTAGTTGGATATTGGTAAAGAGGAAGAGCAACTAAGTGAGTATGTTTACATTGGAAGTTATTTTTCCCCTATCATTTCACATATGATTATGCCAAAAGAGTTGGCAAAGAAGATACTTTCTTCATCAACCACTAGGATTGGAAGGAAACATATGATATGTTATTATACATCCCATCACAGAGGTGAAACTATAAATTTTCTTTTTGATTTAGGTGGATCATGATTTGTCCTAGCTAGTTAGGTTTCTTATACATAATTAGATATTTTTTTCTCCAAGTGTTATTCTATTACATTAGGTTAGTGGTCCTTAATTTTTTAGGTTAGTTTTCCTTATATTCTATGTTTCCATTGAATAAATGCCTTGGTAACTTTATTTTTTTTGTTACTTCTAGTCCTTATTTGTTTCAAGAGAGGAGACTCCATGCCCAATGGGCTAGTCAAGATAAGTGGTCTGGGTTCTCAAGCATAGAAGGCAAGTTTCCCAATTTAGTCACCAAATATGTTAGCCAATTTTAGCCCAAATACCAATATTTTACATATATTTAATATATGATCAAAATTATTGATTAAGGAGGATATCAAAGGTCACTTAAAAATATTTTGAAACACTTTAAATAAGATTAAAGTGAAATTTGTTGATCTTTAAGAAACAAGTCTAGAGTTGCAAAAGAAGAAGATATATAAGGTTATCAAGGTGTTTCAATAATTCATATACATTAAATAGGTTTCATAAGTTTTAAAAACTCATTTTGGGCCTTGAAAGTTCTTGCACAAGTCGAAAAGAACTAGACTATCACCAAGATGTCATGCAAAAATGAATGGGTCAGCTTGATGTTGCATTTTATAAATGTAGGTAAAGAGCCTCTTAGAGCCAAAATATTACATGGACATGGATTTATTAGTTTTAAGATCATTCTATGAAAATTTAATAACTTTATGAGTTTGCTATCTCAAGTTATAAAGCTTCAAAGTTAGAATTGGAAAATGAAACCAACACGTAAACATCAAGTTTAAGCTTCATGACGTAGCCATTTGACTTCAAATGAGAAATATAAGAGATTGGAATTAAATGATACTAAATATCCAATGTCAAGTGGTGATTTTATAGATCTTAGTGGGTCTTAGGATCTAATGGCATATATTTAATCATACCATCTAAATCAATAATGAGTAATAAGTCAAAAGGTTCACATACGCAAGAAGATGACATGTGGAAAGATCTCAAGAATTTTTATAGAGATACAATGGAAAACATCAATTAATAGATGCTAGTGGGTCTAATAATATCAATGGTGCATGTTCATTCATACCCATAGATCTATCAATGATCATTAAGTCAACAAGTCAATGGATCTCAAAGTGAAATGAGAAGCTACTAAGTAGCACAAGTGAGTTAACCTATCAAAATATCAATGAATTGTATTTAGTCATACCCAATCAGATATATGGTTCATGAGAGGTCAAAGGGTTAAAAGGATCCTATAGAGTAAATAAAGAAATTACACTTGGCATAAAATGAGAGGGCCTAGATTAAGATCAATGACTAAAATTAAAAGTCAAATCTAGGGACTTCAAGTGAAGGTCTAACATGTAACCAAGGTCAAAATAAGAATAATGTTTTGATTGGCATATGCCACCATTAGAGATTATTAAAACACCATTGAGCATACATGTTATATAGTGAAATATTTTAATGGTGAATCTTCATTATTGATAAAGCTTCATCACCATTAAATCATAGCTTAGGACCTTTAGTCAAAGATTTAGAACCTATCAACCCCATTTTCTAAAATTGAAGAATTATTCTATGACTGTGCATATAATGAGTTCTCAACTTCTATAGGATCTATAAGCAAGATAGGTTTATTTTAGACCTAATGTAAAGATCAATATGGAAGCTATGTGATTTATAGGTCTACATTGATGTAATAGCTATATAAAAACCAATACTCTAGATTAGTTTTCCATATATAATATAGATATATTCTCAGATATTATAATGAGGTAGAAATGTGAATAATAAAGGATTGTCTCATCTTTCAATATATTCGCAACCTTGACAGCAGGTACTTACCTCTAACCAAAATAGACATGGTGATGGCTTCGTTAGGCCTAAGGATATACATAACTTTTCCTCATAATAAATCAAATGGAAATGGTGTGGAGAATAAAAAAAGAGATCTGGTGGTTAGAGAAACAATTGGAGCATTGATTTTATTCATATCTTAAATATATTTTCTCCATTAGGATTAGTCATGACTCTAGTGGAACTTTTAGCTAATAAAAAATATTGAATATTATTGGATCCAAATGTAGGTTAACTTGTTGAAAAGTATTAGTCCTGATTAGAAGAAGCCATGCATAAAAAAACAATAAATGAATTACCACTACATGTCTTGGTCATTAATGAATCCTCCATTATCCCATGCATGTTACCCATCTCTCTCATTTCCATTCTTCTATATATATATTCTTCTAAGCCTTAAAATGGATTCCTCTCTTGGGTATGACTAGACTCTGCCAAGATTGATATTTGTAACCTATTGAGATAAATAAAAGACTGATTTCATATTTCATTTCATGGGTATAGTGTGTTCATGTCAATTTGATTTTCATATGTGGTAGAAATCCCTCCCTTGTCAAGACCTGATTTCACCTAGCTACAAGTTATCTTGGTATGCAGGTAATGTTTAGTGTTTGATGTCATTTGATTGAAGATATCATGTGGATACATTGACTAGTTAGTGTCTTGAATGAGGCCTCTCCATCACTTCCCTTAGGTTCTGATCACTTGTTGAACTTATACATGAAATAATGATGCATAAGAGACTTTGGAGTTGTATATCTAATCATTTTTTTATCTCATTAGTGTTTTAAAAGGATCAAATAAGAGTGAATGAATAATAATTTTAGGTGCATCACCAAAATTAGCTTATATTTCACTTTTGGTTATCTTTCTCTCCCTTTTCTCAACAATGAGTAGGTCTTAGTATAAGTGAGATAAATGATGTATCAGAGGAGCTAGCCTCGTTAAAAATCCTAGAGGTCCAACCCCACCATAGATGACCCACAGCCTTGGGTTGTTCACATGTTGGAATAGATTTTGGTAGAGAACATGAACAATATTTTTCTCAACTAGGTTGAAATCTATGTCTACAATAAAATTTAGGACAAATATGGTTGAGCTTATAAGTTTAGAATGAATATTTGTGAGTATTCTAGAAAATCCTAGTTATGAAGTTAAAGTGTTAATAAATTAAAATCCTAATACCCAATGACATTTGTTAGTTAATAGATAAGATCTTACTTCAATTTAGTTATACTCTTGTCATGTATAATGACTTGCATAGAGTATAAAATATACATATATGTTTATTGGAGGTTTATAGCCTACTCTTATGGGTAGACCATGACACCTTCATTAACTGTTAGGTTTATAAAATATATTGAATTCTAATATAATGTTTTAGACATAGAGGTGAGAGGGTAAAATTACATCCAAATATTATTCGAGATCCCAAATAGAAATCAAATCATATAGGGATTTATTATAGGTTGTAAATGACATATCTCACTAGTAATGAGTTCAGTGTAGGACCTAGTATGGAAAGGATGTTGAGGTCAATTAGGTCAAGGTGAAATTTTTATGTGAAAATCACCTAGAAGAAGCTATAGCTTTTTAAGGTTTAAAAGTTTCAAATTAATTAACAAAGACATTAATCAAGGTTGTAAACAACATATTATAATTAGGTATAACATAGAAAATAGAAAATATAATAAGTAAAATAGGTAAGGTATGAAATCCAAGTGGTGAAATACCATGGTCATACAACTTATGATAACAATAAATATATTAGGGTAAGTTTATATAAAACCTATTATAAACCCTAAACTATAAGTCTTAAATTATAAAAGACAAATTAATGTTATGAATATCAAGTTATAACTATATGGTTAATAAGTAACCTTAAACATAAAGGTTAAATTAAGAAAATTAATTGTTACTAAATTGTTGAATACAACCAAGGTTTATGCAATTTATTAATAATTCTTTCATGAATGTTGAAACTCTAGTAAAATTTTTAGAAGCCCTAGATTCTCTCTCTTATGCATGTTTACATTTCAAATTGCAAATAGGTTTCCCATACCCAAGATAACAATTAGAGTGGGTAGAGACAAATTATATTATGCTAGTGGTTTGGATTATCTCATCCAATACATTTATAAATTATCTAATAAACCTATTCAAAATATCTTGGTCTTCTAGATATTTTATCATGATATTTTTTATTGATCTAAGATAGAGGTGTACATACTCTCTTTTAAATAATAGGGAACTATGTATTAAATTTTTTTAATGTATTTATTGACAATATACATGGAATTATAGTTGTATTAGATGTTTAATTTAATTTAAATATGCACAATAAAGATATGTAAAGGCATACTCTTATTTATTTACTAAAGAAAATGTTTCATTACCCTATTAAAGGTGTTGTATCTATATCATATATGAACTTATAAATTATACATAATAATTATAATTCACATATTATTTTGAGTATGTTATATTTATTTTAGCTATTGTGAAATTGCTAATATGAAGAGGATTGGATATATGGTTTGAGATAAACTTAGAATTAGCTATAACATATATGGTTATTACTCTTTTTTTATACTATGATTAGTCATATTTTTTTTAAAAACATATTTTTAATTCCAATAAGGTATGTTGAGTACATTATTTTTCATGGTGTACTACTAGGTATAGAGTTAGTTATAGTTATAAAAACTTTGAAAGGTACCAAGACTCTATTTTGATCTATTCTAGTAAACATAGTATAAGAAATAGATCTTATTGAATTTCAAATACTCCTTATTTGAATATGGTGATTGGAAATGATTAAATTCAATTATGTATTGGTAATGTATTTATACATTTTATTTCATTCCTTCAACCCATAATATAGATTTTTAAGATTATTATTTCATCATGGAAATGGGGAATAATAAAATGTTGTTGGAACATTAATATTTGTGGGTTTAATTTAGTAGCCCAAATTATTTCATAGTGAAAATACAAAAATTAACATTTACTATTTAATTAAAAAAAAATTATTCAAAACTTATATTATGTAAATATAAACTTATACATATAAAATTTTATGTAAATAACTAATTAAACTAGTTGTGAAAGTGAAAAGGTATAACCACTCGGTTATAACCATTCACTATCTATATATTACCTTTGTGTAAAATATAGAGGTAATAATATCATGGCATTGTGAATTAATATAATATTATCGAGGATTGAAAAAGAGAATGAGTGAGATAAAAAAGAAGTTATTGGGTGTAAATAATTTCTCAAATAATGGATATATGCTTTGTGGTTTTTTTTTTTTTACCTCATTGAGGTTTTCCTACTTCAATGTTGTGTTGTGTTGTGCACATTTAATTTTCCTTTTTCTTGTTAATTTTTTTAGATGACAGTTACTTTATCATATATACTCTATCATGGTACTAGAGCCAGGATGTTATCGAAATAATTTTACATATGGCATTATGGAAACATCTTTGATAGAGAGATTTTTCCATATAACCCTATTTTGCACGTATTGTTTTTGAAAACTTGAACTCATTTAAAATATCTATTACGTGAGTGACTAATTTTTTATTGGCACTAGCCATTAATTAATTATTTTGATCGTGTTTCAAGTTAGTTTAGAAATTTTATATATATATATATATATATGAAAAAACATTTATGTAATATTGTATAACTATGTTATATTTATGGGAAAATAATTGTAATTAATTACATGATAGGAAATTTTTTTAACAATTTTTACATTTTGATAAAACCCTTTTGTAATTATTTTTACATGTTACATTGATAGGAATTTTGTTTTTAATTATTTTTAAATTATCTTACATTAATGATAAAATGTAATTATTTTTACACCATCTTACATTTATGGAAGAACTCTTTAATAATTAATTTTTTCATTGAGACATATTTTTGGGAAAACATTTTATAATTATTTTTACATTATGTTATATTAATGAGGAAGTGTAATTATTTTTACACCATCTTACATTGATGTAAAAAATATTTTACATTTTTCTTTTTTGACCATGTTATATTGACATGAAAACATTTTTTATTATTTTTACATTATGTTACATTAATGCGAAAGTGTAATTAGTTTTACACCATGTTACATTGATGGAAAAAATATTTTATAACTATTTTTTCACCATGTTATAGTACCAAAAAAATACATTTTAATTATTTTTAAATTATACTACATTTATGGGAAAATATAATTATTTTTACACCATATTACATAGATGGGGAAAACACATAACTCTAATAGTTGACCAAAATTGGTCTACATATAAAGCTTTGGCTTGGATGGATGTCGTGTAACATTCTAAAAAACAAATATTGGATTAAAAATTAAAGAATATAAAAGTTTTTCATGTTGTGTATGGAACTCAAGGGGGATGAAACTATTTTTCTCAAAGTCTATAAGGTTTTTTAGAACTTTGATGGGTCCAAATATGAAAAGCACAAAGCCTAGAGGAATTAAACCATCATAGAATGTCATGTAAGAATGAACATGTTAGTTTGGTTGTGCATTTATTACATACACTTAGGAACTCAAACAAAGCCAAAATATTGCATGGAGATTATATATTTTTTCCCAAGATCATTCCCTATAAATTTGATATCTTGATGATTTATCTATCTCAAGATATAAGCCTTCACAAGTGAACTAGCATAGTGGGACATGCATGGGGATGCCAAATTAAAACCATAAGAAGTAGACATTTGAATTCAAATATTTTAAAGGATATTGAGGTTGAACATGGACCTAAAAGTGTAAAAATATTTCTTTATCAAATCAAGATTAATGGCATGTAGACAATAGCTTGAGACAGTGGGACCATCAAGATCAATGGAGTAAGTTAAATCATGCAAATCTAGATTAATGATGAGCTTGATGTCAACAAGTCAAAGTATTCTAAGATTGAACATAGGACTGATAAGTGGCATGATCATGGTTAGTCAAATGATAAATGGTGTATCTTTCATCAAACATATCAAGATCGATGATTCATGTTCAACCATGTAAAGGAGATCAACACTACACATGAGGTCAAAAGGTTGATGAGATAGATTGCACGTGAGGATACCACATGGTGAAAAAGTAGTAACTAGTTGAAGAATAGTAGTAGGATCTATGGATTGAATGTGGGGATACCAAGTGTCATGATTTCAAAATCTAAAATCAAGTATCGATGAAACAAATTTGATCAAGTTCCAAGAGGCATAAAATGGTGACATGTGTCCAAATTTATGGTAGTCATATATTTAAATATGAGAAAAACATGGGAAAATGCCACATAGGAAGATAAATCAAATCTAAGGATTTGTTGGACTAAGTAAGGTGAATTCATAGAATCAAGATCCAGATATGATTCAAGTTAAGCCAAATTAGATCTTTTAGGTTTAAATGCCACCATTGAACCTCAATTTGGATTTATTTTTTAAGGATTTAGGAGTTGTAGAACTTGTTTTCTAAGGATGAAATTCCATTTCATGACTTTGTTCAATATTATTAGAGGTGGATCTATGTGTATAATGAGCTATTGGCTTCTATGATGCTCAGAGGTAGAATAGGTCTATTAAAACCTAATAAAAATCATGAATGGAGTCAAGTAACCTAATGGGATTTTCATTGAGGTCATGATTATATGAAAACCAATAAATTAGATTGGTTTTCACCTACAGTGAACCTATGTTTAGGATATAGAGTATGGGAAGTTGTAAATGGGATATAGGGGAGTGTCTCATCTTCAAACATAGTCATAATATTAACAAAATAGGTACCTACATCCATTTGAAACAAATATAGTCATGGTTCTATCAGGTTCATGAATATGAGGATTTTGTCCTTATAAGTAAAGGCAAGTGAAAATGGTGTATAATTATGAGGAGATTTGGTGGTTGAATATTATAGTTGGATCATTCAATTCTTTTTGGAACCAAAAGGATATTTAATCCTTATAAGGATCATGACTCATCATCTTCAAAATATATTCTTGTATTCTAGTGTATTTCTTAGACAATGAAAGGGTTCAGAGGCTATTTGAAAAAATGAAGGTTAATTTGTCAATGGAGGACTAGTCTTGATTTGATAAAAATGTGGTTTAAAATTCATAGATGGTGGTGGAAGATCATTTATTTATTTGGATTTCATGTTTCCTCTCTCTCTCTCTCTTCCCCTTTCTCTTATATCTCATATTTTATCCCTCATTGTATCTCTCTCTAATTTTGTACTCTCATAAGGACTCTCTAATTTTTGAAGAGTAGGAGACTCTCATTTGACAAGGCTAAACCCTTTCAAAATTTATAATAACTACCTCTTGATTCAATAAGATTATTTTTTACCTCTCACTTTTGTCTAGTGGTTATTAAGCTTGTGCATGATGGCCTTGTGAAGAAGATTCTTCCATGTCCATTTCCCTTATTTCCTACCTCTTTTAAGGTGTTTTTAAGATATTTAAAAGTATAAACTTGTGTTATTTTTTACATAAATGATTTCTTGGTGTGATTCTTATAATTCCTCTTTTCTTGCTTGATTGCTTGGTGAGCCTAGTTCATGAAATACTTATGCAATCAACTAGTTTGAGAGATTGTCTGAGTCAATATTGTCTTATGCTAATCTAGTGTTGGTTTAAAGCATATGTGAGTCTCATTTAAATTTGGTGTATCATCATTTTATCTTCCCTAGTAACCCTATTCCCTTTTTTTTAACCCTTTTCCAAGAAGAAACATTAGTCTAGGTGATCCATCAAGAGGAATATATCCTTCTCCAAATGTTTGACCTCACCATAGGATACCCATAGCTTGGGGATGTTCCCATTGTGTGACATAGTTGGAGGTAGCATAAATAACCCCCTCCATTGGTGAAAATTAATGTCACAATAGTTTTTGGCACCCTTGATGGGACCACTTTCCAAGGTGTAGAGCAGTAGCTATCTTTCATGCTAAAGGCGATGACAAGATTAACTTCTAGAGGTATTCCTTTTGAATTCATTTAATTAAATTTAGATTCAATAAAATGGTTAACATTTTATAATACCCATCCATATAAAGAAAAATCTACTCCTAAACCAATTTATAAACCTACCTCTATAAGATCTTTGTTAACCCCTTCACTACAATGGTAGCCCCTAGAGCTTTCCCTTTTGTGGATTTAAATGGCTAGAGTCCTTTGGACCTCCAATAGTATGACCCTATTCTATTATTATTTATTAATAGTGTTCCATACTTTATTATAAAACAATATATAACCCCTTATAAACACCTTAGAGATATATCCAAATATTACAACATTCATGATATCGCTAAGGAAAATGTGGCTATTAGACTAGTATAGAAACCTTACTGCCAACTCTATCACATCATGAGATTATTTAGGTGATGCCTTGTGTAAAATATTTAAAGATAAAATTGACCATTTTTCACTTGCATAATAGCTAACCAGAATTAAGAGGGATCCTCATGAGGTCATGGAAGATTTCAACACTAGATTTCAAAAGACATGGGATAGGATCCCAATCTCTATCAAGCATAACCCAAACTTTAATTTCCTCTAATATTTGATATCCCTCAATAGTGTCATTGTAGTAATGATTTCGTCTATGGGAGGAAACACACTACCAAATGCCTATGAGGTGGTAATCAGAGCAGAAAATTATCTAGTACAAGATGGAAAGATCACACCTAGATCACCAACACATTTATTACTTAAGTGTCAAAAACCTCATATCATCATTACTCCCCTTTATTACATCCCACTTATCCTAAAACTTGCTTCCATATTCACACCAAAGTAGGAAAAGGGTTCAACTTGTCAATCTAGTGACTCCCAGGAAAAATAAAATATCCAAGATCTTAAGCATGCTTTAATCCTTTGGAAATGAATTAATTAATGTGAAGAGGCAATAATATCAATTAAATATACCTTATCAAACTACATATCATCCTAAATAATAGTCTTATCAAGAACATATGCCACCATACAAAGGAAATTTCCAAGGATAAGGCCAACAACAAATCCAAGGATAAGGGCATCGTAACTATGTTAGTCAAAACAATTATAATAAAAATATTGCATGTTCCTATACTACTTTGGTCCCTATTCAAAATAAAATTTCTCAATAATTTGAAGGTACCATACCTTAGAATCAATATTTTGGTTAATCCATTGTCCTAAGCATTGAGTTCAATTAGGATTTTAATGAGAAATGACATCAAGGTGATAGGTATGGATACAATTAAGATCTTATGGCTCAAAACATAAAAGTACCTAGGATTACAAAAATAGAAGAGTTTCAATAGTGTCAAGGTCATAATGAATAACCACGATAGTTGGGTGCTACAATGGTTAATTATGATCAATAAGAATGTTATTCATTTAATAAGTAGGATAGTTCTAACCAAGCATACACTATAGTGGTAGCTAATATAAGATTAAAAAGAAGGAATATGGATGATAATCAAGAAGTAGTCAAAGATATTCCTACCATTAATCCTTTATTATTATATCCAAAGGAACTTACTACTACTCCAAAGGTTCTAATAACTCTAAATAATCAAAATCAAGGGAATACTTTTGTACCCCAAAACTCATAAGTCCAAAAGATAGTGGTGGCTCCCAAAGCACAAGAAAAAGTTGTTAGTTTTCTCATCAACATTTTTGAACAAATGAAGATATCTAATGTGAGTGTGCCAATGTAGGATGTGTTGTCTATGCCTGGATAGGTGGATATCCTTCAAGAAGGTTTATCAAATATCAATGTTTTAAACAATTCACCAAGCAAATAAAATGTATCTATCACCAATGTTACCAAAGGGCCTAATGAAGGAAAATAAAATAAGCTGTTTAATCTTCTTTTTTTATAGATTTTTGTAATCATTGGTGACTCCTTGGTAAAAAAATTCATGGTAGACAGTGGATCAAGTACTTTAGTGATGCCAAAATTAAAATTAGACCAACTTAGTTTTAAGTGTAAAACCCAATCTAAGGGAGTTATATAGCTTGATATGTGTGTGTGTGTGTGTGTGTGTGTGTGTGTGTGTGTGTGTATAAAAAAAGGTATCAACTTAACTCTACATACTTATCCTAGTGTTTTAGTGGTTCAAGATGTGTTGATCCTAGACGTGCCTTATCATTTTGCTCTATGCTTATCCATAAATTCCATATAAAAAATTGGGGGTTATCTACTAGTATATTGGTACTACATATATTTTAAGACAAGGTACGGGACTAAGGTAACCACCAAAGTTGATCTTACTACACAAGTTCATATATAACCTTACAAGGTACATAACTCAAACATCAAATGCACCATCATAGATGAAGATGACCACTTGGTTGGTCAAGAAATAAACACTCATACTAAGGAGATACCTAATATGTTATTGGATGAGTTATATAGTGAGAATAATATAATTGACCCTTTAGAAGGTGTTAAAGAAAGAGACATGAGAGTCTACTACATTCATGATGATATTGGGTCCATGCCATACCTCACTATGCATCAAAAAGATATTAGTCATTTGTGGAAATTTTATTTGATTGTTCAAGGAGAAAACATGGGGTAGGTAAAGGCATAATTCTAGTGTCTCCCTCTAATGATCACTATTTTTATTGTTAAAATTTTTAGTTTAGTTGTTCTTATAATACAACTAAGTATGAGGGCCTTATCCATGCCTTAAATGGGTTGGTAAGAGAGGAATCAAGTAGTTATAAGTATATGAAGATAGTGATATAATAGTGCATCAAGTCATAGGATATAACATCACAAATAATCCCTTGATGAGATCTTTCAAACATAGAGTGTGGGATATACTTGAAGATTTTGAGGCCTTCAACATCCTAGCAATACCAAGAAGCCAAAATTAGCATGTTAATAGGATGGAAGTTGCGAGTTCTCAATTTAACATTTAAAATAAATTTAAAAAGTCCAAAGTATAGACACATGTTAGAATGTTTGTAATACCATCAGTTCTAGAAATAATAAGTAACTAGAAATCAGAAACAACAAAGAATAGGAGATACAAGAAACAACCAATCTTGTATTAAAATCTTCCAAAAGGAAATACAATGAAGAAATCTCTCTCTTCTCACACCTCTCAGATGTACAGATCTCTTTCCCTCAATAGTTCTCTCTCTTAATTACAACCAACTCCACTACTTGAATTGATCCATCTTACAAGCTATGAGGATCTAACCCTATTATATAGAACTAGGGTTCATGAGCCATGCATTCTCCACCATTAGATGCACCTCTTAATCAAAGGTTCAAATCTATCCTACCAAAAATAGAAAATCAAACTCAAGACTAAGAATTAGTCTTTACATGCAAACTCACTGTTCTCCTTAAAATTAGAATTTTGGGAATGCACAGATGATTGATGTCGGTCTTTGTCTGTCTGCATATGACTGATGTCAGCTGATCCCTAACTGATGTCGGTCGATCCTGATCGATGTCGGTGACTGTGTAACTCTAGCAACCTTTGCATTTGCTCATCTAGTGAAGCTTTTAGCTCCACAACTCAACAACAAGCAAATTGATTATTTCTTATAGTAGGAAATAGAATTCTCCTGAATGAACCAAGATAGTTTTTCAACATCAGTATGAGGATATAATTTCTTATCTAAGGTCTAAAAATATTCCTAAAGGATTAGTTACCCTTGAAATTCTTTTCTTTGAGGGAGACCATATGAATAAAGATAAGGTAGTGATGTCAACTGATGAGGAGAACTATGAAAGAGTTCTTATCCTCAAAGACAAACTCCTTAAGATTTTAAAGGTAATCACTAGGGATAAAAGGCATAATTTCATTAATATTTATAGAGAATATGTAGAAATATTTTCTTAGGAATACATTAACATGAGAGGTTTTAATCCCAAGATATCCCAACACACAATAGAATTGAAGGTTGATGCTAAGCATGTGAGGCACAAGAAAAGGCCTATCAACCCAAAAATTGAGGAGATTATGAGGAAAGAGTTGACCAAATTGATTGAATATAATATGATCTTTCCCATAAACCATTCCTCATGGGTAACTAACCTAGTACATTTAAATAAGAAGAATGGGGATATCAGATTGTGTGTTGATTTTAGGTACCTAAAAAACGTCTATTTGAAAGATCATTACTCCTCACCATCTATGGAACAAATCCTTCAGATAGTTGCTAGTTCAGAATGATTCTCTCTTTTGGATAGGTATTTAGGATACAACTAGGTATTGGTATGAGAGTAAGAATAATACAAGACTAACTTCACCACAAAGTAGGGTGCATATGCTTATCATAATGTGACTTTTGGATTGTCAAATTCTAGGGCTACTTTACAAAGAGATATGGACATGGATTTTCAAAGATTGCTAAATAAAATGGTGCTAGTATACTTGTATGACGTCATAATTTTATTTAAGAATGATAGTGATCATTTAGATCACCTAATATCTTTGATAGATGTAGATAATATGGTATTTCTTTGAATCCCAAGAAATTTGTTTTTGTTATTTATGAAGTCAAACTATTAGGACATATTATCTTAGAGCAAGGATTAGCCATTAATTCTAATAAATTAAGTGATATATTAGTGTTACCCTTATATAAGCACAAGAATGGACTCCATATTTTCCTTGGGAAAATAAACTTTGTAAGGAGTTTTATACCTAGTTTTGCAAACTTAGTCAAACCCATCACTACCATGCTAAAGAAGAACCAACTGTTAACTTTGTAAAATGAAGGTAAATCAACTTTTGAGGCTATAAATCAATCCATTTATCAATCATCCTCACTCATGAATCATAATTTCTCAATATATTTCATATTTTATGCCTTTTCCAATATTGACAATACATTAGCTATGCTGATGCAAAAGAATGGTGGACTTGAGTAGCCAATTGAATTTTTTAGTTAAGGGATAGAAGGGTATGAGTTAAGGTATAATTTTATTGAAAATAAATTTATAAAAACCTTGATAAGCCTAAAAAAATTCAGACCAATGCTCTCCAATAAAAATATTTATCTTATGGTGTCTCATCTTGGAGTGAAGGACTTCCTTCTTAAAAAGGACTTCAATCAGAAGAGGGCTAGTGGATTACCAAGGTTATAGAGTATGACATGGATATCAAGGTCACTAATGTAGTGAGAGGTAAATTTTTATGTGAGTATATGATGGATAACCTTCATTATGATAAAGAGGTTGTTTTGGTAACATAATACAACTCACAAATGGATGCATCTCTACCTCACAATAGTTGGCTCCAGGATATGCCACATTTATTGGTTACATGTGAGTGCCTTCAAGGTATGGATAGGGAAAATAAAAGGTATTTTATACTTTATTCCATACCTTATACATTGGTTTGTGAGGTTTTATTTATATAATACCTTAATGGATTTCTTCTTAGATTCATTGATGATGACCACATGTCAAGGATTTTGGAGTAATTTCATGATGGGCCTATAGGAGGCCATTTTCATCCAAGGAATACAACAACAAAAGTTATAAGATCTGGTTATTACAATCCCAACCTTTTCAAATATGCCTATGCATGGGGTATAATAAGTTAAAAATTCTCTCTTTTAAGGTAATCAAAGATTGTCAACCTTTCCAATCAACCCAATTTAGGTGGAGAAACCCTTAATGAAGTGGGGTTTGGACTTAATAGGAATGATCAATCCATCTTATAATGGAGGAAATGAATGGGTACTCACTAATATTGTCTAATTCACTAGGTGTGTATAAGCAATTTCCCTAAAATAAACTAATGAAACATTAGTGTTGGACTTCTATGATAACATAATGACCAGGTTTGGTGTACCATCCATAATTATTTAAGATAATGCCTTAGCATTTGTTGGCATGAAAAAAAGTGAATGTTCACTTCAATTGGGCATCTACCTTAGCACATCCTCCTATTACTACACCCAAGGCAATGGACTTACATAATCCTCAAATGAGAACTTGATAAATATTATCAAAAGGACAATGAAAGAGAACTAGAGAGTATGACACACAAAGTTAAGGATATCCTTATGGGCTAATAGATTGACTCCCAAAGTTACCATTGGCAACTCACCATATGTCCTTATATATGGGAGGGAATCCAAACTACCCATTTTTCTTGATCTACTTACCTTGGAGTTACCCATCAATTGAAGTTGATGGAGAGTGAGCCTATGAGTGTGAGGATGGAAAATATTATGGAGATAGAAAAAACTAAGGACATTGCAATGAATACATTAGAGTCTCATCAATTTTAAGTCAAGTGAGCCTTTGACAATAGAGCCATAGTAAGGGACTTAAAATAATGGGATCTAGTCCTCAAGTGGGATTAAAATAAGACCAAGTATGACAACCATACCAATTTTTATATCTTTTGGAGTGGACCTTATTTAATTCATAGATGCAAACAACATAATGATTTTCATCTTGCCTAGTTGGATGGAGAGGTATTACCCATTCTAGTTAATGAAATTCATTTAAAGCCTTGATATTAGAAGAGTTTATAACCATTATATATATTAAATTAGTTTTATTTCATGGTTTCCTCTAAGTGCCTTGTGTACATATTTCTAATTGTGGGTTTCCCTTATATAAGTGCTCTAGGCCCAATGTTTATTTTATTCTTATTGCCCTTTTTACTTTAAGAGAGTTTTTTTGGAAAGGGTCAACCTTGTATCAATTTCATGATCAGTTGGGGAAGAAAGAATTATGACTCCATGTGTTTAATGGAATAGATATGGATACTAATCTATTGCATAAAATTCATACAATCCTATGAAGTTGCCAGAAATGTTAGCCAAAATTGGCCTACATATGAAGCTTTGGCTAGATGGATGCCATGAAATATTCTAGAAATAAGTCTTGGATTACAAATGGAAGAATAGAATAGGTTTCCATGGTGTTCATGTCACTCAAGGGGGGTGAAGAAAGTTTTCTCAAAATCTCAAAGGTTTTTCAGAGCCTTGATGGGTCCAAAGACAAAAAGCACAAAGCCTAGAGGAGTCAGATCGTCATAGCATGCCATATAAGAATATATAGCTCATTTTAGTTGTGCATCTAATAAGTAAACTTGGGAAGTAAAACAAAGATAAAGGATCACATAGAGATGATTTATTTTTTTCTAAAATCATTACATACAAATTTGGTATCTTGATGAGTTGTCTATATCAATATATAAGCCTTCAAAGATGAACTAACAAAGTGGGACATGCACAAAAATGCCAAATTAAAACCATGGGAATTAGTCATTTGAATTAAAATATTTTAGATGATACTAAGGTTGAATGTATAGCCAACAAGTTTTAAAATCTCTCTTGATTGAATTAATTTCAGTCAAACAAGGATAATAACTCAAGATAGTGGGACCATCAAGATCAATAACGTGAGTTAAACCATGCAAATCTAGATCAACAGTGAGCTTGAGGTCAATATGTTAGAGGATACTGAGATTGAATGTGGGGATAATAAATGGTATGATTATATGGAATCAAAGGATTAATGATGCATGTTTGATCAAACATATCAAGATTGATGATGCACATTCAACTGTGCAGAGGAGATTGATAGTGCACATGAGGTCAAAAGGTCAATGAGATAGATTTCACACAAGGCTACCACATGGTGTAAAACTGTTAACTAGATGAGGACTAGTAGTAATATATATGAATTAAACATGGGGTTTACAATTGTAATTATTTTGGAATCCTAAATCAATATCAATTAATAAAATTTAATCAAGTTCTAGAAGACACAAAATGGTGACACGTGTTTATATTTACAATAGTCATATCTTTAAATATAATAAAAATCATGGAAAAGAGTGACACATAGGGAAACAAATTAGATCCAAGGATTTAATGGACCAAGGTAGGTGAATGAATAGAATAAATATCTATATAATATTTAGGCTAAGATAGAATAGATCTTTAAGGTTTGAAGGCCATCACTGAAGCTTAGTTTGGATTTCTAGTTGAAGCACTTAGAAGTTGCAAAATGTTTTTTCTAAGGATGTATTGTCATTTCATGACTATGTTGAATATTATTATAGGGGTATATATGTTTACAATGAGCTCTTTGCTTTTATGATGCTCAGAGGCAAAATAAGTCTATTGAGACCTAATAAAGATCAAGAATGGAGTCAAGAAGCCAAATGGGATTTTCATTGAGGTCATGACTATACAAAAACTAATAAATGAAATTGGTTTTCACATATAATGAAACTATGTTCAGGATTTGGACTAGGGGTAGATATAAATGGGATATAGAGGAGTGTCTCATCTTCAGACATAGTCATACCCTTGATAAAATAGTTACCTATATCCATTTGAAACAATCATAGTCATGGCTTTGTCAGGTTCATGGATATGAGGATTTTGTCCTTATAATCAAAGTCAAGTGGAAGATGGTTTATAAGTCCAAGGAGGATATTTGGTGGTTAAAGATTGCAAGTGTAGCATTTAATTATTTTTAGAGCCAGAAGGAGATTTCATCCTTGGAAGGATCATGACTCATCATCTTCAAAATAGAATCTTGTCTTCTAGTGTATTTCTCAACAAATGTGAGGGTTTAGAGGCTTTTGGGACAAATGAATGTTAAATTTTTTATGAAGGACTAGTTCTAATTTGATCAAAATGTGGTTGATAATTCATTAGAGGGTTGTGGTAGCTAATTTATTGATTTTGATTACATGCTTCCTCTCTCTCTCTTCCCCGTTCTCCTATATCTCCTATTTTTTCCCTCATTTTAGCTCTATGTCTCTCTCTCTAATTTTAGACTATCACAAATAATCTCTAATTTTTGAAGAGCAAGAGATTCTCATTTAACAAGGCTAAACCCTATAAAAATTTATAATAACTACCTCTTAATGCAATAAGATGACTTTTTACCTATCTCTTGCCTTTTACTAGTGTTTAGTAAGCTTGTGCATGATGGCCTTGTGATGGAGATTCGTCCATGTCCATTGTCCTTCTTTGTTACCTCTTTTAAGGTGTTTTAAAGCTATTTGTAGGTCTAAACTTGTGTTCTTTTTTCCATCAATGGATTCTTGGTATGAGTCTTAGAATTCCTCTTTACTTACATGATTTATTGGTGAGCCTATTTCATGAAATACTTATGGAATTATCTAGTTTGAGAGATTGTGTGAGTGAATATTATCTTATGATGATCTAGTGTTGGTTTCAAGAATATGTGAGTCTCATTAAAATTTGGTGCATCACCTTTTTATCTTCTTTAGTAACCCTATTCCATTCTTGTAACCCTTTTTAAATTAAAAACATTAGTCTAGGTGATCCATCAAGAGGAAGCTGACCTTCTCTAGAGGTTCAACCTTACCATGGGATACCCACAGCCTAGGGTTGTTCCCATTATGTGACTTAGTTTGAGGGAGCCTAAAGAACCCCCTTCATGGATGTAAAATAATGAAATAACACTAAATATATTATTTCATATTAGACACTACCATATATAAGTGATTAAATTATGTAATCTAATGTGATGTCTCACATGCCATCTAATAGACTCAAAGAATAATTTCAATTGTAGTTGGACTTGAACCATTAACTAGCCTAACTTAAAACATAGATAAAATATTTAAAAAAAATAATTATCTATTGAATCTGATGTATATTTTTTAAAGTTTTTAAATGGTTATGATACCAATTACTAAAGAATGTTCTAAGAGGCATTAAATATAATGGATCTAGATATAACTACAATTATATAACAATGATAGTTAAAGCATAGTATTAGAATATAAAACCCTTAAACATGGATTTAGATAATGGAAATCCAAAATGTGATTTTGACTTGAATGTATTTTAATAATGGTGAAATAATAAATCATAAATACAACTAGGTATAGTATGTGTAACATGACTAAGAAAAATCCTTATGTCATCAAGCTATAATGGGTCAATGATATCGCCCATGTAAAATATGATTTAAATTTTCTCAATTAGTAGTATTTATATAGTTATTTAGATTCTTCCAAATTACATTGATGTTAACATTAGTGTGTTACATTAACACATTCACATAAACCTTCTTGCCAATGTAAATTATTTTAAGTGAAATATATCATATAAAAATAAATGTGGTAACATTATTTTACTTCATTATAAGTAAAATTTAATAAAAATTATAAGATAATGGGATAATATTATTTTACTTGTTTTATAAGTATAATTCATTATATAATTATACAATAAATGTGATAAATTTTACTTTAATTATAATTAAATTTATTGTTTACTTAAAAATTAAATATGTCAACCCTAATTTACTTGCATGTGACTTGATTATAGTTCCTTGGCACAAAAATAGTGAAGATGGATTTTATATAAGCTATAATATTATTGATATTATTACTATCAATACCAAACCTAATCTATAAATTTTTTGAGAATATCAGTTAGCTTTCAAGGGATTTTGTAGAAGCTAGAAATGGCTAGTTTTTAGAGACTTCAATTCCACTTTAACCCTGAATGAAAATAAATGGGGACTCAAAGACTTCAATGATATCATGGTAGATCCAAATGATTTCATTTCAAGAGTTGACATTATTGATTTGTATCTCAAATACAACCCCTTCACTTGGTCAAATATAAGACTTGAGTAGGAATTAATCAAAGTAAGAATCAACCATTTTATGGTTTCTCTAAATTGGGATCTTCATTATTCTAGATCCCTATTATCCCTACATAGGATTGGGTTATATCATAACCCAATCATATTTGAGGGAGAAAATATATCCAATACCAAGAACTAACCATTTAAAATATGAGAATATGTGGTTGCATGACCTTGACTTCCATGTGACTATTCACGACTGGTGGAAGGAATGCATTTTTAAATCAAATATGTTTATTTTGGAAAAGAAACTCAACCACATTAAGACCAAGCTCAAATTTTATAAAAAGGAGGTCTTTGGTAATATCTTTATCTAAAATAAATCCTTAGAGGAGGAGTTGTAGAAGCTGTAATAACATATGGATTTCAATTGATCTAGTAAAATATTAGATAACACTAAAAAATAATCAATCATTGCTTACCACAACCTTGAAGCCAAGGAGAAATAATTTTGGAAGTAAAAATATAGATACCTATATTTGAAGGAAGGGGACATGAACCCAAAATTATTTCACCAAACTACTTCCATAAATAGGAATATAGATAGATTTTTTGATTGTTCCTTAATGATGGTAGGAAATATAGTTCTAAAAATGATACAAATAAATAGATCATCCTTAATTTTAGGAATATGCTAAAGGAAACTAGCATAGAAGATAATTGGTTGGAATATTAGTTATAATATAATCTCCCAAGGATCATATCTCGATTAGAGAACTTAGAGCTACTGAATACTCC
Source organism: Torreya grandis (assembly GCA_037957365.1). Lineage (NCBI taxonomy): Eukaryota > Viridiplantae > Streptophyta > Pinopsida > Cupressales > Taxaceae > Torreya > Torreya grandis. The sequence continues at coordinate 393,786 of JARHVA010008740.1, forward strand.
ATTATTAGAAGAGGTCAAATTATAAGTATTCTCCATGGATGAAAACAATTCCCTAGGCCCAAATGGCTTTCCTCTACTATTTCTTAAATAGTTTTAGGACATCATCCAAATGGTGTTCAAAGATAAATTTTGTTGATTCTTCATTATTTGGAATCATACTAAAATAACTAAATAACACATTCCTTGTTATCATCCCCAAGAAACTAGGATTAAACTATTTAAAGGACTTTAGGCCTATCAACATGTGCTCCACTATCTATAAGATTTTTATTAAACCTATTGTCACATGGATTCAACATATTATAGAGAGGATTGTTACTAAAGATCCTTAATGTTTGGGAGGTATATTACTAATGAGATCATAATTACCTATGAATATCTATAATTAGTATCAAACTCTACTGGAAATGGTATGTTCATAAAGATAGAGATGAATAATTCCTATAATAGGGTCTCATGGAGATTCCTAGATAAGGTACTGACATAGTTCAAGTTTGATTCTAATTTAAGATGTCTAACATGTATTTACATTTCCATTCTCATGTTATTGATCCTAGTCAATAATGTCCAAAAGGGTTTCTTCTTAGCTAGTAGAGGGATTAGATAATGGGATCCATTATCTCCCTTTCTCTTCATCATGATAGTGGATACCCTTAGAAGAATAATATAAGGTATGAAAGTGCAATGGATTATCAAAGGTATTAAAATCACTCAGAATACCATTTGTGTAACCCACATAGAGTTTGTTGATGACACATTTTTACTAGGGGAAGCCTTAGTCGCTTAAGCCAAGGCCCTTAATAAAATTATCATAGATTGTGAGTGGGATTCAAGATAATGTATAAATTATTTCAAAAAATCAATGTTATTTTTGAATACCTTCCCTAGTATTTAGAAGAAATTGTTTTCCATTTTGGGTTACTAGACCAGTAATCTCCTCTCTTTTTATCTTAGAATGCCATTGTTCAAGGAATGATGTAAATGGATATTAGGAACCCGTTATTAGATAAAAATTAAAATACATTGGTAGGGTGAAAAGGCCTCCTTATATCCTAGGCTAGGAAACTCCATCTCCTTAAAAGATCCATCTAAAGCATCATTGTGTATTTTATGTCTCTTTTCTACATCCCTATTAAAATAATGAAAAAAATAGAAAAATAAAATGAAGTTTCCTATGGATAGGATTGGAAGATAGATTTATATTCCTTATTGTAAAATGGTAGTAATAATGTCTCCCTAAGGCTAATGGTGGTATTGGATTTAATCAGATCAAAATCATGAACTAATCTCTTATATAAAAATTTGGATTTAAAGTAATAAAGGAAGAGAGCAATGGGACCCAAATTATAAAATAAAATATATGGAGGGTAAAAAATAAGACAACCTACTTTGGTATTAAGCAACTAATTATGGATCCACCTTCTAGAAGACCATATTGAGTAGTAAGAGTCTCTTATAGAAATATAAAAGATGGTAGGTTGGGAATGGGAGGAAATTTGAATTTTGGGATGACCCCTAGATCTCTCAATCCACACTAGATTCCAATCCTCCATGGAATGATATTAGAATAAACATCAAGGAATATATATGATCCTAAGTAAAGTATTATTGTTCAAGTATTTATGGTATTACAAAGTGGAATATTCTAACCTTAGAGTCAAATAATGAGGAAGTCTTGAAGTAAATTCATGCTTTGAGCACTACCCTTAAACAAAACCATATAGAAAATTTCCCAAATGATGACTCTCTTATTTGATCAAATGAATACATTGGATATTACATTGTGAAATATGGTTACCTTGTTAATCTTGAATTGGAGGATGATTGGGTCTACTAGAGATATCACTTGATCAAACATCTTACACTGAAGATCAAAATCTTCTTTTGGATAGTAGCCTATGATAAAATTATGACTGTGGATAACATGTGAAATCATGTAATGAAAATACATAATAAGTGTATTCTCTATAAATCAAGTGAGGAACTAAAATTTCATCTCTTTTTAGAGTGTTCTTTTGGCTCTAAAATATTAGACCTCCTCTTTTAGAAATTTAATGTTTCCTGGGCCACACAAAATTCTATCTTAGATCTCATTTTGAAATTGAAACATCCCTAGAAACTTACTTCCATATCATTTTTGTAGTTCTTGGTCCTCCCCAACTTATTTTGGAAAATTTGGAAAACTAGAAACCCCTATCTCTTCGAGGATAAAAAGGGGAGCATTAGGGATACTTTCCACAAATGATGTGCTATTATTTTAGAAAATTGGAAGCAATCTATCCCCATCAACAAATACATTATTGTGGAGGCCAAAAATTAAATCCTTCACCAATGGAATATCATTCCCAAAGTTTCATTATGAATACATAAACATGATATAACTTTAACCAAATGGTCTCTTCCCCCTCGAGGTTGGTTAAAGTTAATCTTTTATGGGGCTACCAAGGGTAACTTAGGTAAGGTGGGGGTGGTGGTAGGTTATCAAGGATGATTTAAGGGACTATATCACTATTATTTGGGTCCAATGGGATCATATAATAACCATGTTGTAGAGTCTAAGGAATTTCTTTAGGTAATTAAACTAGATGTATAACTTAAGATAAACAAAATTGGCCATTGAGGGTGATTCTCTTAACATCCTCAATGATGTCTCAAGTAAGGTTTTCACTTCCCATACCATAAATAAATTTATTGAGTATTCTAAAGTATTTTAATGAAATTTATATAGGCCATATCTTTTGGGAGGTTAATTATGTAGTGAATGGGTTGGCCAACTTAGGAGTCCTAAATAGATATTTAGTCACATAGCATGGGGCTATTATACCACCCAACATTTACCACCTACTTATCAATAATTTTAATTCTTTAATTAATCCCACATGGGAATAGATCACACATGAGAGATATGCCAATATCTAAGCCTGGTTTACATAAAACCAAGTGTAATGATGATTACACTTTTCATACATTCTAGGTAGCCTGGGTTACAAATTAAGGTTTGATATCATTAACAATATATTGTTTCAAGTTTATAGTAGTCATTAAGTATTTTCATTGTCTTTCTACAAACTATACTAGAATTTGACAAAGAAGGAGATTAAGTCCATGGGTAGACATAAGGATAGGATTTATCCCAGCTCTTTTTTTTAGGTGTAATATAATTCAAAGGTGTGGTGTAAGTTGTGAAAGGGTGGTCTCACTAAATTTATGATGAGAATATTGGAACATGATGAAAATCATTCCAATGATTTTTCCCTCGGATGGAGCCAACAAAAGTTATGTTTAAGTAGAATAAAGACAAATGTATTTGAGGAATTCATATGGGAGGTTACAAGTATGCCCTATGAAGGCACAAAGACCTTAAAATATAAGTGAAGAAATATGGAACTGATGTAGACATTATTAAAAACAAACACTATCATCAAAATGGAGAAGAAAGGCTTCCCCAAGGTTACATTTCCATAGGTGTTTGCTAGATGTTTGCTTAAAGATAGTGAAATATTTAACCTTGGAGGGTAAATTTAATTTAATATTCTCCCACCATTATATTCTTTAAATCATGTCAAGGGTCAAAAAATTATTCATCCATAATTTTTTATCATGTCCCTTCAAAACATTATTATAGCCTTTCAATCAAACTCTTATATTGACCTTATTCACTAGGTCCTTATATTACCCCTTGTCAAAAGGGTAGAATCCCTATAGGGGATGGAGGTTAAGATAGTCATGAACAACAAGGAAGGAAATTTGGAGTAAGACTCTAAAAACTTTAGCTAAAGATAGTGTAGGTAAACCTATTACTCTAGTAATCACCTACTCTATTCCCATAGTATCCATCATTTAAAACCAAGATGGGTAGAGGACAAAAATAGGAAGTGAAAGATTCAATATACCCCATCCTTGGAGGGGAAGACAACCAAACCCAATATTAAATTCTAAGCCCCAATGGGTAATAAATTGAAGATGAAATAGGTTAGTAGGTAAATTTGTGACCTTACTAAGGGACACAAGATGAATCTATAGGAATTCTAGGATTAATTTTAGGAATTGGGATGATAAATGGTCACTTTAATAGAATATTGGAATGTCATGAATGTTGAATTGGTTAAAATAAAACTAGACAAGAATAGCATCAAACTAGAGGAAGGTTAATATTAAGATACATTTGTGGAAGCCAAACCAATTAGAAAGGTAAAGGAAACCAAAATGGATACTTATATTGGTGTTCAAAATTCAATATAAAATCATTATGAAAATGATTAAAATTAATGTCATTGAGAAAATCAAAGAGGATAAAATGGACCCAAAGGCAAAGAAGGTCATGACAATTGTGAAAAATGACCAAATTATAAAATGCATGAGTAACTACTGTAGGGTTAAAACTAAAATGAAGCAACATAAAGATAGGATGAATTAGTAATCACAGAGGATTAAACAAGCTATAGGCACTAGAAAACTACACCAATGATTCTAATTGCTTCAAAACACTTCTTTAAATCCCCTTGGCCCCCTTGAGTTACAAAATTTATTAAACCCCTTTAAAATACCCATTTTCTCATTTACACACATTTATCTTAATTAATTAATTAATTAAGCTAATAATCCTATTTTCAACTCACCCTAAGCAAAATCATGGATAACTTAATGACACCTATCATTAGGACCATTTTTTACCTTATAATTTAAGGTCCTAACCTCCCAAAATATGTATTCCCACATGCCCATGCTACCTTAATTAAGCTCAGACCACTTCCAAAGGTCTTAATGGCCAAACATAAGTGCAAAATACTATTTTGGGAAACTTATACTATTTCCATCTTGACCAACATCATTCATCCCTCAACTAATGATGGTTGACCAGGATTGACATTGGTTACTTAAGGCTACCCCAATATCCTTCTTCATGAGGTTGAATCATTAGAGTAAGAACAAAAAATATTGTGTGAATATAAGCTTTCCAATGAACTAGAGACCAAGAAGTGCTTCACCACCTCAATATTGATGACTCAAACACCATTACTCTATCCATTTTATTCTAGGCTTTCAAGAATTACATAGTCAACTTCAAGTCATCATCAGGCTACTAATTCTAAAAATAGCTAAGTATTCATTCATTTTCACAAGTTCATCATGTACTTTTTGTAGTTTAGTACTCCCACCCACTTCTAATCTCTCCCCATATTCTCTTTTGTGTTGTAGTTTTGCAACTCCAAATAACCTCTTGCCCACAAAATATCTATTGACCATTCTTAGCCATTTGAGTATCAAATAACTATTTTTGATAGCTATAAGATACCATTCTATCTTCATGACCATAAACCAACCCCAAATAACACATAAAACCCCTCTACAACCAATCCAAAAGTCCCCTTTTTTCCCCAAATCCAAAATTATGATAAAACACATAGTGATTTACATTGGTCACCCTTGATTGGCATTAGTTTCCCTTGACCAACATTGGTTATCCTTAACTTGTATTAGTTACATAGTGACCAACATCAATCTTTATGTAATTATTTTTCAAAAAAAAAACAAGTTAAAATCACCCATCAACCCTCACCCAAAATTTGGATTTTTGACTTCTATCACAACACAGAGTCATAAAAAAAATTCTCAATCATGTTTTAGCACTTTAGAATTTAATTTGAACATGTTAATGCCATTTTGTTAAAATCACTCATTTCTCATGAAAATCATTTATTACATTTTGATTAATTACTTTTCATTTCTTTATGCAAGCATCTCTTATCAATATTTTTCATTACTTAACTTGATAAATGAGTGGATTGATAGCCTTCTAGTGAAGTCTTGTACTTATTATATCTAACTCTTGTTAGTAAATCCACCCTCTAATCTTACAAATCAATCCTGCTCCTATTGTCATATTTATTCTAGGTCATTCCTCCCAAGCGAAAGAGGAGTTCTTCACATTATCTAGATTATAGAGTGTGAAACAACATCTAGATTCGTCTATACCTTTTTCCTTTATTTGAGTCTTACTTGTTTGTTAAAATCAAAAGAAAATAATACAAAAAAATATTAAAACATTATGGCACACTTAGTGGGACCCTAGAGTTTTTTTAGATTAATAATTGTTTTAGGACATTTTATTTTCATTAGTGAAAGACTCATTCATTATACTTGTTTGTTTCTAAAAATAAAATATTATTTTATTCATTTCTAAGATTGGAAATCGTAACTTTCAATTCTTTCTTTTCAAAATCAAAAGCAAGTACTTTTTTTCTTTACTTTCTTAGAAAAGGCAAATTCATTCATGTTCCTTTATTTATAAAAATGTGAAAAAGGAATTCATCCTAGGATAAGACTTGCATCCTCATTATACATTTAGGTACATTTTAGTTTTTTTTACTCATTCAAAGAAATTATTTTCTTTTGTGTTTAAAATCAGCATTCATTCATTGATTGCTTGCATAGTTAAATCACATAGCTTAATTAATCAGTAAATCAATCATATTAATATTTTTTGTACACACACATACCAAACCACTCATAAAATTAATTCCTCAAACATTGACATAATGCCTAACTAGTATTTCATCACCTAGCAGTAAACTTTCACCCTTGGATATCTTATTTGGACTTCATTACTAAGGGGAGTAACCAAAACTTAGTACACTGGTTGAGTATAAACTTTAGAAATTCATTATATCTTGGATAATCACTTGACACCCTTATTGTTGTGGTGTGTGAAGTGAGGGGGTTGGATCTAATATCAAGCCACATACCAATTCTAGTATAGAGATATTGTGAGCTTAAAAAAACATGAAACCATCCGTAAAATTCTTATTCTAGTACCCATTTCAAAAACCAAGTGGAGTCTCATAAATTTATAAAACTGAGGCATAAGCCTCGAAGTGAGATAAAAATAACTCTAAGTTATAATTTATTATTAGTGTGTGTGTGTGTGTGTGTGTGTGTGTGTGTGTGTGTGTGTGTGTGTGTGTGTGTGTGTGTGTGTGTGTGTGTGTGTGTGTGTGTGTGTGTGTGATTTCCTTCAATTTTTATTTCTTTTGCTCTCTTTTTGAGTGTGTGAATTCATTTTCACCAAACTTATTCCACCATTCATCACAAGTCTTTACAAGGCAACAAGATAGATACCAATCAAACCAAAACCAACTTCCCCACCAATCATCTTCCTCTTCCTCATCCATAGAGCACTCTCCAAATCCATAAATTTATTCTAACGATTTTAGAAGTCCTGATATGCCTTGGTATTTTTCCAAAGGAGATATGGACTTTACCAACCTCCTTAAAAATAACCTTATGGCCCTCCAACATTATCTTTCCATAATTACTAATCATGCCCCTACTTTAGTTCATTTTGTTAAACCACCTTATGGCATGCCCACTTACCTTATGGGTGAGACTTTAGGTTCCACCATCTTTACCACTCAATCTATGGTGACCCATGCTTCATCTTCCACAAACAACACTTCAACCACTATTACCCAAAACCAAGATTCCCTTACACCAACCAATGCCCAATCACCATCTACTTCCACCAACCACCTTACTAACCTATAAAATGTAGGGACAACACAACCCATAGTAGCCTATGAAACACTTACCATTGGGATGCCTTCCACTAGTATTACTTCTTTATCTCTTTCCATTCAAAACCCAACATACTCTACCCCCTTCCAAAATGTAGTGGTTTCCATACTGACTACTCTCCCACCCATAAGTACCAAGGTGAATACACATCTTCAACTAACCAACCCAAACATGCCCATGACTGAACTAATTCCTACTACACCTAACTTGGTTTGTATCCCAAACCCAAAATGATACATGCCTCCTCTATCTTTCCAACCATTCATGTACAATTACTAGTATGTGGCCTCTACCCAACCTTCTACCAATTACCTATATATTTCACCCTCATAACCCAAATAACACATACCTTATAATTATGGGAGTGTACTACAAACAAACCTCATTAAAATGTTGATAACAAATATGACAACTCTAGAGACATCCGTTTATAGAGCCCATAATCTTCTGTCCTATGATTAGATTTTCAATGAGCCCATCCACCCTTTTGTACCAATATATCCTTACCTCACACAATGGGAAACTACCAAATTTGCCAAATTCCAAAGGGGGATTACCAATAGCATCTAAGAGAATTTAGGCATGTATGCTATCTAAGTTCCTATGATGATGATCTTATACTCTAAAAATTTCTTATGTCCTTAGCAAGAACGATGTTAGATTGGTATAGTGCCATCACTAAGCACTCCCTCTTTTCTTTTGTCCAACTTGATCAAACCTTCTTGGACCACTTTTATATCAACATCTCTAAGAAAGTATCCATAACTAATTTATATTCTACTTATAAATTTTAATATGAATCCATTGTCAATTTCATTTCTTGATGGATATGGTTGATTAACCAACTCTCCTTTTCCTTACCCTAGGTTGAATTAATTGAACTCCTCTTTTAGGCATGTGTTAAACACATCTCATCCACCCTATAGGTTCAAACATTCTAAAACTTTGACAATGAATTTACCATGGCTATAAATTTGGAAATTAGAGAAATCAATGAGGGTAAACGTAAGTTGAGGAATAAGAATACTAGTTTCAAATTTGTCAAAGATTCATCTAAAACTTCAAACGACACCAAATCCAAAGGAAAAGCCAATGCCATTATCCTTAAAATGTCTCCTCCACTGGTAATCAACCAATCTAACCCATCAAACTCTTCCAAGAAAAATTCTAAATCCCAAAACCACTTTGTGAAAAACAAATATAATCTATTATGGGAGTCTTATACTCTAATTTTGGAGAAATTATTAAAGGCATCCATAATCTAACTACCTCTAATCAAACTACCTCAACAATTTGATTCCTCCCATCCTATACCAAGTTAGTATAAGTAAAATGAGATATGTAACTTTCACCATGTCATTGGGCATAATGTTTATAGATGCAAAACATTTAAAAATATAGTCCAAGAATTGATTGACAAGGGTGATCGCATAATGGATAACCCAAATCAATATCCCAATCTAGTGCTTGACATCTTCCAAAAACCATTCCCAAATCACTCACTTCTTAAAAATAATAAGTATATTAATGTGGAAACATCCCACAAATGTGAGGTTCATATGGTAAATGTTGTTCTTAATAAACTTAGAGTTGATGAAACCATGACCAAAACCACTAATCCTTCCCCATTTACCTCCATATTGGAATTACCCATCTCTCCTTTAGAAAGTGTAATGAATGAATAAATCATCATGCCTTATCCACTTACTTCCATAGTGTAATTACCCATCTCTCCTTCAAAAATCATAATGAAGGAGGAAGCCATCACTCCCATGCCCTTTTATTCCATATTATAACTAGTTATCCTTCCTTCAAAAAGCATAACTAAGAAAGATATCATTTCACCGACTCCTTCCATAGTAAAATCAACCACCAATTCCTTAGAAACATTAATAGAAGAAAATTAAAATGTGATGACCCCACTTCCATAGCCATTTAGTCTATATTTAGAAACCACTACTAGGGAAACTAAGCCTATCTATAAACCATTTTCATGTTTAGGTCAAAATCTAATTTTTTTATGTCAACCAAACCTTAACCATGTGATATTTTTCCACCATCTTGGACTTCCATACACAACCAAGAATGAGAAAAAAAATAAACCATTATCCACCCAACCTTCAACCTATATGAATATAACCCCCATTACCTAAACTAAACCAAGAAAAACATCCACAACCCAAACTTTAATCAAACCAACCAACCCAACTCCATCAAATTAAAACAAAGCAAATTCCACTACCCCATTAAAACCTATCAAAAACCTAGGTGTCCTTCTAGCTCAAAATCTCACCCATCCTCCTTTGAAATTAAAACTGACCCCACCAATCCCACCTAAAAATCTACAAACAAAATTAACAATAAAGATGGAACAATCTAAGATTCATAAACCTAAAACAATTTCACTTTGCAATTCATCTTTACCCATCATTCTAGGGCCACATACCTCATCCATTTTAGGGCCTCAACCTTCCACCTTATTTAAAATACCAAGTCCTTCAACAAATAAACCACAAGTCCAACCTCTTCTTCTAGCCACACCTCCATCCATTCTTACTAAACCCTCAACCTCAAAACCATCTACCAAAAGTATTACACAAACTAAAGTTCCATTCACTAAGACTACCCCTAAAAAGGTATGCACCCCAATAATTAAAACCAATAATTCCACCTCCTTACCACCATTATTATATTCCTATTATAACATCTTGCAAAAGTTTTTACAAAACATCCTACATAGTCTTACCTCCCATCAAACCATTCGATAATTTTTAACTCAAAACCATCTTGGCTAAATGATAACATAATATGTTCACACCATAAGACACTCAGACATGACACAAAGAAGCATAAATATCTTCAAGACATAATCCAAAAACTATGTGACTCAAATGATCTTTTGATAGAGGAGATTCCTTTTATTCGACTACCAAGCCAAAAACCCAAAATTAACATCCCCTATAAACTTGCCCCCAAACTCTCATCTAAGAGTATGCAGGAATTTAAGTAGCATACTAGTCCACATATTTTAAAAAACTAAGTTATCCATGTTATCACTTTATCATAAATCCAAAAGGATAAATGGAAAGCCAAGGTTTCCATCTATTGGACATACCCTTATTCTACATAATCACCCTAATCACCTTAACCAAATTCCAAGATTTCTATCTTGGGTACACCCTAATCTAACCCATATAAACTAATACATAGGTCAATTCTTAAATATCTTCACGAAACCCTAATGAAGATGAATTTGTATGAGTTAATCTGAACCTCTCTTAAACACCGTCAAGTTGTGATGGAATCTTTACAATCAATCAAGGTTCAACCTGATGATCCTTGACTTCTAGTTGCCTTAGATGAATCACATCAACTATCAAAACTCATCACATTTTAGGATTTGGAGATACCTTATATCCACCTAGATGATCTAGATCTTCCCCTCTTTATCACTGACCACATTAATCAAACTCAGATCAAAAGAATTATGATTGATGAGGGATCTAGCATCAATATCATTTCCTTCCATGTCTATGATCAACTTAAGCTTCTAAATAACATCATTTCTGAAACCACTAACCTAATCTAATATTTTAATGATAAAATGGTAAATACCTTAGGATGGTTGTCCTTAATATACATTTGGTCCCATGCACTCTTCCTAATCTCTTATACATTATATAAGGAGAGTTTCAATACAGTGTATTATTTAGATGCCCTTGGATCTATACCATTGGTTGTGTATCATTAAATTTGCATAGGTGCCTCAAGTTTCAACATGAGGGTCAATTTCATGTCATTTCAGCTGACCCTAGTCCTTTTAAGTCATTTAATATAACTTATCACCCCAATCATGTTCTCATCCCATTAAAGGATGTTTTTCCTTCATCTTCCATCAACCAAGATTCTAAAATATTATATATACATTCTTCCTAAATCCCTATAAAAGACCCCTTGGACTTCACATTCTAATTTCTCTCACTTGGGGAATATCACCTATTGACTATTGATGCCCTTCCTACTCCCCAAGATTACAAAAAACTTAATCGACATCCTATCTATGTTTCAAACATTAGAACAATCATTCATTTTGGTCCTCCCAACTACTAAACCAATTTTGTCTATGGGGGACTTGATCAACCACCTTTAAGTTATAATTCATCCTCTTCTATTAAATTATTGACATATGATTTCTCTTTCTTGAATAAACTAAAGTTTGCTTAAACATACCTTCATTGGTGTGCTTGTAAAGGATTTGTTTTAGGTTTTTATGAACATGGAATGCATGATCTACTACCATGTAAAAGTCAAAAGTCTCATGAATTACATGGTCTTAGATTCATCCAATTAGAAGATCCAACCAACCCACCTTTCATCGCAATCATTAAGGGAGAAATCCAATCCTCCCCAACTATTCTCCTTCAATATCCACTGATATTAATTCCATCCCTTGTAACATTTTTTATTACTATGATTATTTTAGGACCCATGACCTATCAAACTCATAAGGAACCAAAAACCATTCCTTTGACTCATCTTAAGATGGTTGATGATGATTATCCTACCATTAATACTATTAAGAGTTAGGATGATGATTCCCTTATCACCTATCTTAGTGCCAAAGATTCTTTCACTCATAGATACCTTCCACCTAAGACATCAACCATTTGACCATGTTGAATGAAGCTACCATTGACATCAATCTAGGCACTAAGGATAAAGCCCACATAATTAAAATTGGCCAATCCTTAGATTCCTTAGAGTGTTATAGCATTTGCTTGGTCTTATAGCAATATTCTAAGAATCAACCCTACCATAGTCATCCATAACATCATCACCAACCTTGATTCCAAATATGTTAGTAAAAATATTAAAAGGATGAAACCTCACATTATTCTTCTTTTTAAAGAAGAGATTTAATGTCTCTTATCCTTAAAACTCATCCAAGCCATTGATTATTCCCAATGGGTCTTGAATATTATTCATGTCTTGAATAATAGGGGGACTTCATATTTTCACAAATTTTTGTTATCTTAACCTTGATTTTCCAAAAAATGACTTTACTTTGCAAACCATTAACGAGCTTATTGATCTAATTATCTTCCATGAGATGATATCTATTATGGATGGATTTGCAAGATATAATCAAATCTTGGTCACCCCAGATGATTAACATAAAATTGCCTTCATCACCCCATGGGGAGCCTTTTGCTATAGGGTCATGCCTTTTGGATTGAATAATGTTGGTGCAACATATCAACATGCCATGACTTATATATTTAATGACCTTATTAAAAAAATTATGGAGCACTATATAGATGACCTCCTTGGTAAGTGTAAATGTCATAAGACCATTTATTAATCCTTCAAGTTATATTCATATGCCATATCTGATTTCATGTTTTTTTCAACCCAAATAAATGTATCTTTGGGGTCTTGTTAGGTAAACTTATTGGATTTATTATTTCTCTTTAGAGAATAGAGTTTGATCCTACTAAAGTTAAAGCAATCCTTGACATGCCTCCATAAAATAACCTTGAGAAACTCTATATTTTGTAAGGGAAGCTTCAATCCATTTATCGCTTCATCACTCAATTATCTAATAGATGTTAGCCATTTCATCACCTCAAGAAGTAAATATCCTTTAAGTGGAACAAATATTATTAAAAGGAATTTGAATCAATCAAAGGATACCTTATTTCCCCACCTATTCTTATCCCTCCAAAAGAGGAACAAGCCTTCTACCTCTACATATCTACCATAGGCCATTCTTTAGGTACAATGCTTATACATCATGATGATCAACATAAGGGGTAGGAAATATACTATACAAGTTGAACACTTATAGAATATGAGACTTGTTATACCCATGCTATGAAATTATTCCTTACTTTGATATTTATGGATTCCAAACTATGTGACTACCTCTCTAACCATAAAACCTTTGTCATCATTAACAACAATCCCATGAAGTACATGCATTCTAAGGCATATCATGATTAACATATGGCTAGATGGCTCATGATTTTAGTTGAGTTTGATCTTGAGTTCCTTAAACAAAATTCAATAAAAAGAAAAATAATTTCTAATAAATTGGTTGAATCCCCTATAGCCAATAACCAACCTTCTAACCTTGAGTTTCCTAATGAGTCCATCACAACTCTCTCTCAAGAAGACATTGCATATAAAATGAACATGTTTTTTTATGGATCAAAATGTAAATGTGGTGGGGGTGATAGAATCATATATATCACACTTAGAGGTGAGCCTTTTCCCCTATCCTTCAAACATAAATTTGATTGCACCAACATGGTTGAGTATGAGGCCCTAATTCTGGGTCTCCAAATAGCTTTGTCCTTGGAAGTAAAATTGATTAATATTTTTTGTGACTCCCAAATTGTGGTTAACTAAATAAATGGTTCCTACTAATTTAAAAATGATTTTCTACATAAATAAAAACAACTAATAGATGTATTTTTGACATCATTTGATCATTACCTTATTTAATCCACTCTAAGTTTAATGAACAAGTTTACTGATACCATGGCTTCTCTTACTTTTCAAATCCCACCTACACCTTTTGATTCAAAACTCTTAGTCACCATACACAAACTTAACCAACCTTGTTACACAAAAACATACCTCCCTTCTATTTTTAATGTTGAGGAAAACCAAAATGATATTTGGTATAAGAAAATGTTTGACTACCTTACCTTATCCATCATCCCTTCTAAACTATCTAGGAATGGTAGATGATATTTTATATAGAGTACTTATCTCTATAAAATAATAGGGGGAATTAGTTTCATGAAAGCCTATGATGGTCTTACTTTTACATGCCTACATAGTCACGAAATATCTCACACAATCAAAGAAATACATGATGGGATTTTTGGAAGACACTTTAGTGGTTTAGATATCACTAACCATATCCTTCACCTTGGCCATTATTGGCCTACCCTTAACCAAGAATATTATGATTATGTCAAGTGTGAAAAATAAACTTACATCATGTTCATAGTCATGGCCTTCAAGTCTATAAGGATTTCTAGCCCTTATCTCAGTGGGGATTAGATCTCATTAGTGAAACCAACCCTCATTCTTTGTAAAGACATCACTCTATCATCACCATGATAGAATACTTTACCAAATGAGTAGATACTATTATATTCATCTCAACCAAAGCTGATAAATTTATCAAATTCATTAATAATCACATCACATGTCACTTTGATGTTCCTCACAAAATCATCACCAATAATGGCAAATCATTTAAAAACAAGAAATTAAGCAATCTTTGTGACACCTTTGGCATTAATCTAATCTTATCATATCCATAACATCCATAAGCTAATGGAAAAATGAATCCTCTAAATAAATACTTAATAAAATGCTAACCAGAATAGTCAATGAATCTTGTAGGGATTGGCACTTACACTTTCCCTTCATCTTATGGGTATATCAAAATAACATTTAAACCCCTATGGGTTCCACCCCTTTCTCACTTGTCTATGGTTTAGAGGTTTTATTGCCTATAAATGTGCAAATTCCATCCCTTCATATATCCCCAAATGATATCATCTCACAAGGAGACTATCATCAAGAGCATCTAGACCAACTTGAACTGCTTGATGACCATCATTTATCCATGCTTAACCATATTTGTGTCTATCAAGAGTGAATCAAACAAACTTATAAAAATCACCTAAGAGAGTGAGAATTAAATATCATAGACCTTATCTTAAAGTAAAATCAACATGTAACTAACATGGAAAAAAGCAGTCAGGGCAAGATTGATTTCAATTGGCTTGGACCATTTATCATTATACATAAGTATGGGTTGAGAGCTTATTAGGTAACATCCCTTTAAGGGAAACCATAACTTGAGCCCCTCAATGCTTCACATTTGTGACTGTTCTTTTGTTAAAGTAAGTTCTACATCACCTTATGTCTAACTTAACCTCATCCCTTATTTTAAAAAATTATCACCTTCATCTCCTTACTTTAATGAGATCAATTAAATAAAATAATCATGTTATTATCCATCACATTTTTATCCTAAATCCTAAACATGGGTACCATGGCTCTACCCATGGCATGATTATCATGGATACTTTTCATCACTTATAGGATAGATCCCCATGATCATTGTCTCTTAAACACCCTCTCACCCACTATTTAACCTTCTTGTTCTATAGTTTATCCTCAATAAATGAAAAACATAGGCCTATATAAGCATGTCTCTATCTAAAAAAAATAAAACAACAAAAAAATAATATATCTTATGGGTCATATCTAAAAATTGTAAACTGATCCCTTGAAGGATAGTTGCCAAAATAACTCAAAATTACTTAACACATGATAGCTACTCCCTTGAAGGATAGCTATCCAAATCAAACAAATATAAATCTTAGATTAATCCCTTGATGGATGGCTAAGTCAAACATTTGTCAAGCAAGAAATCACATGGAAGCTTCCTGCATTGATTAGCTTCACCAACCTATCAAACACAACAACATTGAAAATACCCATAGTCAAAATTCAAAAAAGCAAAAAAATATATATGAAAGTTTCAATCAGCTTTGACAAAAGCAATAGTAGACTTCCCACATAGATTAGTCTACACTATAATATGACATG